>CM021108.1:370481992-370658977 GCA_007115665.2 Sequoiadendron giganteum | reverse complement strand
AGAGTTCGGTTGACCAAGCTAGATCGAGCTTGAACGAGCTGGTCTGATTTTGTCAAAGTGATCAATAAATGTGAAGGCAACATGTGGCAAGTTGGTAGCATCTGATTGACCATAGACCAAAGAAGGATTGGTAGTTATTGTAGGTCATGTAAATAGAACCCGATTAGGATGATAGATTTATTGCCTGGGTGGCTAGATGCAATTTGTGTAGATCAGATGTGTGCCTGGCTATTTGATGCATGAACCTGAGGGTCAGCGATTGGTTGGATCATTGAATGCTATGTATGGCTCAGTCAGAGATATACATTAATATATGTAAACCAAATGGTGACAAAAGAGAGAGACAGTGCAGTCGACAGAGAGAGAGTGCAGGCGACAGAGAGAGACGTAGAGTGGGTTTGAGCAGTATGCTAAGGCATTGTAACTATGAACACACTATCTCTTGGATCTGAATGATGTGAACCTGTTGCGAGGCCTTGGGGCTGTGCTGGCCAAGTGGCTGGCTGTGAAAGTTTGTTATAAAGAGTTGAAGGGAATCTATGTAGTAACGACATATGGATGTCATTGGAACTACATGAAGGTTCTGGTTTTGTTGCCTGCTTGTATTCTCCTATTGGACAAGATGTAACACTCTTGGAAGAGCATAGCTCTGTGTTTGTATTGTAACTATTTTAGTTACTAAATAATACAAGTGAGCTGAATGTTTTGGAGTTGTGGTTTTTTACCTGAAAGGGTTTTCCCCACGTATATCTGTGTGTTCATGTTTTGTCTTTCATGGTTGTTTGATTCATGTTCTTGAATCTATGCTTGTGTTGAATCTATTATAAGTTTTGCATTCACTTCTCTCAAAGGATCGATGGGGGATCATCTGTGCCTATTTTCGCTTTATGGCATAATTGTTTGTGTCTTTGTTGTGATTTTGAATTGAAATCACTAAGGCACTATTGTCTTAGATGCATATCTTGATGACAAAACCGAATCCATATCCCCAACAAGTGGTATCAGAGCTGGTTAAAGGAGGTTGAGGCTTGATGATACCAACAAGTGGTATCAGAGCCTTCTCCTGGTTGTTGAGGTTCTGGGTATTTCTCCTGTGGTGATTTCTTAGCCTGGCAAGCTTGAGGAAGTCTAGAGAAATCGGTTGGTGATTGATCCTTCGATGGGTGGAATCGTGTGCTTCTTTGTTTCAACACACATTTTGAAAGTCGTTGGAGATGATTGGAGTTGGTCAAGTTATGGCAACATGGTCTGAAGCTCCTGGCTTGCAGCAAAGTTCCTGATGCAAAGGGCATGAGATGTGTTCATGGCTGAGTGGCAGCGAAGCATGGTGTTCATACTGGGTGTCTATGTGAGAGGCTCCCTAGTGGTATGGACTTGCTTGTGTTGTTGATTAGCTATGGAGAGTTGTGCTTGTGTTGGGTGTTTTTTACTTAGCACTGAAGGCAGTTTCTTTGGTGCTTTGATTGCATGGAGGCTATGAAGTGACCTTGGTGGTCTACAACTTCTGGATAGCCTAGTTCTCCCTTTTGCTTGTGCATGACTATGGTGTTGGAACTGGTTTGAAATGGACCTATTGTTCCTGTGTGTCTGTGTCTTGCACTTGCATGGTTTCAGATTCATGTCTTTGGCTCTGGAGGTTTTATGTAGATTTTCCTAAAAAGTCTATGATGCATATTCATGTTTCTTTTCATTGTTTTGGTTAACTATGATTGTTGTGTGCAAACTGGTGAGTCGTCCAGATAAGCAATGAAGATGGAGATGCGTGGATGTTTTATAAACACTGTGGTTCTGTAGGTTTTACATGGTCAAGAAAAACTTGTGTTGTGTGGAGCTGTTGTCTGCTATTTTCTAGATCTTGGTTTGGTGTGTGATTGGATGAGATAGTTGCAGTTCGACTGGTTTGAGGAGGTGTGATGTCTTCTCTGCATGAGAGTGTTGGTATGAGTTTCTCTTTCAGCATTCTTGTGGTGTGCTTGTTGGTTTCCTAGACTATGGTGCTTGTATTGTGGACATTTTTGGCAAGTTAGATTTGTTATTGATCTGGTGTTTAAGTCATGGTTTTCTAAATGGTTGTTCTCTTTGAGATCTCAGTTTTGTAGTTTTCTAGTGTGATAATAGATGTGTAGGGTTCTCATTTGAAGTGGATCTCTGAGTTGTGTGGCTGATAGATTAGCTACCTATTGACTGCTGTGAGACAACTCAAGAGTGGAGTGTCTATATCCACATGATTGCTTCTCTGTTGTTGCAGATCTATTAGCTAACCTTGTCTGTGGTCACTTGTGCATTGGTGTAGCTATTTTGAGATGAGAGGATGAATGGTGTTGGAATACCTGAATAGTCATTTATGGGGACATATAGCATGAGAGTCACATTGTCATGAAGAGCTTGTTACACTGGATAGTGTAAGCTTTTGACAGTGATGGTGTTGCCTATCTGATATGGTGATCTTGGTGTTGTTTGACGTTGTTGTTTGATGGGCATGT
This sequence comes from Sequoiadendron giganteum, assembly GCA_007115665.2. NCBI lineage: Eukaryota > Viridiplantae > Streptophyta > Pinopsida > Cupressales > Cupressaceae > Sequoiadendron > Sequoiadendron giganteum. The sequence continues at coordinate 370,656,494 of CM021108.1, read as the reverse complement.
TGTCGGTTGTACCTGAAGGTTGTTTGGATCAGTAAGAGGTCGGTCATGGTGCTTGGAAAGCTCGGTATCACATTGCAGTGGGAGCTTTAGCAATGACTGGTGTCCTTCTTTGGTGTTGCAGTTGTTGTATTTCTCTTGCATCTGCATGTTCACTATTTGAAGGTGTGCAACATCTTGGAGTCATGGAAGACATTGTCAGTTTTGGATGAGTTGTTGGTGGTGCTTGACAGGTGATGTTGGTTTTGGTTTAGAGTTGTTTGCTTTATATCATGGTTACTCTTTCTTAGAGCTTTGGCATTTTTCTTTTCCCTTGAGACCATAGCTTGCTCACTTGAAGCATGGTATCTCCAAAGGGGGATGTGCAGATCATGGTGTCATAATAAGTTCCTATTCCTAGATTTTGGAGCTTTGACAGTGGTCTGGGGTTTCTCTATGTTCTGAGTGCATTGGTCACATGTTGGTGAACTTCATGGTTGCTGCAGTATTGCAGATTGGAGTCAGCATGAGATGACAGGTTGTTGATACTCATAGATGCATGGAGAATAAGGTGAGGTTGGAATTCTTTTGAGAATGTTGCTGTTATAGTTGAAAGTCCGAGTAGCCTACACCTTGGTTGAATGCAAGTTCAATAGAGACCATGAAGGAGAATGCTCTTAGGTAAGTCACGATGGCTTGTATATCTTGGATGAGCATGTTTTCTTCCCTCCTTGGTCTGCTTGACAGTGTTCCTGTGAAAGGTATTTGTCCATTATAATTTTCAGGTGTGTTATGCTTTATCTTTCATTGGTATGAATCTTGAGTTGTTGTGTTAAGATTCTAGAGGATTCATAATGGAAGATGGACATCATGGTTGATCTCCTTGTGCTTTTGAGGACTGATAAGAGATGGTTATATGGGTAAGTCTGGTCTTCTGTGAGGTGCTTACATCCATGGTTTTGTTGGATGTTGTCAAGGATTTTCCCTTTGGGATGTGAAGAAGATAATTCTTGTCACAGCTGGCATTTAGAAATGTATGTAGGAGGATGCTACATGTTTTGATTTGCACTATCTCTCTAGCCTAGTCTTGTTCTTCCTGATTGTTCTTTTGACTTTAGATGTGAGTTTCCTTTTGTGGTGCCGAGTTGGTCACAGTTTGTGGTCATGTGTTGTCACTTGGGTGATGACGCGAAGGTGTCTATGCTTCTTTCTTCAGTTAGGTTTGGAGGATTTTGGAAGAACTGTGGAAGATAGTTGAGAGAAATGTTTCTTCCAGCAAGTGGTTGCAGGTGTTGTGAAGCAGTGTGGATGTACCTTGGAACTACATGGTTACTCATTTCAATATGCAGGGTTTGGTGGACTTGGTATGCCTTGATATTTTTTGATGGTGCTTTGTTTGCACTCATCTAGACAATGCCCTATTATGCCTTGCATAACCAACCCATCTTTTGTCTTGGTCAAAATGGGTCCCCCTTTGTGTTTTTGTACTTAGTTGTTTTTGGAAAAAAATTTGGAGTATAGTTTTGCCAAGTATTTTGTTTTTCTTCTTTGTTTTCTTTGTCGAAAGTGGAACCGGAGCTGAATCGGGTTTTGAAAGGTCTTTTGAGGTGTATTTTTTGGTTCTGATCCCGATGGTCTTTTCTTTGCCTTTGTTTTTGCTCTTTAAGTAGCCCTAGGTAATTCACCCTTTAAGCTAGTTTATGGCCAGGATCCAATCTTTCCCATACATTTACAGATACCTGTTCTAAAATTTATGTAGGAGTTTTATAATAGGGATGATAGGATTGAGGTAAGACTGCTTAACTTGTTGAACATGGAAGAACAAAGAGATGCTGCTCTGCAGCAATTCTCTAAACATCAGGCTATTGTCAAGTGCTGGTTTGATAAAAGAGCCAAAGTGAAAGCTTTTAGAATATTAGACCTTGTGCTATTATGGGATAAGGCTAGAGAAAGGAAGGGAGAACATCAGAAATTCGATAAACTTTGGTTAGGTCCCTGCCAAATAGCTGAAATATTAGGAGAGAATGCCTTTCGTTTGAGTACCCTAACAGGAGAGCCTGTTCCATTACCAGTTAATGGTCAGTTTCTCAAGCACTATTTTGGTGCATAGAAAGTCTGGTGTTTTGAAAAGAATGTATTATATTGTATCATATGTAGTTAAGTTTAGTTTTTAGGTTTTACTTTTTGTTTTTGCTTGTTTGTTTATTTGTTTTTGTTTTGTTTTCTTTGTTTGTTTTTGTTTGTTTGGTTTTGTTTTGTCTTGTTTCATTGGGGATTCTTATTTTTCTCATCTCAAGTTAGGGGGTTGTTATTCGAAGTATACTATTGGTACTAGGAGAGAAGTTGGTTTAGGTATTCTCATTATAATCACTGAAAAGGATTTCATTCTAAAACTTATGTTTTATGGTCATTCTAGTTTGAGTTGAAAAAGTTATTAAGGACAGAAGATGTAAATGTGAACATCTCATGAATTGTGATCAAAGATCTGTCACCAAATTAGAAAAAAAAAACATCTGCATGAGTAGTTACCTATTTGTTTTAGAGTGACTCTATCTATGTTTCAAGTGAAAAATCAGATTCCAAAACTATCATGAAATCCATTGTAGTATTCAACCCACATTTTAGATTCATTGAATCTGAGTATTGAGAGATGCATAAAAGATTTCTGTTTAAAAAAAAAAGAGAGAAAGAAAGAAAGACAGGCAAGCTCAATATCAAGTGGGTAATCAAGTATCTCTATCGGGGCTATGGACGCCTGTCTGGTAGTAGAGCAATGCTTTGAGAGGACTAGAGGTATCTCCGTCGAGGCTATGGACGCCTGTCTGGTAGCGGAGCAATATCCAGGATTTTACTGCACGATAGTTGAAGGACTCAACTTATGTAGCTTGAAACTTAGGTATAGTTGTTTACAAGCAGAGAAAGTATCTACAAAGAATGATGCACAAATAGACACACACTCAGATTCAGAAATAACTCATGAGCACATTGCATTTGAGATTCAAACTCAGGATTATCCTACAAATATCTGATCTCATTCAAGGTAAGATGTTCATAAGCCAAGTAGTTTTTGGGTGACTAAAATTTTCTTTGGGTATTTAGAAAATAGGTAAACCATTTTCCCAGCCGAGTCGACATTTTTTATGCCTTGCATAACCACCCCATCTTTTGTCTTGGTCAAAATGGGTCCCCCTTTGTGTTTTTGTACTTAGTTGTTTTTGGAACAAAATTTGGAGTATAGTTTTGCCAAGTATTTTGTTTTTCTTCTTTGTTTTCTCTGTCGGAAGCGGAACCGGAGCTGAATCGGGTTTTGAAAGGTCTTTTGAGGTGTATTTTTTTTTTTTGGTTATGATCCCGATGGTCTTTTCTTTGCCTTTGTTTTTTGCTCTTTAGCGGAAGCGGAGCAGGAGTGGGAATTGGGATGGTTCTATTCAAAATTTGCAAAATCAAATTCAATTCCGACTCTGACTCCACTCCCTTTTTAATGTTTGTTTGTCTCGGTTTTTGTGTTTTATTTTATTAGGTTGGTCTTTTACTTAACTTTTGTTTTTGTTTTGTTTTTAGTTATCGGATGCGGAGTCGAAATGGGAATAAGGTTTGGAAAGTTTATGATTTTAAGATCCTGTTTCCATTTTGGTTTTGACCCCGCGTTTTTTTTATTCTGTTTTTTCTCGTTGACTTTTTCACGGAAGTTGTACTATAGACCAGTGTTTGTTCTCTTACAGTTCCGACTCTGCCTTTACTGTGTTTTAATGCATTAATGGTGGTTGCTGATGTAGGTAGAAATTCACATTTTTTTCTTTATTAAGGGTTAAAGCCGATTATTATTGTTATTATTACAAGTCTGAGAGCACGAAGAGCAATAGCAGAGTTCGTTTGAGCGAATTGATCGAGATAGAGAAGGTATTGTGTGCGAATTGATTCAGAAAGTCAGCGTGGCTTTGTTTGTATTTAAGGTAGGTCTTTTATTTTTGTTGTTTGTTGTTTTATTTGCGGTTGTGTTTGTTATGTTTTGCTTTGTATCTGTTCGCGTGTTCAATCATTGTGTTTTAAGCAATTTTATGATCAACGATGTGATTGAATGAGTAGGTTCTTGTTTTGGTTTGTTTTAGTTTATTTTTATCTTTGTTGTTTTATTTTGTTGTGTCGTTTCTTTCTATTTTGGGGCATTGTCGTTTTCACGACTTAATCGTGATCGCGTCGGGTCGTTTTTGATTTGCAGTAGATTTAGATTAGATTAAAGGTTTTTATTATGGTGTAAGTTAGATTAAGAATTTACAGTGAGGTAGATTACAGATTTTTACAGTGAGTTGAGGTAGATTAGGTTTATTGTTTAATTTAGGGTTTCGTTTTTGGTAGAATGCCAGGGTTTTAAAACCTGTGCCCTAGTTTTATTAAGTTTGTTAGATTAGGGTTTCATCGGTCTCTGCAATAAGTTTTAAATAAATGGCTCTAAAATATAATTGTTCCCCCACAGTCATATGAGGGTGGAGTTTTTAAGCTCCTTTGCTATGTTATGGCGACCTAGGTTTAATCATGAAGTTATGATAAAAATGAATAAATTTGATGATGTCATGATTAGCATATGCGGAGGCGGGATTGGAATGGGTATTGGCATAAGAGTTTGTTTTTACCAAAGATGTGAATTCCATTTCTATGTCATTTTCGATTTGGAGTTCTAAAAAGGTTTTTTAAAGTATGTGATAATTAGCGGAGGCGGGATCGAAACTGGTCTTAAACTTAAGAATTTTTGTTTGTAAAGGTTATCAGTTCCGTTTTCATCCCGTGTCCGGCTCCGTATATTGTGGAAAGTCTTTTGTCGAAGTAACAATAAACAAATCAGAGGCGGAGGCGGAATGGAAATAGAATATGAAATGAGAGGAATTCGAAGAAAAACCAAATCCTTTTTTATTCTGATCCTGGTTCCGATAACTTCCCTGACTCCGACTCCGAGCCCGTTTGTTACTAGCTGAAGTTCCTATATTGGTTTTTGCTCCGGGTCCGCCAGTCTTGTAAAAATGATTGTTTTGTGTTTATGTCCGACTCCGACTCCGATACATATGTAACAAGTATGTTTTTAAAACAAGTTTTATAATGATTTATTGGAAGGGGTCTAATTAGAGGTTTGCTTGCAGGAGATTTGAGAGATGTTAGGAACGTCAGGAGAGGCTGCTCGAAGGAATCAACCGGCTGGAACATCAAAGCCTGCACCAAAGATCAAGAAGGTGAAACCAGAACAGTTACCTTATACATTAAGGTATGATTATAGGAATCTGGTGGTGAAGGCGAGCAAGGTGGAATCAAACTGGTTAGATATCACAGATACCAATCTGGGCCAATATAATTTCGAAGAATTACATGAAGAGACCTTTGCAGAAAGGGAAAACTTGACAGGGAGAACTCAAAGGATTGGTGACTCCGGTCTTGCACATATCACTGTGTTTCCTTTGTCAGTTCAGTGTCCGGAGTTGATATATACAGTGGCCAGTACTTATAATCCAACTACAAGATTATGCATGGATTCACAGAATAATGTAATTATAGATCTTACTCTGCAGATGTTCCAAAACATATTCAATGTTCTTGATCCAAAGAATTTAGTGCAGTTAACTAAGGCTGAGGCATTGGGGAAATACAGTAAGCATAAAGACTCCAATAAGTCTCATTTAAACAAAAGATGGTTAAGTACTGAGAAGAAGTCTTTGAGCAAATTGGCAGATCAGCCAAAGAGGGCAGACTTCAAGAAGGAGATATCTGATTTAATATTGATGTTGTCCATAGTGTTTGGGAAGAGGGATGCCTTCCATTTCAAGGAATGGATGTTTCATTTTATTCAAGTGATTTTTCAGGGTGATTATCAATTTGATTGGTCCATGATTGTTTCTGATGCCATACATGATCAGCTCACAAGGGTCAGACAGACCAAATCTTTCTTCATGACTTCATATGTGGTCTATGCTGCAGCAAGATTGGGGATTTTTCCAGGATTAAACAGGGTAGGTATAATGGGAGCTTTGGATGGACAAAAGAAGGTATGGGAACACTATGATCAATTATCCCTTCAGGTTGCTGAGACTCACTTCAGAAGAGTCAATGATGCATTTTTATATGTGGTTATCAATTAGTTGAGTGGAGACGTAGGATACAGGTTAAGTCAGGAAGCTATGGCTTTCATTTCTGAATGGGGAAGTTGGTACATCCAATACCCCAAATTTACATACTTCAGATTGTTTGGGTTTGAAGGTCATCCTCATTTACTTCCAAGATGTTGCAGCAATAGAATAGTGCTTATAGAATTTATATATCAAGCCATCGGAGTTAATGCTAGATTTGGGATGAAGCACAAGACAGGATGCCATAAGTTTCCTATGACACTGGGGGAATATGGTTGTCAACACTTGAAGGCTGCTAAGGTGGTTTGTAATGAGTTGATACAATTGAAATTGGGATTGTATACAACTCGTAAGTATTTTGATCCAAAAAAGAAGATGTATACTTTATTACCTTCTGTGTTTACTAGACACTTTAATTTGTTAGAGGATTTTTGGTGTGATAGGCAGGATGAATTTGACTTGAGGAGGAAGAATTATGAGAGATTACCAATCTCACTTATGGTAGAGCTGGGTATTAAAGATAATATTCCTGACACTTTGGTGGATGATGGAGTGGTATTAGATCCCTCATATGAAGCTTTGAATATTGGCACCAAAAACTTAGATCCAATAGACTGGAGTGAAGAAGAAACGATTGACATTAAGAAATTGGGAAGAACAGTCTTGGATAGAAGTGTGCAATGGTTGATGATGAGGACTCAAGCTCCTCAGGGACCAATCCTCAAGAAAGGTAAAGGGTGTAAGAGGATTAAAAGAAAGGCGCCTTCCAAGGAACCATTGGATTTCTTTCCTCCGGATGTTGAAGAAACAGAGTTGGAGGTGGTTGATGAAGAAGAAGAGACACCCGAGGGAGATGTCCCAATTGAATCTGTTGTTCCTATGCCCACATTGGGTGAGTCATGTACACAAGCCCCACTCACAAGAAAGAAAAGCAAAGAAATTCAAGGAGTGCTTTATGCCATGGTTGAAGCTACTAAAGGAAAGGAAGTGGAGGAAGAGTTGGTAGAAATTGAGACAGATTCAGATGAAACTCTGTCAGAGAAGGACTTGCAAGAAAACATGCCTCTAGATCCTACTATTGAGCAGATTCTTACACAGGAGGAGCAATGGAAACAGTTTGAAGATGCTACCAGAGAATCTGATGCAAGGGCTGCTGCGGAGAAACAAAAGGAAATAGAGGCAAAGTTGCAATTTGATGCTCTACTTCAACAGCAACAATCGAAGGAAAGAGAAGTTGAAACAAGAATGGCAGCTGATACAATGGAGGAGCAAATGAGGCAACAAGAGCATGAGATCAAGGTCAAAGCTGAAAATGACAAGCTGGAATTGATACAAAAGATTCATGATCTCGAGGAGGAGAAAGCAAGAAACCGAAGGGAAAAGGAAGCCCTTGTTGCTAGATTGAAGCTTACAGAGGAGAGTCGACTGAAAGAACAAGAGGCTGAAGCTCTAAGGAAAGAAAAGGAGGTTGAAGAGCTGGTAAAGAAACAGCTAGCTAAGAAAGAAAGGGAAAAGGCAGAGAAACTCATAGCCTTGGAAGAGGAAAGATTGAGAAAAGGAGAAGGAGACAGGAAGATGCAGGAACAAAGAGATAAAGAGGAGGCTGAGAAGTTGGTGCGGTTGCATGTACTACAGGAGCAACAAGAAAAGGCAAAGGTTGATTCTCAACCTAAGGTAGATATTCAGCCATCCTCTACAATTGCTGCTTCCTCTTCCATGATGATGGCTCTTGGTGCTCCTACTTGGTTGAAATTAAATCTACAGAAAAGAGCTAGAACACCTCCTCAATCTCTCAATTGGGAGGACATGATGAAGGAGATTGAACAGGAAAGGCCTAAGAAGAGGGCTAAAGTTTTGCACTCTACCAAACTCACAGATAAAGGGGAGATAGTTGTTGAATGTGCCGTGCCTATGATTGAAAAGGAGGTAGGGGATATGCAGCTTATATACTATTAATTGAGTACGGTTAACTTGGGAAGACCCACTAGAAATCAACAAATGAATTTGATTGATGTGGTGGCTTCAACGACGAAATCCAGAATGATCAAGGACAAACAAAAGAAAGATGAGCTTAAGGCTCAGTTAGATCAGTTACATTCATTTTTGAAGAGTGTCTCCTCTTCAAGGTCACAAAAGGTTGCAGCAATTGAGACTCCTGTTTTTCTAAGCAAAAAGGAGGTTGATGATTTGATGCAGGTTAGAGGTAAGGCAGAGATGGTTGACAAGTGGATAGATAAAGTGAACCGGGAGGTAGGTGAGGTTTTGGAAAAGGGGTTTGAAACCTATAAGGAGGCAGAAGGAGTAATAAAAGAGATGCATCAATATATTGAGGCCTCCGAGAAGTTAGAAGAAGAATACAAAGAGTATAGTGAAAAGTTGGAGAAGATAAATACATTGCCTCTAACTACTCTTTTAGAAGAATCTATACTCAAAGATGATAATAAAGATTTTGTAGAAAAGACTTCTCATATCCTTAAGTTTAGGGCTAGCTTCTTGAGCAAACATAAGGATGAAATTCAGGGAGCAGTTAATAATTTAACTGAGCAATTGGAGGAGTTGGAAGCGGTTATGGCTATAATAGTAGATGTGAATGTAATGACTAAAGATGGCATGCCGTTAAGTCAGGTTAGAGAGAAATGGAAGGGAAGATTCCAAGGACTCATGCAGGATGATGGAGAAGACTTGGTGATAGATCGACTTGTAGAGGTCAAGGAAGAGATAAAAGTTGCAGGAAGAGAGTTGGTCAAGGTAAAAAGCATGATAGAATTTGCTACAGTTGAGTTGGATCACATCAAATTTGAAGATAACTAGATTGATGGGCCAGATATGGATATGCTACAATAGGTCTTCACCAGTTATGATGAGTTCATAGCGGATCTAGCATCACATGCATAAAATATTGCATGCATGATATTCTTCTTCCTTGCATAATGCATGATGATCTTCTTCCTTGCATGTTGCATGCATGCAGCACTAGCAGTCTCAAGGACGTGGGATCTTCTTTTCTCCTATGTTCTATCTTCTATTGTTAGATCAAACTAAAGGTTTAATGTAAGAACTCAAGATCGAAATTGATCTGAGTTTCCAAGATAGTTGATTGTTCCTAAAAAGGTGGAAAAGCCTAAGATAGAAGTAAAAGTTCAAACTTTTTTTTTTGTATTCTATAAATACCAATGGGGTATTACATTGTAAGGGTTGGCTAATTGAGAATTGGATTGGCTTACCTAGTGTTAGGAGATAGAATTTTCAGAGAGCATTTTGTAGAGATACATTGTACCAGATCTTGTTTACAGTTAATAGAATTGCAAGTTTACGAAATATGGAGTTTGGCATTAAATTGTGTGTTTGATAAGGTTAATGAGTTATAATCCACTTGAATGCCAGTGATTGTGCTGAAGCATGATAGTTTCTTATATGATGAAAGTCATTAGAAGAAACCAGGTTTAAAGATTATCTTGTTAAATTGTCATTGAATTAAGGTTATTAAACTCTGTTGATCTATAGTTTTAATGATGAATGAATGTGTGTGGTTTTGAGATCTTGGAAATATTTGTGATAGGCGAATAGAGGAATTGAATTAAGCACCTAAGATGTATATGATGGTACAGTTGTACTGTGGGTTGTGTCATGTTATGGTTTTTGTGATTGGTTAAGAAAAAATTCATTGTTAAAAGTATATGTCTGGATAGTAGATAAATTTAATTCATACTTACTGATTTACCCCTTGGATCTATATTTTTCTTTTATTTTAAACCCCTTGATTTACAAAAACTATTTTGACAAAGAGAGTCATAGCTTGAATCCTTTGTTACCAGTCCAGGCCCCTTCAATATTATAGTTGCATGAACCAATTGAGTGACATCAGATAGTTGAGAACCAACTACCAGGACCTTGGGAGTTAGGCCACTGCATGTAGTCTTTCTTTTTTAGGAGAAATAGAATAGAAATATTTTGTTTTAATGTTGTTTGTGTCATTTTAACCATCAACATGCCCTTGTAGTGGGGGTACTTGGACGTGTTTGGTCTTTTGACTGGTTGACACAGGGTGCTTGTTTGCTGCTAAGATGGGTGGTTTTATGATGGCATGAGTCTGCTTCCGGTTATGATACCTTTGAGGTATGGGTGGTTGGATGTTTCAGCATGAGCTATGGGTGTTGTTTCTTCAGTCACATGGGTTTGATCAGTTGGATGGAGGGCAATCAGTTTTATGTTGTTGTTCTAGCTGGTTGGTCTGTTGTTCTGTGTTCGCATGGTGCCATGTTGTTTGCTGTTGTTTTGCCTTTGCTGCCTGAAGGGTCTTTTTCTTTCATTCCTGAGACTGGTGCATATACACCTTGGCTTGTTCCTTTTCCTATGTTGGATGTTTGGAGTTGTAGCCTGAGATGGTGGAAATTTTTTGAATGTCATTGCAGGGGTCTTGGTTGGAGCATGTGAGCATTGTTGTGGTCCTTGTTCGAGTATTGGAGGAAGCTTGAAAGTCTTTGACAAGTGGGAGAATGTTGGGATAGTTTGCCTCAACTTTCTAGTCTTTTCCATTGAACACTTAGGCGTTTTCTTCATGTTTGTGGCCTTTACCACCATATCATTGCCTGTTCTTTCCTTGGTGGCACGGTTGCATGGTGAGCAGCTAGGTGGTAGAAGATGTTTACCATTGTACTACGAGCGGTGTTCGGCTAAGCCATGGTGGTGCGGTTGACGGTGACAGGATGGCTGGCGGTCAACGCTGGTGGTTATCGCCCTATCGTGGTTGGTACTCGGTGTGACCGTAGTGGTCGCAATAAGATCATCAGTAGCCTGGCTAGCGGTTACTGCCATACCATGGACAGTCAAGTGATTGACTGCGGTGGTCATGGTAAGACTGCCAGCGGACTAGCTGGTGGTTACCACCATACCGTGGATAGTTAAGTGACTGATTGCGGTGGCCATGGGAAGACCACCAGTAGTCAGCCAAGATGGCTACCACCATACCGTGGTTAGTCCTTGTTAGGGCTGCAGTAGCATGGTAGGAAGGCGAGTTAGGGCTCAGTGAAGTCGTCGGTGAGCTCGGATGAGCTCACCGCTATACTGTGAGATGGATTGGGTGAGGCAGCGGTAGCATGGTAGATGGCGGGGTGAGCTCGGGTGAGCTCACCGCCATGCCATGGTAGGTAATGTTGAGCTCGGCGGTAATGTGGTAAGAGCTCGGTTGAGCTCAGAGCTCGGTTGACCGACCTGGACCAAGCTTGACCAAGCTGGTCTGATTCTGTTAGAGCGATCAACAAATGTGAAGGCAACATGTGGCAAGTTGGCAGCATCGAATTGACTGTAGACCAAAGAAGGATTGGCAGTTATTGTAGGTCGTGGAAATAGAACCCGATTAAGGTGATAGATTTATTGCCTAGGTGGCTCGATGTAATATTTGCAGATCGGATGCATGCCTGGCTATTCGATGCATGAACCTGAGGGTCAGTGATTGGTTGGATCATTGAATGCGATGTATGGCTCGGTCAGAGATATACATTAATATATGTAAACCAAAAGGTGACAAGAGAGAGAGAGAGTGCAGTCGACAAAGAGAGACGTAGAGTGGGTTCAAGCAGTATGCTAAGGCATTGTAACTACAAACACACTGTCTCTTAGATTTGAACGATGTGAACTTGCTGTGAGGCCTTGGGGCTATGATGGCCAAGTGGCCAGCTGTGACAGTCTGTTATGAGGAGCTAAAGGGAATCTATGTAGTAATGACATATGGATGTCATTGGAACTACATGAAGGTTTTGGTTTTGTTGCCTGCCTGTATTCTCCTGTTGGACAAGATGTAACACTCCTGGAAGAGCATAGCTCTGTGTTTGTATTGTAACTGTTTTAGTTACTGAATAATACAAGTGAGCTGAATGTTTTTGAGGTGTGGTTTTTTACCCAAAAGGGTTTTCCCCACGTATATCTGTGTGTTCATGTTTTGTCTTTCATGGTTGTCTAATTCATGTTCTTGAATCTGTGCTTGTGTTGAATCTGTTATAATTTTTGCATTCACTTCTCTCAGAGGATCGATGGGGGATCATCTGTGCCTGTTTCCGCTTTATGGCATAGTTGTTTGTGTCTTTGTTGTGATTTTGAATTGAAATCACTAAGGCATTGCTTTCTTAGATGCATATCTTGATGACATAACCGAATCCGTATCCCCAACATATTTGATTTCCTAATATACATAAGGTGTTGAATGAAGTGCAAAAGGTGGTAGCGCCTCATGATTGATAACTATGGATTAATGACATAAGGGCCCATTGACCATCCTTAGAAGTGGCCACATTGTCTATGCCTACCATGTAGGATCAGTATTAATGTGTATCATCATTATTTCTAATGGACTTCAAGCTAGTAGTCTACAAATTTAATGGGTTTTTTTGTGATCTATCTTGGGACCTATAATGATGTGGGTCACAATAAACAAATTAGTGATTCTTATATACTTTCATTATTATTCTCTCAAAATATGTACTATTAATTTGAAATACTCTAAATATTATTCTCATCTTTTACTATAATTGAAAAAATCTTCCAAGGACTCAACAACAAACTTCTAGTCATCTCCTTATGGAAGGAACAACTTAATATCATTAAGTGAATTTAAATAAGATTTGAGTTACATGTAGATACCATATAATCAAGAGTTTTATCTTATATAGACCCTTTCCAAACCTATCTAAACGTAAATGTGAGGGAAATCTATGTTCCCGTCTCAAGGCATGGATGACCATCATTCATGATGTTGACACTTATGATGCCTTACTAAATAAGAAATTGCTCAATAATCTAGAGGCATTTCCTTTGAATAAATTAATCAAGGACTTGACATGAATACAAAATATCATCATTCTAGATGTTGTTTAGTTTTTTTGAAAATCATAATACCATCCATTATACAATAAAAAACTTACCAACATATATTTTTTACCCAATTTATTAACATCACAAAATTACTATGCACATTTGTGGATCCAAAAGGAATAATCAACTATTGATATAAAACCTCTTTCTTCTTAAATGTAGTCTTCAACTTATTTGCTTCTTTGATTTTGATTTGATGATGTCCACTCTTCATTGAATGATACCCACTTTTCTAATCTATCTTATTGAAATGTCTTAAACCACAAATAATTGACAAGATCATCCATCATCGTTAAATGTGCACTTGAAGATAATCTTGTATCTAGTTCTATAATTTTTGTACTATAATTGGTGGTAGTACACGCATTCTCTATTATCCTCATTTCTTTTATGGCAGATCAATTTGTGATGGAACATTATGGTCTATTGATATGCATTAAGAATGGGGATCCACAACTTGAGAAATGCTCAACCATTATTTATAGATGTATGCACACATACATATATGTCTATATATATACATACATATATGTCTACATATATACATATTAAATATGTGTATGTATGCATTACATGAGGTGGGATGACCATCTTGTGGAAATAGATTTAATGCAATCTCAAAATAGTGAAGGCTTATGATATGCATTAGGAAGGGGGATGTGTAGCTTGAGCAATGGTTGACCATTATATATAGAACTATTTAGGTAGGTATATACATACATATACATATTTACATATGTGTATATATATTTACATATGTGTGTATGTCTATATGTTTATGTATATGTACATATATATATACATATATAAATAAACATGTATGCATACATGTACATCCATACATACATACACGTAACGTATTTATGCATGTATGTATGAATATATGCATGTATATATATGTATGTATGTTTACATATGTATGTATAGTAGGGGTGAATGTGAAGTAGTTCAATATTTATTTGATGCTTAATTAATAGGTTGGGAGGGAATTATTGTGGGTGAGTGGAGTGAAAAAATTACATGTAGTGAACCACTTAGAACATGGGTGGGTGGGAGGAACCACCATTGTTGATCCATTTCACAAGATGCGTCTAGTATTGAGACCATTCCAAGATGACAAGAGAGCCCTCCCATAGTGATTAGGTGTCTTGGGCAAAGGGGGGCATTAGGAGTGGACCGTCCCAGGTGACCCAAGAGCTAGATGGAGGATCCCATAGAATACCTTTCTAGGGCATGGAATGAAGGAGTTTAGATAGCTACCTGTGTCAATCCCTTTCTTGAGATGTCTAATATTGAGATTGTTTCAAGACAAAGAGAGAGCCCCCACATAGAAATCAGGTATCCTAGGCGGAGTGGGTTATTTGGAGTGTATGTGTGTATATGTATATATATATATTAAATACATAAATATATACATATATACATATATGTAAGTATGTAATACATATACACACATATCTGTATAAATAATATATGTGTAGATAAACTATATACATCTATGTATTATACATTATCTATACGTATATACATCCATATATTAAATATATGTATAGATATATCTACACACATAAAAAAATGTATAAATATATATACACATATGTATAGATATAGATATACATGCATGTATATACATACATATATATCCATATATTATATATGTGTAGATATATTTACACACATACACAAATATATAAATATATATACACACATCTATAGATATACATATATGCATGTATATACATGTATGTATATGTGTGTGTATGTAATATACATATATACATACATATACATGCATGCATGTATGTATGTAATAATTATTCTACTAATTTAGTTATTCTTACATTTCAAAGTAAAATTTAATAAACAAAATTAAATGAACTTTCTAAAATTTAGTTGAGTATCAATGTCAAATTTTTCATTCAATGAGGCATCTGTCATAGCCATCTCGTGTGTAGTTGATGTATCTTGCATAGCTGCATCTTGAGTACTCTCATGATCATATGTGAAAATTAGTGCCACAAGAGTCATAAAAGTGGATTGGAACTTTGCGCTTGGAAGACTTGCCCACATCAGGCTCTATTTGAGGCCTCACATACTGTACAAGGCTCTGAGTGAGCAAGATAATCGAGTCCAAGTGTCCACCTCAACACTGTCCTTCACAATGAAAGGAATAGCCACATGCTCCAACATGAGTCTGTCCAAGGGTCTTGGTGCCATTTGTAGATTATGTTGAGCCCCTACTCTATCATGTGTGGAACCTCCACCTCTACCTTGGAAATATAGATAGTCAAAATAATTTGGAATCTTAATAAGGACAAACTCTCAATAGAGTTTCCTCAAAAAGTACTATGGCACCTTGTAGTTATTGCATGGAGGTTGGTCAAAAACCATCCACTACCTATCGAGAAAAATATATTTTTGTTCTTTTATGGCGACACTAATGGATGGGGGACCTCCTACATGCAACTAATAAAGGTTTATTGGTTCATGTCTCCATGAGGAGGGCACACAAGTCGGATTTGGTATTTTTTTCTTTCTTCACTTTCTCATATGAAATTTTATTTGCATAAAATTATTTATGTTCCTCCCTCTTATTGGACCATTGTACACTCATTGATTCTACATGAGATACAATAAATATAGGGATTCAACAAGTCCTCTCCTATGAGGGTTTGTTGCAACAATATCATTTAACCTTGTAATAAATTCTTCAAGTTCTTTTTTTTTATTTTCTATTTTCCCTAGAATATTTTCTTGTGTTCTTATGGGATGTCTATGAATTAAGGGAGGATTTTTGATGTTCTTGTTCATGAGGGTCTTCATGAGGAGGTTATTAAGAATTTTTAATATTTGGAGGTGGAAATACATTTCCTAGAAATTAAAAAAAAATTTAATTAAAAAACCTAATTCAATCTACAATTTAATTAAAATTTGAAACTAAAAAACTAGAAATGCATACCTCTTTCACCTTCGTGACGTCTTGGGGGCATCTTCACGAAGATTCACAAGCTCCAAGTGAAAAAAAATCTTTTTATTTGGCAAGCATGGGTTGGGAAGGGTAAAAAATGTAGTAGGTCATGAATGAACAACAAAATGAATTAAATTAGGTCATTTTTTTATGGCAAAGTTTTCATTTGGCGAGTGTCAAATTTGGTGCTCACCAAACTGGCTTGGTATGACCAAGCCAAATTTGGTGAGCACCAAATTTTGCGCTTGCCAAATATAAAATTAGGGAAAAAATGAATGTGGCATCTTTTTTGTGTTACATCTTTCTATACTTACCCTATTGTTATTGCTCTTTTATATGTATCTCTAGCACTCTTTACGGAAAAAGGCATAATATTCCAACAAAATGTACCTCGAGGACAAGTGAGAGTTGTTTTATGTTGATCTTCAAGGGTGATATTGATTTGAGTATAGCTTGTAAATCCATCCATTAAGGATAGCTCTATTTGTGTTGGTGTGAATTAGGTGTTTTACCTAACTAGTTCACCTAGTAGGTCCTATTCACATGTTAAGTTTACTTAGGTCCTAGGAATCTTTCTGAAAGTATTAATTAGCATTATAGCTTATCTTTTGTCATTTAATTTTTGTGTCCTAAGTCGTTTAATATTAGTTGTCTCATGTCATAGGATTAATACACTTTTCATGATCTTGACTAATCTTATGTCTCACTTTGGCTATATAACCAAGGGTCTCTCACACATTGGACATTCATTCTATTTGCATGATTTGATAGGAATGCAATTTATTCTTGTCATTTTGATATTTTGAGTATCTTGTTCTTTCCATAGGCCTTTAGATCTTGTGTGGTTATCTCTATAGCCAAATATTACTCTTATGACTTGAGATATAAAGTGATAACTATCCTATGTGTGCCCTAAGTAAACCTATGTAACTAGTGAATAGGACATTGGTGATGAATTAACTAGGTAAAACAACCCCTTTCCACCAACACTATTCTTGATTGCTTCTTCTTTTGTTCTCCTACCCATGCCAATCCAAGGAGATATATCATGTAAATACTTATTTTTTCCTTTCATTAAAATCCCCTTGTATCCCTCTTTGTTACACCCCATCTTGTTGTTACCAATTTAATTTTACCTTCATGAGTAAATTGGATGGTAAATGTAATCATGATTTTGATTTGATAAATGGAATATTGAAATAGGTATTAAGTGAAAGTGTTGATAAATGCTTTGAAAGAGTAATTATGTTTATATTGATGATTAACATGTACTACTATATATGATTAAGTTTTATGATGCATATGGATTTATTATGAATGTCTAACTACTGTTGTGAATGTGTTGAGCTAGCTGCAGGGATAGGTTCATTCCTCTAGGTGGAGGGGAAGTATCACTCAAGAGAAGTGATTGGTCAGATAACCCTAAATGAAACCTATCTGAGCTACACACACACACTCACAGTAGAATGGTTGAGTCAAATTTTTATGTTGGAAATTGGTATGTCATCCTTAGTATGAGTGTTTTCATTAGTAAGGGTCATGATTACTATTGAATGCATACTTGGATGATGTTTTATATGTTTGAAACTTATGATTCCTTCCTTATATTGTTGTGCTTGATTGTATGGTTGAATGAGTCTTTGGGATATATGCATATGTCGACATACACTTATGTTGGATATAATGGGATGTCTATGCGAGTATGACAACATATGTATAGATATACATAAATGATTAATATGATGCTAATATGAATATAATAATGTGGTCATAATTATTCAGATATTGAATGGATCACTTGACTATCATGTTGCTATATAATATATATATGTTTCTATATATATACAAATATAAACATAAGCATAAATTCTTAATAGAGGAGTGTATATATATAATATTATTACATGTGGATGTTAACTTGTTCGTATTCATTTATATATCAAATGTATACATATTTTTTTGACATGGTGTATAAATATACATATATGTGATACATGTATATATGTATATGTACATTTATAAATATATGAGATGCTTTGTAGGACAATTTATATATGAAAATAGGTTGACTCTAGATAACATATACAAAGCATTTAAATACCGATTATTGTTGGGATGTAGTGTTGTACACCATTGTATAAAATGATTTATCATAATATTGTAATTAAATTATTATTTAGTTGTGATGCACCTTGGTGATGTGGATAATCACACTAGGTAATTATTTGGGGCCCACTTGATTTTGTAAACATTATATTATTATTTATTGTGTGGGAGACATACGATAATAATTTAATATTGGGAAAATATTAAATAATGTGATGTCTTAGTACCTAATATAATATAAGGGGTTAGTGGTTTTGTATTCACATGGTTTTGTGGTACATGGTTTCACCTTACCACTAGTTGTATTATGTGTGAGCTTGTGTTTATAAAAGAAAACACATGTGTAGTGGTTTAGGTTGGGATGAGTGGTTTGGCTATCATTATTGAGTATTCTTGAGAGTGCATTTGTGAAGCATGGAATGGGATGTGTGGATTCATGCTTGGACACATGGGAATGCATTGGAGGGCTTGATGCTTCAAAATTGTTCATTGTAACTCTTGTATTTGCTTCATGGTTGATTAATATGATGGAGTATGGATGCTTTTGGAGCTTGGGTTTTTCCCTCTTGAGGGTTTTCCCAGGGTATATCTTGTGTCATCTTTGATGGGTATACATTGTCTATTCTCTTGCATATGGACTTTGAGCACTTATTTGCATTGTTATCTCTTTTGGGTTATGTGGAAATTGTCATATAATGGCTGCAAGTTTCCTTACAAATATAACATATATTGGCATTGAGTAAAGATCGAACTATATGCTATGTATTATGCAACAGTTAAGTCGATATATCATAGTTGATGCTATGAGATAGAATATTTTTGACTTAGTAAACATCAATTTACTTTTGGACGCCTTATTATGAATATCTTTTAATTAAATAAATCAACTTTATTTAATTAAATCCTAATGTTCATATTTTAATTAAATAAATCAATTTTATTTAATTAAATCCTAATGTCTTCTTTTAATTAAATAAATCAACTTTATTTAATTGAATGCTAATGTCATCTCTTTTAATTTAATAAATCATTTTATTTAATTAAGTTACTAATATCTCAAATATCCTCTCATTTGATTTAAATAAACTCAAATATCTAAATCAAATGTCAAATCAACTAACTTCATCTAAGTTAATTAATCCTAATTAACTCCTACCACTAATCCTCCATTCCTCTAGATTTTGCAAGTTGCACATGTAAATCAATTTATTTGATTTATTAATTCCTTCCATTTTCATTCAAATATGGCATATTCTTGGAATATTTCACTTATTTGAAATCTCCCTCCAAAATGACTTGTCCTCCAACATGGCATTAAAGCCTCTTACAAGTCCTTTTTCTTGAGCCAAGCGGCATTAACTCCTCTTCCACAAGCAATCTTTCAAATTTCAAATTTCCACCTAATTGCATTTATTTGCACATTGAACAAAATGTGCACAACCTCCCTTCAATAGCATGTTGACAAGTGGCACATTGTTATTGGTTCATTTTAAATCCCACATCCTTCATGTTTCTCATTCCTCCATCCTTCTTTCCTATAAATGGAGAGCTCCTCTATTGATTTTGGATCCACAATTTTTAGGCAAAGTCATTATCTGTAAGACCCCATTTCATGTGTGATTGATACAACCCTAGTTGTTTTTATATTTTTCCTTGAATAGATGGTGAGATGTGATGTGGGAGATAAATAGTGTGGTTATATGGCAATATTCTGGTATTTCATTTTGACATTTTATTTCATTGCCATTGCCATGAGTGTGTTAGACATGTATGTAAATCAGGGAATACAATTGAAATGTTAAATGGAATTGTTGTAAGGTCAAATCTTGGGATATTTAACTAGCAAACAAATTGGATGTGCGAATGTTGCTAATGATTGCATTGGTAATGTGCAGGAAAGTGAGGGTACTAGTACAAGAAGGGAAAACTAATGAAAGAAAATGGAAATTACATTCCCTTGTGGTTATGTATTTGATTTATTTTTGAGCTTAGAAGGAAATAGAGTTAATGTATCGAAAGACTAAGGTTGTGAGGGAATTTACTTGTGATTCATTTGAGATGTAAATGGGGATTAGGTCTTGGGAACCCCTAGCTAAGTTTGAAACTCAGATGGGACATTGAGTGGGCTTTTAATGAGATTTTTTGGTCAAATATTTGTATTAGGGTGCAAAAATAAACCCCCTAGGGTCTATACCATAGTGGTAGGGGTCAAATGGGCATACAATAGTTCCCCCACAACATGATTTGAACCCTAAAAAGCTCTCATAATGGAGAGTGACGAATTTTGAGTGGTTTTCCAAATACATGTTCTCATTAATGGGGAAATGACTCTCATTGATGAAAGTAGGTAAACTTCACACCTCCCCACCCAAAGGTTGCAAGGTGAAACCCCTATATATTTTGGAGAGGAAGAATAAGTGGGGTGCTACCCACTTATCCTTTTGGAGAACTTTGGTATAGATTGGAGAGAAGAGGAGAGGAGGAGAGGAGTCTCCATCTTAGAATATGGTGCTCAAGATAGTTTAGCTTGGAGAGTAAAGGATGATGGAAGAGCTCAATCCCCTCATCCAAACAAAAAGATAAGTTTTCCCTACTTTCCTCATCCTTGTTTACTCTGTTGTAGGATGATAAGATGTTGGGTGGATCTTGTTGAGTATGAGGAGTGGAGAGTCTATATGTATGAAATTTAATGTCATGTTGTCTTGATCTTGTTGGGAAAATTTGAGAAAACTCCATCTATCATCTTGGAGTTAATAGATTTCTTGCTCGGGGGTATGGCTAGAGCCCATGAGGCTCCATGACGCCATTATGGTAGGGTGGAGAGCAAGCATTAGTTATTTGTGTGTTTTAATTGCATCCCTAGGTATTGTTTATTGAAGGTTAGTGTATTGTTTAAATTAAAAGAGCATGCCTTATTCATTTGTGTGTATTCATTATATTTTACCAATGTTGTACTGTTAAAAGTTAGTATTTTGTTTTAGAAGAAAAATATGGAAAGAGAAAAAGTCTGAAATTGTGTATTTAATTTTTGAGTATTGTGGTAACAATGAAAGTTTAGCATTTAGTTATAATGAAGAATAATAAAAAATAAAAAATAAAATAAAGTAAAATGGAAGAGGGTAGGCTCTTACTCGTTGGCTTGTTTTTCATTTCATTTCTATACATTGGCTGTAATATTGGAAGCTTAGATATTAAATTTGTATCTCATTGCAATGAAGAGAGTACTCTATAAGAGTGTAAAAAGGAAATGCATTAATCATATTTGTAGTGATAATACCATGACTGTGTAGTATAAAAAATAAAATAAAATAAATGGTTATCTTCTCATTTCAGCCCATTTCGTAACTATATCTGTTGTATTAGAGTTCCTTTCAATGAAGAAAAAAAAAGAATTGGGTTGGATGGATAAAAGCATTATTGTTGGCTGCTAGCATGTTGGTCTGATTAAAAATGATACAACGGTATTAAACAACTTTGTGATAATACCGATTGAGGCTGGGTACTATAGTCCACATTACAGCTTCAAAATATATATATCTAGACTAGACCTTGTAGCATACTCTTTTATATGTGACATTGAATTTAACATCATATAATTAAGATAAAATTAGTAAAGAAGTTGCTTAGAGCAGAGATAAAAAAATATATATACATATACATATACATAATAAGATAAAACCATGACTAATGTCACGTATCAGGTGAGTGGATTCATGATCAAAACAACACTTCTTTTTATTTTTCACCATACCTGACCAACCTACAAGTTGGAATGAATGACAACCACTTCACAGCTGAGCCACAATATTTGATTTGTACCAAAATCCATACTTCTATTCATTCATAACATGCCCTCATTGGGGTGGCTCAAATCATCTTTCAAAATTTCACGTCTTTCCAGGTCTGTAGTCTAAGGAAGAGTAGGGGAGAAAGCCATATTCATCAAGAAGAATGCCACAACTAAACAATACAATCTGGTCTAAGGAGAGAGGGATGAGAGATTCTATTAATAAGGAAGAAGAAATTAACGTTGATTAAGGGCAGGATACGGATATCAAGCCAATCATTCACCGCTATCGTTTCTTTCTCTTTCTATCATATATGGATTGGTCTTGAGCGACCCCTCCTACAAACTGAAGTGCAACAATGTTTCATCTCTTTCAAACCCCTATTAGCGGTTGTATTTGACCTTTTCCAACTCTTGCTTCTCTTGAAACTATTTTTTGTTGCACAGAGTCGTTCGTTCCACAATGCAACATGGGTTAGTGACTAGCACGAATATTGAGTTTTGAGCCATTACTTTTATCAAGATTACCATAGAGAGGAAGCAATAGCATAGAAGATTTGGTAAAAAGGGAGGATAATGGAGATCGTTCCTGGCACCAAACTTGTATACTCGGTTTCCATTCCTTCTATTATTGGTTGAAGGTTTGTTGTAGGAATAGGAATTAGGAATCAATTTTTCTGCTAAGGGGAAAGTCGACCAGTTGTCTCGTAATTAATTCAAGGACCTCGATCCTCTTGGTTAGTGTGTTTCAAATTGAGGCAAATCTAATTCATTAATATGCACCTATGTCAAATCACATTTCCTTATTGCCGTGCTGTAAAAAGGTTTCAAAATCATATTGAATGTATGAATACCATATTATCTAGTTGGCATGATTATGACTACACTTGCAAGCTTGAGGTGACCATTTGGGAAACATATGAAAGTTGCTAAAGGCGCTAGAATAACTAGTCTTTTGGTACGCATCATCCTAGCCCAAGCGTAGTCAAGGCCTTCAACGCCATCAAGCAAGCACGGAGGTAGGTGGCTGGAGGAAATGTTGTGCTACCACTTGAGCACCGTATTTTCAACGACCCCTCTCTATCATTAAAGAGTTTCCAATCAGTTGGTGGGAGGCTTTAAGTGAAGTAGTTATTTCCTTTTGTAGACGATGCTTACTGCAATTGGCGCAAGCCGGATGCCAGAGATGAATGCATTTTAGTTAGCTACGTGCTTGTAAACAATATTAAAATTGCATTCCAGCGAGTTATTGAAGATGTTCCTGTCACTGCCGTAGAATTAATTCTCATACAGTTATCCCATGGCGGAGTATTGGTAAGTAGAAGGTTAAATCATATAATTAAGATCTGATTCGATAGGGAGTTGAGAAGTTAATTCAGAGGAATCATTGGCTGGGCGCTTTCAGCAAGTTGTCACCATAGAAATTACCACAGCGCTTAGCATTTCATGTGCCCTCAATTTCTCTGTTATTCATGACACCCATGAAAAGATAACTCCGAGTAATCTATATTAACTTAGCAACTGTATTGTTCATACATTGGGGATTGCAGCTCCATAGTTATGGCTATAGATAATTTATTTAAGGTGATATGTGGGGTCTTATCGTTCATAGATGTGAAGAGATTAAATAATTAAATACTTGTTTTAATAATATAATTTTAATATGCAAGAAGAGTGTTGTAGATAATTAATATTCTCAAGGAGCAAGATTAAATCGAAAATGACTTTACATAAAAACTCAAACAAAATATAAACATAAATAATTGAGTTTGGAGCGACGTCGAAGTTTTTGCTATTTGTAATAGCTTTGTAGTTATTCTCTGTAATTGCTTTCTTTAAAAACTTTTCTCCAATTAAAAAAAAAGTTTAATATTAGTATAAATGACGTTCCTTTTTTTACCAATCGTAAGTGGTAATAGCTTTGTAGTTATTCTCTGTAATTGCTTTCTTTAAAAACTTTTCTCCAATTAAAAAAAAAGTTTAATATTAGTATAAATGACGTTCCTTTTTTTACCAATCGTAAGTGAAACAATGAAAAAAATATTGTTGTTTTGAATCTAATCTAAGGAGACTGACATTGGAAATTTTCATTTAGGGGTTCCTTTCCCATCCCTACCATTTTAAGCTTTTAAGAGAATTATACGTAATTCTCATGTTTACATACTTTCTTAGTAAAAGAAAAGAGATTATATTCTCTCTCCCTTAAGAAAAGATCATATTAATTTAAAGTAAGAGTATGTTTAAAGATAAAGTTTTGGTAATAAAGGAAGAATCTTCTTTTGTTTATTTATTTTCTTGTAAAATAATATGCATAAATATATATAAGAAATATATGTAATGATATAGGATAGTCAACATTATTATTATTTTAAATTACTTTAAATATATATATATATATATATATATATATATATATAAGAGGTTATTTATTTATTTTTATATATAAATATAAAAGGATAAATAAACACATAGATAAATAATAGTTACATAAATAAATATAATAATAATAATTTATCTATTTTTTTAGAAAAAAAAAAGGAAAACGTTAGTTTCAATAACTACCTTACTAGTAATATTAAAGGTAGCTGATAAATTTTTGGATTTGATTGTGTTTTAATTTTTCACATCAACATTTCTACTCATACTACATCATCCATCATCAGGATGAAAGAGAGTTGAAAGAGAAAATGAATTGTTGCAGACCAAAGAAAGCTAAAAAGAGAGAGGGGAGACAAGGATGGAGGCCCATAGTTCGAGGTTAAGGAGTGATTGGGAAATTAGAAAAGCAAGGGTGTAAAGGAGAAAGTAAAGAAGGAGAGAGCACCCTTAAGGGAGCACAAGGAAACATTATCAAGAGGAAAATAGGGGAAAAAACAATTTAAAAAAAAGAAAGAAAAAAAGAAAAGAGGAGCCTAAAAACAAATAAATGAAAATCAAGAGGAAAATAATATATATGAAAACTATTATGCAATATTTATAATAAATATTGCATAATATTAATATTGCATAATAGTTTTCATATATATTATTTTCCTCTTGATTTTCATTTATTTGTTTTTAGGCTCCTCTTTTTCTTTTCTTTTTTAATTTTTAATTGTTTTTTTCCCCTATTTTCCTCTTGATAATGTTTCCTTGTGCTCCCTTAAGGGTGCTCTCTTCGTCTTTACTTTCTCCTTTACACCCTTTCTTTTCTAATTTCCCAATCACTCCTTAACCTCGAACTATGGGCCTCCATCCTTGTCTCCCCTCTCTCTTTTTAGCTTTCTTTGGTCTGCAACAATTCATTTTCTCCTTCAACTCTCTTTCATCCTGATGATGGATCATGTAGTATGATTCGAAACGTTGATGTGAAAAATTAAAACAAAATCAAATCCAGAAATTTATCAGCTACTAGATGGATTGTGGAAACTTGATATCTTTAATATTAAAGGTATCAACAATAAATTTAGTAATGAAGATAGTGGTAAGATGAAGAATAGTACTAATACAATGTCAAGTGGTGATTTGGTTAATGAGTGATTCATCATGAGATTTGGTTTGGCTAGTAGAATTGTAGTTCTCGTGATACTCATATATATATCTAGCCATATTAATATAAGGGATGATATTAGTGTTAACGTTACTCTGGTATTATTTAACAATGTTAATAATGGTGCCATAAGTAGCATAGGTATCCATGACCGATCTTAAACTTGCATGAAGGATTAAAATCAAACCGTATTTATACTTAGTATTATCACCTTAGATATGGATTACATTAGAAAACTATAGGTTGAGGATATCGATTGTCATTAGTGTTAACACCTTTAACAATGATCCCTAGTTAGTAAATGTTTAGAACTCATGATAATTTTAAAACTAATCCTTTCTCATCATAAGTTGAGGTTGTGTGTGATTGCTCGTTCAATAACCCTCACTCACTATTTTTGAGCGATGTGTCTTCAACGATGTTACTCAAGCAACTCTTTGGATGTGTATAGGTTTTATACGGTGTTTAGGTATGGTTGGAATTCATTAGTGGGTTTATGTTTAAAAATAAAAATAAAATTTGCAACATTGCCCAATGTATAAAATTTTGGGCATGACATTATCTACAAATTCTATACAAGATTCATCCATTGTTCATCAAGGTTTCATTGTATTTTGTCAATCTTAGCTAGGTTATGGTCAAATTTTCATCAAGTAACACAATCATCAACAATCTTCATAAAAAAATTTGCAAGGAATTGGGAAAGAGCTTCTTTCCACATCAAAGAAGCACCAATTCCCCCATGGGATGCTAGTTTGGATGTTTTGAATAAGATCTAATAGCTTTCATTTGGTTTATTTCACTTTATTTCTTGTTCTTGGCATTTGAATGAGTTGCATGGGGAATGTTAGTTTTAGATTTGTTTAATGACTAACATTGTGTTGTTTAGTGATGTTTGAGTAGGTCTAGACCAACCATTTATATTTTGGCACTAGGAGGGAAAATATCAATAAATTAACATGTTTTTTGTCAAAATTTCATTATTATTTTTTTAATCTATATGTCTACAGGAAGGAGTGAAGCTGCAAAAGACAAACAATGATGCTATCAGTCTAGCATCGCTATATAGCAAAGTTGTATTTGCTTCAAAACCTGATGCTTTTGTCATTTTCCACCTGGGTCGGTCCGTCAAACTCCAAAGAGCAACGCTTAGTGAAATAGCAATGCATTCGCTGTCTCTATTTCTCCACAGAGCAATGCTGACTTCACCAAAGTGCCACTGAACTTCTCCAAACAATGACACCTTTGCGGATTGCAATGCTGGGGTGGGGTAAAAGTTAGCTTTTCAGTTTTAATTCAACATGTACTTTTTTTTTCATCACCTTGAGCTTTTAACCTGTTTTGTGGCTTTATTTTCTATGGATTAACCAACTTTTGTAGGTTGAGGTGATCAAGAAGAGAAGGAGGAAACAAGGAAAGGTTTTAGTATGAAATTATCACATAATTGTAACAAGTATTTTTAAACACTTTGGGAGCAATTATAACCCCATTTTAAGGATATTGTTATCTTCAAATTTTTAGGACTCAAATAATTTTCGTTTGGGTTTTAAAAAAAACAAGCAAAGGGTTAAAAAAAACCTTAGGAACTTACTAAAGTTGGTTTTGGATTTTTAAAAAATTAAACAAACAAACTTCACACTTCATCTTGGTGCTATAAAAAGAATCCATTACTACTTTTGAGGCTTAAAATGAATATGTGTCTTTTGTGTTTCGTAATCTCTTTTACAAGTTAATATCATTTAAAAGGCATATGCACTTCTCTCGCGCTTCACGACGATCTTGAGAATCAAAATTCTTTTGGTGATATTAAGTTGTATAAAAGATTGCCCCCACACTTCAATTTTGGTTTCTTAAAATTCAACAAATCTTGCTAGTGTGAGTTAGGTATATCATGTGTGTTCTCTCTTTGTTCACACAAACAAAGATTGATCGAACTATGGATGTGCTTGCTCGCTATTGTTCACCTTTAGAGGACCTGCCTGGTGGGAAAAAATAATCACCCCAGGGAATGACCCAACCAGGAACACGCTAAATCCAAGCGACTTACACCCGGTATATAAGTGTGGGTACTTGAGGAAAGTTCAAGTATCACGAGGATTGATCCAACAAGAAGGGAAACAATGGTCTCTTGCCGTATGAATGATCCCCCATGAACAAAATGCCTATACTAGAACCTTTTTTATAGTAAGCCAAATCCCTATCTATTTGTTGGTGCAAGAATGGTTGTTCTGAAGCTGTCCCACGTACCTGTGGCTCAAAGTAGTCATGGGAGATTCATGAGAACTGAAGCTTGGCTGACTCGAGAAGTGTGTGTCATGGAGGGGAGCCAGTGTGGTCAAGCTTCTAATCATCCACTTTGAATAAGCACAACTAGATTTATCCAAGTGGGAATTCAATAAATATTGTCTCTTTCTATCCTAGGGTTGTGCATCATTTTGGAATCAAAACACTTTGCTTGGATCTAAAACATTGGAAAACAAACATTCAACAAAATCCTCAAAATTTTAAACCCTTTAGGAGGAGAAAATACCTTTGACAAATCCAAGTGTTATTGTTTTCCCTAAGGATGGCTTCTAAGTATTTGGATTTACATCTCAATTTTCTCTTACTAAAGTCAACATTAGGGAACTATTTTCCTTGATTCTTTTGATTTCCACATAATGGACTTTGTGGGATGAAAAAAATCATGACATTAGACATTTAGTTTTAAAACTAAATTATGAAAGTGTTTGTGGTAAAAAGAATCAATCTAAGCAAGATAAAAGACAATTGAACCTCACATTTGCTTGATCCCATGATTTCCTGCAAAGTCAAAGTTCCCAAGCCAAGTCGTCATAATCATCTTATTCCAAAAGCTCATTAGGAGCGTCTTTCAAGACTTCACGAAGTTAGAGAAAGTTTGGTCTATATTTTTTACAAAAAAGCTTCAAAGAACAATCCCAATTTGTACTCATTTTATTATAGTCAAAACCCAAGTCTCTTTCAAAGATTTGAATTTCTCACATAAGAAGTCCAAGCATGTTCTTCAATATTGAGCTCTTGTAGAAAAGAAGTCTCTCTAAGTCCAATTTAGGATCAAAATCAACATTCTCATCCATTCCTCAAACATCAATAAAATCTCATCCCATCAGCAAACTCTTAGAATCTTGGAAAAATCCTTCATGCTAGGATTTTGGTAAATCTTTAAAATCAAGTCAAAATCATCTTGTTTGACTAAGTATGTGTAGATGAATCCTTCTTCATATTCTTAGTTTAATTATCACCCTGTGGGAAAATTTATCCCAAGATAACATCCAACATCTTGGGGTTTATGAGTTCATTATCCAAATCCAAATCAAACTCAAATCAAATCAAAAATCAAAAATCCAAAAGTCCTAAAGTCTAGTGTCCCTTCAAGATTCTTGAGAGTTTAATCATTCACACCATCCATCTTTCGTTTATCTCATCACCATCCTTTGATCCTTAAACAGACTTATATTTTCTTCTTTGAGCCTAAGAGTTTAGACCAACCTAAGGAATTAGAGATTTTTTCCCATATTCTTGAAAGTTGATCCTTATTTTATGGTTCAAACTCGATCTCAATACAAGAAAAACATGGAAGCCAACAAATAAACATCTACTTCAAGTGACTTGAGATAAACCACTCCTGAAATCAATCCCATTGGATCTAGCAATCCCCCACCCAATCTTCCTCTATTACCACAAAATCCTCAAGAGGAAAGTCAAGTGGAAGACATCACCAATAATGTCTTGCGGATGACTCAAGATGAAGTCATAGAAATGGTCCAAAATCCCGAGAATCACAAAATTGCCAATGCCATGATGAGACTCAATCCTTCACAATACATGCTAGAATTGGAAAAAGAAGGGGCTAAACTCCATTTTGATTTTGACGTAAACACTATTGTGGAGAAACCCCTTGGAATTATGCCACCGGTTTCATTCACACCATCTTTTCAAAGTATCATTCAAACCATCCCCCAACCCACATTCTCTCTTGCTCCAACTCAACCAATTGTCAACAAGGGGAGTTCATTACTTCATGCTCTTCAAACACATCCCCTTGTGAACAACCAAGACTTGGATGCAAACACCATCTTGGGTCAATCCATCCCTCAAGACCCAAAACATCCATATGTTTCACTCGTCTTCCATGACACTAATAATCCATCAACCTTCTCCACAACACCGACATATTCTCTTGGAGCACAAGTCTCCCTCCCCATGGTATCACAAGAGCAAGTGGGTTAATTTGGACAAAGGGGAATATTTGATCCCTCATCATCACTTTCTCAAGGAAGCATACCACCTATCCCCCCACTACTTCCCCCATTGACATCAACATCCACACCAATCCTTGGTTTAGGAAAATCCCCTTTACTTATCCAAAATCAATCAAATCAAATCAATCTTCCAAGCGTACCAAATCCTCCAATAATACCACCAACATCGCAACAATAGGTGGTGTCAATCCAAACATCTCAAAACGTGATCTCCCAAGGACCCAACTCATCCACCATACCCACAACACAACCCATCATCATCACTCAAACACCCCAACAACCACCCCAACGAAATCTCATCACACCATCTCATACCATTTCGAATCCCCCACCTTTGCCACCAAATCCAAACGTGGCTAGCTAATACAACATCATGTTGCAAGTGGCTCTGCAAGCTTATCAAAGGGCACTTCAACATTTCCAAACCCAACAAGCCACACAGGTCGCACAACAAGCCACACAACAAGAACAAATGCAAAACGCCACACAAGTCGCACAACAAGCCACACAACAAGCACAAATGCAAAAAGCCACACAACAAGCCCAACAGGTTGCCCGAGCGCAAGAACAAGCATTGCTACGTGACAACAAGCCCAAGCGCAAGCACAAGCTTTATTATTGTTAGGACTCAAAAATGCAGGTTTGAACCACGAGAGGTTGTCAAGCTCTCACAATTTTTTTGGCTAACGTACAAGGTCAAACAGTAAATTTGAACCTTCTACACTTTAGGCTCCGCTAAACCTAGGCGGGTAAACCTATGTAAATGAGGCAAACTTAAACAATACACTTCCTACTTGAACAATCTATCCACAATGGCAATTGGAAGTGGAGAGATAAAAACCTATATGGTATAAATTGAATAATTAAATATGTTCAGTTAACATATGTCTAAAAAATATTTAATGAATTTAAATGAATAGAATAGGAGAGACCAATGCTCTGTTGGATAAAATGCATTCCAATGAAAGTCTTTGATAAATGGCTTCTATTTGGCATAAATTCAAATTGTTTGGCACACAAGTATCTATTTATAACTTGTATAAACATGCAAGATAATGAATGAAAAACCCTACTAGAGGTAGAATACCAATCCTAATTATCTAACTCTTCTTACTGATCCAAATAATATTCCTAGATTACTGTGATTGACCAAAAGGAATTTAATTCTTTCTTGAAGAAACCAAATAATCACATCACATAGATACAACAAACGTGCATTGATAAATTGAATATATACTGGATATATCAACTTAAATAACCATAAAACATTGAGTTAGAGAAAATCAGATAATTGAATAATTTTAACAAATAATTGATACCAAACTGGAACCACCAAAACAAAATTCTTTCATTATTTTCCTCAAAATTAAACTTGCATCATGGTATCTATAGCATAATTTTTTTTGAAATTATCTCTATTCTAACTTCTAACCCCTATTTTGTCTCGAATTCATGCTTTTATACATTTTAGAAAATCTTTCCCGCGCCTTTTGGTTTCTGGTCTGTTCACATTCTCATGAGAGGCCAAGAGTCGTGCCGTTTGAGAAAAGATAACCAAAATATGAAAATAATAACAAACACAACAGCAATGGTCACTTTACCGCATCACCTCGCGCCTATGTTTCCTCTAATGTGGTGCCGCGGTGAAATTTTATACTACACCTCCATATACCACCCTACCACTGTCTATCTTTCACCTCCCCACAATACTACCGTGACTTTCCCTTCACTGTCATCTCCACCGCTCTACTGCAGTCTTTGTTCCAACCTTTCATGGTATAGCGGTCTCTTCCTTGCATTGCTCTCTACCGCCCAACCGCGCACCACATTTTGTCTTCCCACAGTATGGCGGTGACCTATCTTTTCTTTGCTCTCCTTACCGCTCTACCACAGGCCTTGTTTCATCCCTCTGTGGTGTAGCGGTACCCTCCTTTGTCATCACTGTCTACCGCCCTACTGTAGACTCCTTGTCAACCTTCTGTAGTATGGCAATGTCTAACTTCTCCTCGCTTTGTTCCTTCCACCACTCTACCGCATTCAAACCATTCACTCTATGCGGTATAGTGGTATCAGCATGGACTGTTCTCCCTACCACTCTATCACGGGCCCTTTGATGACCCTCTGCAGTATGGCGGTGTCTTTTCACTTCACTGCTCAACCACGAGCTTCATTCAAACTCCTTATGGTGCAGCGATAAAGATATGATGTGACTGCCCTCAACCATGACACCATGAGCCAGCTTGCAAGGGGCCAAGCTAAGGAGGTAAAGAGGTAAATGGTGTTGGCTAAGAAAGATGGATGTTAAGGTAGCAGTATGGAAGTGAAAGGCATTTTTGGCATTATGGATGACAAAAAGAGTAATTTTTCATGAAAAAGGTAGCAAAAGTTTGGGTATAGATGGATAAAAACCCTTAGAATATTTAAAATGAAAAAAATTTGGTTCTAACAATTACAACAACAACAAGTTGTGCAAGATGCACAAGCCGTGCAAGCCGCCCTAGTTTCCAAAGCTGCCCAAGCTACACAAGCACAAGCACAAGCACAACATCAAGGGTAGAAAGCTCAAGCACAAGCCTTGTTACAACAACAGGTGTATCAACAAGCTTTATAGAAATACCAAATGCAACAACAAGAAACTCAACAACAAGCCCAACAACAAGCGTTGTTGGTGCAACAACAACAACAAGACCAACAACAAGCTTTGTTGGCACAACAACTACAAGCATATCAGCAAGCATTGGTTGCATAACAAACTCCCACTAATGCACCCCCCAGTCTGCAAGTCACTCCATTTATCATCTAAGTCACTATACCAACCCAAAACACATTCATTCCACCACCTGACCCGTAAAGCGATCTATTCACCCAAATCAAAAATCTCTCACAATAGGTGTTGGACATACAATCAGGAAATACCCCAAAATCACAAGGGAATTTATGCCCTTATCCATTCGATAGGAGCATTGTGATGAAGTTGTTCCCACAACGCTTTGAGATACCAAAATTCAACAAGTATAGTGGACTCAAAAATCATGAAGATCGCATCAGGGAATTCCAAGTACATTGCATGGAATTTTCCTACGATGACTCTTATCTAATGAGGCTCTTCCCCAGAAGTCTGGCTAGCCCAACCATAAAATGTTTCTCTCATCTTCCTCTTGGAATAAAAAAGTTCCAAGAAATTGTGGACGTCTTCATGCAAAATTATGCATTAAATATGGGCATGGATGTAAGCTTAGAAGAGTTGTCCAACCTCAAGCAAAACAAGGGAGAATCATTTGCATCTTTCTTACAACGATGGTGATCCAAAGCCAATAGAAGCAAGTGGGCCATGCCAAAAGAACAACAAATCAGAACTATCATTCAAAATATTGAAGGAACTTTGGCCTTCCATCTCAAAGTATAGTGCATCACCTCCTATGATCAATTTATCCCTAAGGCTCTCAATATCGAAAGATCCCTCATTGCACAAGGAGGGACTCCCACTTAGCAAGATAATCGCCCACCCACAAGTTACAACGACAAACCACGAACATGCGTGAAAAACAAAAATGTTACCAATGATGGAGTTGTTGATGCTAAGGTTGTAATCAGTGCTCCAAAGCCAAAAACACAAAAACAAACATATCAAGAACCTCATAATAACAACCAAAACACCCCTCAATCCAACACACCCCAGCAACAAAACAACACGCAGATAGTTAATAATGTCAATGATCAAGGTGGGCCATCCACAAGAAACCAGTACCCTCCAAAGAGAAAGTACACACCACTTGGAGAATCGGTTGAATATGTCATGAAACAACTCATTGACACCAACATCATCATGCTCCCTATCATTAAAAATTACCAGGAGCCTCAAGTTAAGCCACCATGGTATAACGAGAAGCACCTGTGTGATTTTCATAAGATAAAGGGGCACACAACAACCAGTTGCATGAGGCTCAAAAACCTAATCCAAGACCTCATTGAAAACAAGACTATTTATGTCAAGCATCCCATATCAAGAGCCTGGAATCAGGACCTCAAGATATACATGAACCTGATGTCAGATCACAATAAGGAAAACAACAATGGCAAAGGTAAAAATTATGGTAGTGTCAACCACATTTATGACCATGTTTTTGCATCTTTAGATGAATGGGTAGGTGTTGTACATATCCTAGGGTCCAAAGCTAACTGTGGAGTCACCACACAAAGTGGTAGAATCACCATCCTTGGACCATCCACACAAGTTAGAGCACCCCCTACAAACTCAAAGTTAGTTGCCAATGGTTACAATGTTTTAGAACAACTAAAGAAGAACCCCACCCAGATCTTCATCATGGAGTTACTAAAAATTTCACCTGCACATAGGGAGATTCTAGAAAAAGTGCTTGTTGAGTCTTCTGTACCCACGAACCTTGATGCAGACCAGTTCCAGGCTATGGTTGGACACATCACCATGCCACATCTCCTAACATTTTTTGAGCAAGATCTTCCAACCCAACCATCTCACAATCGTGTGCTTTATCTTGAAGTCTTCATCCATGAAAATAAAGTCAAACGGGTCTTGGTTGATGGAGGGGTAGGCTTGAACATTTTTTCTCTTAAGCTAATAAAGAATCTAGGATTCTCTGAATATGTGATTGAAAAAGGAAAAGCTATCACCATCCGGGCTTATGATGATCAAGAAAGAGTGTCTCAATGCACCATTTCACTTCCTACCCAAGTAGGACTGGCTATCATGGAAACTACTTGCCAAGTTCTTGATCTCGACCTCCCTTATAACATTCTTCTAGGGCACCCATGGATCCATGGGATGAAAGTTATTGCATCCACATTTCATCAATGTGTTAAATTCCCCTATGAGAACCAAGAGGTCACAATCCATGGTGATCCCGAGCCCTTTGCCTATTGAAAAAAATTGGAAGCCAAGTATTACAAAATCCCACAAGTCCCCAAGAATGATGAAGGCCCTATGACTCCATATATAGATCCATCCACTATAGCCTCCACTTCTGGGAAAAAGACACCTGCTATTCTTGACATTTTTGATATCAAGGTCATTATCCAAGACAACGGATGTGGAGATTAAAATGAAGAAAAGTGCCTTCGTAATAGGAGAGTTACCTCAATCTCCTAGGTCCCATGGACAACCACAACCGGCTAGCACAACATCTCAAAAATTTAGAGTAGACCTCTCTCGATTCAGAATTTGGGGAGACCTAGACCAAGAGGTGGTTGATGAAAAGGATATATCTAGCCTGAGGGGGTCGTTGTAATCCTCATCATTTAATTTATCAATCCAAGGCGATGTCCATGGCTATATGCAAGAGAGAAAGTAGAAAACTTACTTGATAGTCTATTTTACTTGTAGAAATAAATCCTATTTGCATGAAAGAGAACTAATCTAAGGAACACTTGCAAGAATTGAAAAGGCTAAACTACTTCACACTTGCTGGAAATGAAAATCTTTCTTGAATTCAAATTTACTCTAAAAATTCTAGAAATACATTGCATGTAATCAAATTAGAAACTATCCTATTTCCTCAGGCCATAACAAGCCTTTCTAATCCCCTTATTTTTCTTAAATGATTACATTGTATTTATAGAATTCATATTCTATATCTACCCAACCAATTCACTAATAATGTGGATCCAAGATCCTATTTTTGAGGGGTAGTTTACAAAACTCTAAAAAAATAAAGTTGTTGTCCTCCATCATGCCACTTTTATCTCAGTCATTTTATGTCATGTGTTGCTCTTTGCCTAATGCAAATCATGCCAAATTATCAAAAGGGTTTTTAGTCCTCAAAATCTACTTTCTAGATCGTTTTAATTTTTGAATTTCGTTGAGAAACGAGGGAGATATCGTTGTTTTACTGAGACTGCATTTTTGACAATTTCTAGGCGTCTGATTTGTAGGAAGTCTTCAGTTCTCCAAGTGAATGAAGGGATTTTTCGTTAGTTTTCTTGACCAAATCTTTGTTGATTATCTTGAAGAATATTCCACTGTCATTAATGACACTTAATAAGTTGAGTTATTGAAAGATAATGTGGCAAAAGTAATCTCATGAGCTGTCATGAACTAATGCTTAGCCACCAATTTAGGAGTGATTGATACTCATTAACTTTGTAACAATATTGGAATGTGTTGGAAGTCTTCTCTATCTTCTCATTATTTCTTCAAAGCCTTCAAGAGCTTTTAGGAGTTCAAATCCTTCAAGTGTCTAGAGCTCTTTGTTGCAAGTGTCTATGAAACTTTTTCTTACCATGAGTTATTTAATTACTCATTTATCTGCATTATGTAGAAGTTGAGAAATCCAACTTCACAATCCCGAAGAATCACCTACATGCAAATACCTATCACATACAATAGACATTCAAAACCAAAGAAGATGTTATGTAAACCTCAAAGTAAAAATGCATTATTGAGAATCAATTATTAAAAAGAGATCAATCCTTATGAAGGAGATCAAGAAACCCTAAATAAACCTAAAAGGGAAACCCTAGTGTGCACACTTAATAATTAATCAATTATTAATGTGCCTAAGTTTAGCTTTAGTAACTAAAGGAATAAGTGACTTAATTAATTAACCAATATGAAATAATTAATTAAATGTAATAACTTATTACTCTAACACCCCCCCTTAAGATGAACTTAGGAAGAAGTTAAAACACTAGAAAAATATGCATGGAAGTAAAGATGGGTCCCAACAACTAGGCCTAATCAGGTACCCATTTACAAATGCAAGAATGAGGTAGAGAAGAAAAACCCAGTGGGACAAAACCCCCCTACAATGAGATGACATGTTGCGAAGAAGCACTAGAAGAACACTGGAACTGAAATCTAGCAAGCAAGGAAGGATAATTTTGTTTACTATTGAAACCAGATGAGAGTCACTAATTGACTCAAAGAATCATGAAAAAGCAATAGCAGACCCGATGCCATGGAACACTCGAAAAACTCCAAACGGGAAAAAATCTAGAATCTATAAAGTAGCAGTCGATTATTGAATGATGTATTACTGAAAATGAAGTGCAAAGATTCAAGTTTCACCCTTCCAACTGCCAAAACATCTAAGTAATCTCCAAACAACCCATCGGGCCAAATCTGGACTAAGCGATCAACTTGGGACAAATACAGAAAAAGTGTATGGATAGCAACATAGAGCTCCTCAATACCTTTCCAACACTGCAAATATAGCGAAAATCGGAGATCGTGGCAAAACGTTATGAGCTCGGAAACAAAAAATGAACATCTGACTTCAAACAACAATAAATGCAGCTAAATAGAAAAATACTGAAAAATAAACTACACCACAGGATAATGCTCGGAACCATCTTTTCTGTGATATCTCAAACATTATATCATCTTAAACACTTCATTGAGACATATTAGAGGAAATTTAGATGACATTTAATTATTAAAAATAAATCAAACATTTACTTTATATTCTAATTTAAACAAGCTAAAGAACTTTCAATCATTACTCAAATCCACTTTAACACTAATGCATTAGGAAGAAATAGATGGTTTTCTTTGATAAAATATGAGACAATTTATGGTCTCATCATAGCCTCCTATACCAAGATGAAAGAATTGTGCCTACCCTTCCAATGGACAATGCTAACAAAGGTCTACAATTAATGTTGGGCATGGGCTATAACAAGAATGAAAGTCTCAGGAAAAACAACAATGACCAATTAGAACCCATCATTGTTGAGAAGCATATAAAAATCTTGGCCTTGGATGTACCCCTCTGAGGATAACTATATGTGGTAGAAGTCCCCATGTTAAAGCAGTCAAAACTCCTCTTCGATTACTAGTATCCATAGGTCTACCCTTAGACAATTTTACCTTTGATATAACTAATGTATGTGGGAGTGACAGTGATGAGGATGCCCTTGCTAACCTACCTATGTTATTTGAAGACTCTTCTTTATTCATGATTTCCACTATGTCTTTCGAGTCAAATAACCAAACCCATGAGTTAAAACTAGTATATCCCCAGCTAATAGATTATGACCAATGAGGACTGCCAGTTTTGGACACATTCAAAAATGATGAGGAGCTCTCGAAATTCATGGGACTGTGAGATAATGTATCTTGTGGATACCACAAAGATGGTTTCGATATTAAACTAGATACCCATGCCTATTATGGGGAAACGATTGAATCCCTCAATCGCAAAAGTGAAAATTTGAGAATAATCTCTAGGTCTTTAAGTGAAAACCACACTGTGGCACTTTCAGACCCGAAAATAGTAAAAACAAAGGATGCATCCAATGATGAAAGCCTCTCTAAGGCACTAGAGGATGGGAGGTTCAATATTCCTCTTAGTGCTATTCATCAGGAGAAGTCAACGGTCTTAGCAGAGAAGTGCAATCTGGTCAACTTGGGGATAGAAGAAACACCACACAACTTTCTATGCAGAATCAGTTTTTATAGAAGAACACGAACTTCTAGACATATTCCTAAGGGAAATAAAGGTGAAATTTGCATGGACCTATGCCAACATGCCTGGTCTTGATCCAAAAGTTATCGTGTACCATCTAGTTGTCTATCTAGAGGCGAAGCCAGTGAAACAAAAGATGAGGAAAATGCACCCACAGATCACACTACTACTCAAGCTTGAGTTGTTGAAACTCTTGGATGTTGGCTTCATACAACCAATTGATTATTCAGAGTGGGTCTCAAATCTTGTACCTAGTTCAAATCCCATTGGGGGCATACAGATCTTCACTGACTTCTGGGATCTGAACAAAGCATGTCCCAAGGATTATTTCCCTTTCCCAAACCTAGATATGATTGTGGATATGACGGCTAGACATGAAATGCTATCACTAATGGATGGATTCTCAGGGTACAATCAAATCATGATAGCCAAAGAAGATCAACATAATATAGCTTTCACTTGCCCATGGGGAACATATTGTTGGAACATGATGTTGTTTGGATTGAATAAAACTGGAGAAACCTATCAAAGAGCTATGACACTAATCTTCCATGATATGATTCACAAAACTGTGGAAGATTATGTAGATGACATATTAGCCAAATCAAAGAAACATCAAGATCACATATCAGCTTTAGGTTCCATCTTTGACAAGCTGGAAGAATACAAAGTCAGAATAAATCCAAAGAAGTGTGACTTCAGGGTACAATTAGGTAAGTTACTAGGGTACATTGTATCTATGAGAGTAATCAAGATAGATCCCGCTAAAGTCAAAGAAATCCTCGAGATGGAAGCACCAAGGACATTGAATAAATTAAGAGGATTGCAGGGAAGACTCCAATCTATCCATCAATTCATAGCACAATTAGCATATAAGGCTATCCCATACTCTCATCTACTCCACAAGGGGGTAGCATACAAATGGGACGAGAAATGTGACTAGAATTTCAATAAGATCAAGGAAAACTTACTCACACCACCAATTCTTATGCCACCAATTCCAAGAAAACCCTTGATCCTATATGTATCAGCAATAGCTGCAACCCTTGGTGCTCTCTTAGCACAACATGATGAAAACAAAAAGGAAAGAGCTATTTACTACATCAATAGAACCATGGTAGGATACGAGTTGAATTACACATCCATTGAGAAAGATTGCTTGGAAGTCGTGTTTGTGGCACAAAAATTTAGACACTATATGTTGGTACATCAGATAAAACTCATTGCCAAGATATACCCTCTCAAGTATCTGCTTTCTAAAGCAACACTCAAAGGGTGAACAGATAAATGGGTTATGATCCTGATAGAACACAACATTGAATATGTGGAACAAAAATCCATTAAAGGACAAGTGATCGTGGATCAGCTAGAAGAAGCACCAATATGCGCACAGAATCTGCTTCTATCAGAGTTCCCTGATGAATCTATCTTTAACATAAGCATAGAAGATCATTGTAAAATGTATTTTGATGGATCCTACACACAACATGGGTCAAGAGCTAGAATCTTCTTCATTACACCACAAGGGGATTGCATACCCAAATCATATATGTTGTCTTTTCCTTGCACAAATAACATTGCAAAATATGAGGCTCTTGTCATAGGGCTCAAAATTGTAGTACAGTGGTAGATCATGGCACTCAAAGTCTACAAAGATTCGTAGCTAATCATCAACTAGGTAAATAATGAATACCAAATGAAGGATGACAAGTTGATTCCATACACGAAACTGGTGGAAAGCCTCAAAGAATTCTTCATTGACATCATGTTTGAGCAAATACCAAGAGAGAATAACAGAGCAGCAAATGTTATGGCAACAATTGGATCACTACTAGATGTCCCACACAACATCTCTAGACAAGAATTCCTTATAGAGAAGGTTCTCATACCAGCATTCGAGGTACCAGAATCAAGATTCATGTGTGAAATCATTGGTCCTAGTAACCCGTGGTATCATGACATATATACTTACCTAAGAATAGGAGTCCTCCCTACCAATATCACTTTGAACCTTAAAAAAACCTTTGTCAAAAAGTCATCCCATTTTGTTATCTTGGGTGACACCCTATACCGTAGGAGTATTGAGGGAACCCTTTTACGATGCTTAAACTTTGAGGAATCTTTGACTACTTTAATAGAGGTACATAATGGCATCTATGGTTCACATTTGAGTGGTATGACCTTGGCCAAGAAGTTGATGAGAACAGGGTACTATTGGCTGACAATGGAAAGGGAAGCTCACAAATATATTAAGAAGTGTTTGCAATGTCAACAACATGGGGACCTCATCCATGCACCAACTCAAGAGCTCCACCCAATTGTTACACCTTGGCCCTTCTTGCAATGGGATCTCATTGGAAAAATCACCCCCACCTCATCTAATGGACACAAGTTCATTATTATTGCTATGAAATACTTCACAAAGTGGGTAGAGGCCATCCCGATGACCTATATTATATGAAATCAGATTTCCAAGTTCATCCTAAATTACCTCATTTTCTACTACGGTGTCCCACAAGCCATTATCTCAAATAACAGGACACCTT
Organism: Sequoiadendron giganteum; assembly: GCA_007115665.2. Taxonomy (NCBI): domain Eukaryota; kingdom Viridiplantae; phylum Streptophyta; class Pinopsida; order Cupressales; family Cupressaceae; genus Sequoiadendron; species Sequoiadendron giganteum. The sequence goes on along the minus strand of CM021108.1, from coordinate 370,615,881 downwards.
TCAAAAACTAGGATGTCCGAGACCTATGCTATAAAGTCAACACCCAACACCACTTTTCTACTCCATACTACCCCCAGGGTGATGACCAAGCTAAGGCTCCAAATAAAACCATCCTTAGAATCCTCAAAAAGACATTCATTGAAGTTGGTCGTGTCTGGAATCTACAGCTGAATCCTACCTTATTGTTCAACTGAACAAGCATTTGCATGCCAATATATACAACCCCTTTTTCCTTATTCTATGGATCAGAAGCCATCCTCCCCATTGAGATTGAGCTCCCATCCCTAAGAATATCATTGTAGAACCTCATAACAGATGAAGAATATCAGGTAGCACGATTGAATTAGCTAGAACTACTGAATGAGTAGTGCATGTATGCCTTGAACCATTTACAAGTCTACCAAAACCGTCTCAAGCAGATCTACAACAAGAAGATTGAGATTCAAACATTCCAATTTGGAGAGCTGGTATTGAAGGAGAATTAGAAAAATGTACCAAATCCAAACAACAAGGGAAAATTTGAACCCAATTGGTTAGGACCCTTCATCATCATAGCAAGCTAACAGTCAGGGGAATATCAACTATCAAAGCCCGAAGGGGAGCCTCTGCAACAACCTATTAATAGCTCCCATCTTAAAAAGTTTTATGCCTAAGTTTCAAGGTATAAATCCAAAAAAATAAATAAATAAATAAAAAAAAAGGATTGAAAATATTAAAGATAAAAAAATCGTCCTCTAGTGAAAACCACTTTGGTGGCGCTTTGGACAAGTACCTTGGTGAAAACCTGGAAAATAGGCACCTTGTGTAAATAAAGAACCTTCCATCCACCATGATCTATACGACTTGTTCGACACCACCTACCATCATCATCTGCATCACCCATCGCATTCCATGGATCCTTCCATCCATTCATCTGTGTTTGCATCATAGCTTGATTATGTGTTCATATCATGACCTCTCCTAGTACTACTTGGCATATTCCCAAGGTTGTTCTATCCTGCCTATATCGAAGTAGTCTATCGCATCACGCTGGGGGCATGTTCCTACATCATATCAAATTCATGTATATTCTTGCAATCTTCCTTAAAATAAAAAATCAGAAACATCATAAAATTAAAAAATCCAAAAACATTCGTAAAATCCTTGAAAAAAACCCAAAAACATCCAAAACATGTCAAAATCCAAAAATAGGTCAAAAATCAAAAAAATCAAAAATAGAGTCCTCATGTTGAACTATGTCATCTTTGAGCTTGAATGTAGGCAAGGCTGATCCTTGATCAACCCCTGAGACACTTAGGTCAGTCCTTTAGGAGTCCGTCACAATAAGCTGACAATCCATTTGTTCATATCTCATCAATAATTGAGTTTGTGTCAGTCAAACTATGTGGCCCCTAAATGTATAAGGTAGGCAAGGATAATATTTGATAAGCCCTCGAGGCCCCTAGGATAGGTCTTTAGGTTAGTCTCTTGGTCAAAATCTCAGAAAATTTGAAAAGAAAAACATTTGTAAAACATCTCAAAAGTATACCAAAAATAGCCTCAAAACATTTCAAAACCTCAAAAACATCCAAATATTTGAAAAACCCATCCGTTGCATCTCGCTTTCACCCGAAATAAGCATTCGCTCATAAAAAATCAATCATCGCCCTCGACCTTTGGTAAAAAAATCAAAAGCAAGTCTAGCAGGTTAAAAGTGAAAACTCAATCGTCAAGGATCTCAAGTCTAGGTCAGTAGTTAAACAAGTTGGTCAACTCTTGATATTAATATCCCATCATCGAGTCAATCCCAAATTCTTCTGATAACATCATGTCCGAGGATGCATCATTCCTACAATGGACATCAACATCAGGCATCACCGTAGTTTAGTCTTGGCTAGCGGTATGAAGAACATTAGCCTGTTTATTTACTCGATCTTTATATTTTGATTTATCTTATTGTGCTCATTCCATTGACCTCTCAATGATGTCTAAAAAAAAAGATTTAGAGAGAAATGAATGGGGCAACGATCATTATCTTCTTATTTGTTGTGCTTGTTGGATGTTCTTGTAATATAACCTTGGTCATACGCACTTTGTTTGGTTTGTAGGGAAGGCATTTTAGGTGTCTTGTTGACCACATAGGAAGGCTTGTATTTCTAGGTTTTGGTATGAGACATTTGAAATATTTGAACTTCATTTTAAATAAGGTTTTGTATGTCAGGTGTGAATAGGAGTACTCCTATCTGATTGTCGAGTCAAAGTCCATCACACTAGGTGCAACTCCATCCTATTTCTTTATACCTCGATGCATCGTGCCTATGTGTATTATCAAACATAAGGTAAGTAGGCTCTTTTAAAATCCCAATTCCTGATAAGCAATACATCATTATCATTCATAAAGTCTCATAGATCATAGACTTGTTGGATCCTCTTGTCATCACTCTTTTCTTCTTTCTTCTCTCTATGGTAACATGATACCATGTCAGTTAATCAAAACATCACTAAATGCATCCAACCTACATCCACAAATCATCAACATACATACATCTCATATTTAAGGCATAAAGGCGTAGTCATCACATATCATTGCATGACATAAATCATATCATTGTCATTTCACATCATTTGCATATCATGCCATTTCAAATAATTACATATCATGGTTATTTCATATTACATCATTTCATATCACATCATTTCATTGAAAAACATAAATCATCACATAGGCATATCATATCACTACATTTACGTCATTACATTCATATTACCAAATACTACATATCACATTATTATATTTTCCATAAACTTTTTTAAGTTACAAGGGATAATAGAGATTTGTTATTCTAGGTGTCTTAGAAATCATTACATTCACATTTCATCATATCATAATAATTGCATAACATAAACCATCTCCATATCATAATCATTTCACATCATTGCATTTACGTCAATTCATTCATACCATATCCTAACATAAATCATGACCATATCATAATCGTTTGCATATCATAAATCATTTCATCATATCACATAAATCATTGCATATCATGATCGAATTTGAGTATCATAGCACTCATATCCATAGATCCATATATTATCATCATAAATGCATAAGGAAAGGATATAGAAAAACATTACATCTGCATATCATAATGTCATCTCATAAACACATAATCAATCCATTTCTCATTTAGAACATCATATAGATTGATTTTTCTAAGCATCTCATCATCATATCATCCATATATGCATGAAAAAGATACCAAAAAACATTGCATTTACATATCATATCATAACATCTCATACATCTCATAATAAATCGATCTAAGCATGTTAAAGTTATTTGCATAACATAAACATTTTTCATCCATACATCATCATAAGACTGCATAGAAAATTTACAAAAAGAAATGAATCCATAACCATTTACATTTATAAACATTTGCATATCCTTATCATACATTACATAAAGAGCATCACATCACATATATATAGAACATCATAACATCTGACACATCTCATAATGAATCAATCATATCATATATATATCAAAATATAACTGTCATGGTACAAATTAGGATCATATGCACGTATATCAATCAATGAATACAATGCCCATGATGGGGCTATAAAAATGGAGCCCATGGATCTCAAAAGAATGGTATCGATCAAAAATGCGGTAGCTAGCCCTAGTGGCTACTCCCCTCACCTAGTTGTCTCTCTGGCTGCTCCTCAACCTATCTCATGTTGGTTTGCTAAGAGTACTCTGGTACCCGAGCTGCTACGGGTATGGGCCTACCAATAGTGAAGTCGATAGTACTCGGCCTCCCGCACTACCTCACGGTACATATGTGCCAAGACTGTCCTACCATGTGACACAACAGCCATGATCTATAGCTGCTGACTATGGCCCACCTCTTGGGCCAACTATAACTCTAAGGCCTATTTCTACTACCTCTCTTGATCCCACTTGGTAGTAAGGGTCTGGACCTTCTATCTGGCCTGGTCCCTCTTGGCTATGAGAGTCTACACCTATCCTTGTAGCCCTTGTATATGCCCCTAAAGCTGCTAAATCTAGGCATCTCATGGATCTTACTGTGGTGGTGGTTGCTGCTCTCCTTGACCTGGCTGGTGAGGAGGTGGTCCTCCTCCTCCTTCGTCCCCTCCTCTCAGTGCCCTTGGTACCTGTCCCCCTACCCCAACCTATCCCCCTGTCCTCGCCCTACTCTCCTACCTCGAGGTCTCCACCGTAGAGGTGTTGCCCCCAGAATTGTCAATCAGACAAGAGGCCTAAACCAATCATCATAGGCATGTGTGGTGCCTAGATCTATCAGTTCCTATGCATATGCCCATGGCCTAGCCACCACCTACCTGAAGCTGTCCATTGCCTCTACTATGGGTTTCGTCTGACCCCATGTTGTCTCCTTGGTAGATCGAGTGAAGATTGCCACATACTGATCATCTGACCTATCCTAGACATCTCCAAACTATCGGGCTACCCTATCTGGCAGGTAGCACTCTATGATAGTGTGATCACAACCCTGCATCAGTCTATCCTACGTGGCATAAAATAGTTGTTGTACATCATCATACCAGGCTGACATCTACAACCAAGGTCTCCAAGTGAATACTGCCATCTCATCCAAGACCCTCCTTCAGTGGGAAGACCAACCCACCCTATATGTCTCAAAGTAATACCACCCCGGTACCACAAAACATCTGGGTTGTTGGACTCAACATCAACCACTATGACTATTGGCTGAGGAATGACAATGTGATCCCAGGCCCAGATGTGTAATAGTGTGACACCGGTCCCAATCGCTCGGCTGTCACAGTAAGCAAACTCATGCAGATCATGATATAACGAGGCCAACATCACTGGCCCCAAAGGATACAAGGTCCTCCTGAAAAGAATCTACTCCCAAGCCAGACCCCATCTCGGGCTGAAGTAGCGACCTCGCCGGTCAAGAGCTACTAGTTCTGAAATGATCTCGACCATAATCAGCCAGAAGGTAGATAATTGACCCCTGTAGTACTCAAGATTGATTTGACCATGGGTAAAAAAATCTCGTTGGTCCCCATAATCTCAAAGCATGCATCGGTGTCGACATCCATGTCATAGATAACACGATCACCATGAATTGGTAATCGAAAGATTCACCACATGTCCTCTAGTGTGACAATCACCTCGTTGATGGGGAGATGGAATGATGAAGTCTCGCTATGCCACCTCTCTACCAATGCAGTCATCATGGATAGGTGGGTCCTCTTTGTGGGTACATAGGTAATGTACCAGATGCCAATCGTGCCAAGGTGCTCCTGAAGTAACATGTAATCCAGGCAATCTGCTCAGCATCAAGGGTTGATGCCCGTGCGAATGCACAAGCTCTCTATCCTCTTGCACCCATGAAGCCACAACATCAGGTTTCAAAAAAATACTAGACCTCGTTTGGAGTTTTTGACACTGAAACAACAAATGCATCATTTTTTGCAAAGGATTTGCTCTTTGCAAACTCCAAACAGCGACATTGGAACCCAAAATGAGAAACAAGGCCGTGGCGTTGCTATTTGCATAAACGGCCCCATTTGACCCAAAACCTTAGAAACCTAATTGAGTCACGACGTCGCCATTTGCAATGGTGTCGCCCTTTAGATTTTGGAACCCTAAGAGAAAATTGTGACACAACGTTGCAATAAGCAATAACGACACTATTTGACCCCTAGCGTCGTCGATTAAGCACCTTTAGTGTCACTATATAGTGATGCTTAAGGTTTTGAAATTTTGAACCATAATAAATGCGCTAAAAATAAAAAATAAAAGATTGGGTTAGGATCAAATACCACTGGTCCTATGCCTCGAGGTCTCTGGTGGACTTGAACTCGGTTAGAAATGTGTTGGGGAAGCACTCTTTGTGCCATCGTGCAGGAGGGTCAAAGCTCAAAATGCTGGAAATCTCAAGGTGTGAATGTGAAAATGAATGGAAAGTGACCCCTCCAAGGCTATTTAAGCATGAAAATTAGGGTTTTTTGCCCTGTTTTAGCTGTCAATCTAGGGTTTTGCACCCCCGATCCTGTTTTTTCCCAACTGAAGCTTATTTCAAGTCTTTTTCTCACATTTTGGCATATCTTAGAGCCTTTTTGGACCTGTCGAGTAGCTTGTCATCTTTTTCAAGATCTCCCCTAAAAATCCAAATTTTCATCTAATGTCTCGAGGGGGCAGTATACCAACATAATTCTTCCACTGGGGTAGCAGTAGGGCATCTGAAAAGTAAAAAAAAAAATTGAATTTTGATCTCGGCAAGGTTATTCTTTGAACCAACGCAGTAGGTACATCGCTTCAAAGAGGGGCAAAATGTAGACGTTCAAATTGTCTTGATTGTTATCGTGCACTCGATCCTGATCTACTAACATCATCTCTTCCTGATTCACTTCTTTACTAACCAATTAATTAAATAATCCTTATTTAATTAATTCATCGTAATTCCTCTTTTAATTAAATAAATCAACTTTATTTGATTAAATCATTATCTTCTTTCAATTAAATAAATCATTTTATTTAATTAATCCTAATATTTCCCCTTTGATTAAATAAATTATTTTTATTTAATCTTAATTAAATAATTAGTTAAATCATATTCCCTCTTTTGATTAAATAGATCACTCTTATTTGATTAAATCTAACATCACCCCTTTTAATTAAATAAATCAAACTTTATTTAATTAAATGTCCATTATTCCTCTCATTTGATTTAAATCAATCCAAAAATCTAAATCAAATGTCAAATCAAACTAATTTCCATCTAAGTTAATTAAATCCTAATTAACTCTAACTCTAGTCCATCAAATCCTCTAGATTTTGCAACTTGTACATGAAAATCAATTTAATTGATTTATAAATTCCTCTATTTTCATTCAACAAGGTATCTCATTTGGAATATTCCCCCAATTTGAAATCTCCCTCCAAAAGGACTTGTCCTCCAACATGGCATTAAATCCTCTTAGAAGTCCTTTTTCTTGAGCCAAGTGACATTAACTCCTTTTCCACATCCTCTTCCATAAACAATCTTTCAAATTTCAAATTTCCACCTAATTGAATTTATTTGCACATTGACCAAAATGTGCACAACCTCCCTTCAATAGCATGTTAACAAGTGGCACATTGTTATTGATTCATTTTTAATCCCACATCTTTCATGTTTCTCATTCCTCCATCCTTCTTTCCTATAAATGGAGAGCTCCTCTACTAATTTTGGATCCATAATTTTTAGGCAAAGTCATTATCTACAGATTTTATGCAAGCTTCATCCATTGTTCATCAAGGTTTCATTGTATTTTATCAATCTTAGCTAGGTTATGGTCAAATTTTCATCAAGGAGAACAATCATCAACAATATTCATCAACATCTATGCAAGGAATTGGGAAAGGGATTCTTTCCACATCAAAGAAGCACCAATTCCCCATGGGATGCTAGTTTAGATGTTTTGAATAAGATCTAATAGCTTTCATTTGGTTAATTTCACTTTATTTCTTGTTCTTGGTATTTGAATGAATTGCATGGGGAATGTTTGTTTTAGATTTGTTTAATGACTAACATTGTGTTGTTTAATGATGTTTGAGCAGGTCTAGACCAACCATTTACAAAAATTAAAGTGTAAAATTCATGATAATAGGAAGAGTTATAACAAGGAAAATAATTGGTGAAAGCATATTTATGCATTTGAGTGACTCTTCCTTCCTCTATTTTTTGCTAAGATTAGACTTAGTCGACCTTATGCATGTGTTGCATTTTGAATGTAGACTAATTCAAAGAGTAAATCAATGAAAAACAATAGGAGATTAGGCTGCATACTTGGCGCTAGGATATGAAGTTCTAAATGTTGTAGAAGTCCATTTTGGAAATAATTCGATTGTCACCATTTGATCATGTGCAAATTGAAATAGTCTTAAGTTGTTGTCAAAACATAGAGGTCGACCTATAGCTTCTTGTGATGATTAAACTCTTTGATTGATGCCACCTTTTTGTTAAGTGAAGTGAGTCGACTAGCATGGAGATCATTGTCATTTTGCATGCCTTTTATGTGGGTTGTAATCTCTTTTTGCTATATAAATAAAGAGGCATGCTCTTTCATTTAGATGCATTCTATTACACACTATTCTGCATTATTCTGCAATTGCATTCTATTGTATTTTGTGAGAGCCTTGAGTATTTTGTGAAGAGATAAATTTGTGAGAGCTATATTTGTGAGAGAAGTCATAATGAATTATTGTTTTGAGAGATCTAAATGAAGCTAGGAATTAAGATTTTGTTGGAAGGTTGTGCGTCAAGTCAGTCAATTGGTTAAGTGTATTATAAGCATGAGGCTCTCATCTTCTATTACTTGTCTTTTATTATGAAAGAATGATCTTGATTTCTTTGATTAGAATTTTCTTGAGAATGCTTCCAAGAGTGAATCATAGTATTTTCTTATGAAAAGGAATAAAAGTTATTTTATGCTTTTCTATGGAAGTGATTGTATATACTCCATAATAGGAGTGCTTGTCTATCATTGGTATTATATACCAAGAATGATGAAATATGATTAGTTTAAAGAAAGTTTTTTATTACTCTTGTTTTCCCTATACAGGAAGAATCTATTGTTGATCTATACATAGATAGTTAGATAAACTATGAGTATAGTGTGAGATATGTCAATGTCATGAAGCGACTTGGCACTATTATCTAACCATGCTAGAAAACTTGGAGATGATAAGGTTTAGCTATATAGCCATAGAGATGGTATGAAAGAAAAGGCAATATGTGATGCTATGCAAACAACATCAATTATCTTTACTTGATTGATCATTTGATCATACCTTACTCTTGAATGGAACCCTAGGTTTAGAATAACCTATTTGGGTTGAGAAGTTCATTTAATTAAAGAGTGAAACCTTAGATTAAGATTTATCTACTGGGTTGGGATATGTACTTGACTACTCATTAATACCTATAGGTTGGGAATAACTTATTAAGTTTGGATTGTACATTTGGTCTTGATTGGAACACATAGGGGTAGATTAACCTATATAATCAGAATAGTCATTGGTTGATGACTTTATCCTAAGATTAGGGTATACTAAGGTTGAGACTCACCTATGTGATTAAGTAAATTACTTGAGCTTATGGGATACTATATGTATGGAGACATAGGTGGTATTACCTATTGGAATTCATGGAGCAAAGATATGGATAGCCTAGCTTCACACCAAATTGGTTTGATTGAGGGATGATGGAAAATGATACATTTAGTGTTTTCAGTACAATCTTTAAAGGGAGATCTATTGAGCCTATCATAGGGAAATCAAACCCATTATGCATCTTGATCCATGCTTTTTGGTTTGTCATATTTTTACTGATATAGCTCATGGACATATAAGAATTCTTTAGTGATCACATTCTCTCCACAGATGAGATCAATCGATATCCCATTAGTGGACTTATCATTGATTCAACCAACTATGTAAGGAGGACCATCAAGTGCATGTTTAAGTATGCCATTTTGTGAGAAAGAAATGTCAAGAGGATTTTTCGTTGAGCCCTTATGAGGTCTAGCTTCGATAAATGCTACAGTTTCAATCAGTTGTTCTTCATTTATGTTTTCATCATCTGTGTCAACATTCATCACTTCATTCTTCATTTCACTAGCTTCAATAAGGTTTACCGTGGCATGCATGTTATAGTTGTTTTGTTTATTCAAATACTCATGAAAGAAGAAACTAAGGCTATAGAAAATTTGTGTTTTGTTTCAAGTTTTAAGCACTTTCCTTAGATTTTGTATAATGGGAACCATGCTAATGTCTATGCTTTCACTAAGGATAAAATCTTGTAATTTTTCTAGTTGTTCATCTAGTTTATCTATAACATCATGCACATTGATTGTAGTGGGAAATGAAGTATGTAAACTATGATCCATGGAGGGTTGACTATCAACATATTAGAAAGAGAGCTAGAAAATCTAAGATCCACGATGAGTGAGATATCGTGGGATGACATGAGCCTCAAACTTTATCTTACAATAGTATCGCTAATAGGACACCAAGTTGCAAACATCATACAAGTTTTACAACCCCAATTTGCAAACCCGAAAATGGAAAAGGGGTAATGCAACAACCTAAAATGAAATGCAATTTTCAGATTCTAAGTAATGCAATTTACAATGCAATAAAATAAAAATGGAATATTGTAAATGCAGATTTTGAACTTTAACAATGCACTAAAATGAAGCAATTTAAGCTATATGCAATGAATTTGATGAAACAACAAATCAAGAAATTGAAACATGAAAGTAATAGCAATAAACATAAGCCTAAAACTGAGATTTTAATTTTTAGAAAATGAAAACCAGGATCTAATAGGGACTCATTCACCAGTAAGTGCGAATGGGTCCTGGTTAGATATTTTTGAGATGTTTTTACTGATTTCAGAGTGATTTTTAATACTTTTTCATATGCTAGAAGGTTCAGATTTAACCTAATCAGGGACTCATTTTCTAGTAAAGGTGAATGGTTCCTTGATAGGGGTTTTGAAACTATTTTTGAATTATTTCCAAGCTTTTAGTAATATGTTTCAGTTCCAGGTCTGAGGTAGTAAGTTTTAGTTTTAGATTTTTCAGAAATGCAATGAAATAATGTATGCAAAGACCTAGGTTGAAATGCAATTTTGTTTTGATTTTTAAATGTTATTTTATGAGATCTAAATGATATGCAAAATGACTAATTTGTTTTTGTATTTTTTAGATTTAGAGAAATGCAAAACAATGCAAATCTAGGCCCTATATGAGATGCAAAATTTCAATGCAAAACAAGAAAACATAAATGAGGTCTATTTCCATGCAAATATAAATGAAAATGAGTGCAAGATCTAACCTAGGATGCAATGAAAGACTTCAAAATCAGAAAATTGCAATATTCAATGAGTTGGGTTCACCAAGATGTTTAATGGTGAAAAAAAGGGTTGCATCAAAATGAATTGGCAAGATGATGAACCACTACTTTCCACCATAAAAAATTGTATTATATGTGTGATAAGATGCCAATAACAATCAAAAACTAACCCTAATTGTTATAGAAACTATGAGGGGAGTTTTTAGAGCTTAAAATGATGCGTACCTTGCTGCAAGAAGCCTATTTTTAGGGCACAAAGGACTCATTCGCCTTTAGTGGCGAATGGGTCCCTGTTAGGGTTCCTAAAACTAAGATCTAGGTTATTTTCCTTGATGTCTACACAATCAAATCCTCGATTTTCATTTTCCGAAAACTTGTAATAAATTCTATAGCTTCAATTCTTTGTTCTTACATTATAAAGGTCAACTTTCCAACTTGACAACTTTTGTAACTTTTCTCTAAACTTCTTCTCCACTTGATCTTCAACCTGTAAATCTACAAGCACACATTCAAGAGGAGAAAAATTTGATGATTGTTAGTGAATAAGCGTTTGCCTAAGTCAAACCCCTTATAGGTAATTAAACCAAATGATGAAATAAGGAAATTGAAGCATGGAATATGACATGATGTAATTGATGATACCTTGGATGTTGTCTTGGAATATAAATCTGAAACCTAACATGAAGTGGCCATTAATAATGTAGATCTTGATCCTCGAGCAAGATTTGAAACAATGCTTACAAGTAGATCTTCAATGCTACATCCACAATCTTAGCTCAACAACATGCATGAATACACTAAACCCTTGACATGATGAAATGATCTTGAATTGCTGCAATAGACTCTTGATAATCTACCTTGAAATTCTTTTGAATTGCTCTTGTAAAATCTTGTGAACTCAAACTCTCTATAATGCATGAATGTTTGGAAGTCTAAGATTTCTTGTAAAACTTGCTAGGAGAAAAAATGTGAATTAACCCCTTATTTATACTAAATCTAGAGATTAACCCCGAAATTCAAACAATTCAAGCTGACACCAGATCTAGAAATGAATGTTATTAAAATCCTATCAAAATTAAATTCAAAAAGGAGGTTCTTATTAAGAGAGGACCCATTTACCACCTAGGGCGAATGGGTCATGGCACAAGTTTTCAGGACCATGCCTTCGAAAGGTGAAAGAACACTAAAAACCATGTCAGATATGCAAAGAAAGGGGGGTCCTATAGAGGGAGGACCCATTCGCCACCTAGGGTAAATGGGTGCTAGCACCAATTTCTAGGACCTCAAATTTTCCAATTAAATATTTTACAATTTGAATTATGGGTCTCAGGATAGATCCTCAAAAGGTGTCACAAATAAGGCTTAAATTTGAATTAAAGGGGATAATTAACTCTAATTAACCACAATTAATTAAGAGGACCCTAGATAAGTGTGAAAGTGTATTACAACACTTTACAACACCATAAATAAGGCACAATTTAAGTATATTTTATTAAGAAGGGGCCCAAGATCAATGTGAATGTGTTACAACACATTATAACATTAAACTTAGGAAAAATTAGGTTAATTCAACGATAATTATTCCCAAATCAAGTAAGGAAAAAGGATACTTTTTTCGTTACTACACGGAGAAAAAAATTGAACACTGCTCTTCCACACTAGACACTCTTTACCATATTGTTTCCTCTTTTATTCAATTTTCTCAAAAGCACTTTGAAACCAAGCACCACAAACACCATCTAAGCCTCTGAAACACTTTCTTAGCATCTCAACCACACCAGAGGTTTAACATCTACAAACATATTCTCATTAAAGAAACACTAGAGGTTGACATCAGTGATACTACTAATGAAAACATAATGCAACTAATCAAAGCATCTCCATAGGTTGACATCAATGCAACAATTCAAAGATCTGAATTGATATCAATGACAACACACACTTCCAACAATCTTCCACAATTTAAAACTAGTTATTCTCGAAACATATCTTAGAATTTCCTAAGTGTAGACTCTTCATGATGAATTATACCTCATACATATCAATATATTTTTTACACGAAATCCATACAATTTCTATACAAAGATATGGATTTTAATTGCATGGAAACAAACACCGTGAATTTGAATTGTGTAAGATGAGGAAAAATCAAATAGCATAGACTAAGTGACAGCCAACACAAATCTAAGCTAAAATCCCAATCTAAACAAGAAAATACAAAAAATGAAGAATAATAAGATAAAAGCATTCAAATCAAACACTCCCCATTGAAGTTGATTCACTTCTCTTGTCTCTCCTATTTCTTCTTATGCCAGTATTTCCCTCATATTTGTTGGCGAAATTATGCAAATACCTGCAAATAGTAAGCAAGAAAGTTGGAGATAACAGTTGTTAAGTCAAAAATGGAGGAGAATGATCTATTTTATAGACAACCATTCAAACAAACGGGTGAGATTGATCTTCTAGAAAGATTCTAAGATCAACGGATGATGATGCATGAGAGGGAGGTTACGAAATGGATGGCCAAGATCAAGTTTCTAGAAAGATGCCTAGATCAATGGTGTAGAATTGATGCACCAAAAAGAGGTGGGCAATGAAGGATATGACGTCGATGGCTATGATGCCTGATGGCTATGACATACCATGAAGGCTTATGATAGAGATGACTATGACAGAAATAAATGCCATGAACATGGCATCTTTGACCAAAAGAGGTGCATAAATAATTTATTTGAAAATGGAGGAGAGGGACAAGTGGAAAATAAATAATTTATTTGGAGGAAATGAAAAAGGAGATTTAATTAAATTCATAAATTTAATTAAAGGAGAAGATAGAAATTAGACATGGATAATTAAATTATTTAAATATTTATTCAAAAGGGAGGAATGACACATAATTAAATAATTCCGTCAATTATTTAATTATAGAAGAATAAAGGGTCAAATAATTATTATCTGATTATGGATGCAAGACAAATAATTAAATAAATAATTTATTTAATTATTGGAGAAAGGGATATATTAGCGACACAATTAAATAATTTTAATTGATCAGGATAGAAATGAGAAGGTGAATCAATTAAATAATTAAAAATTATTTAATTAATAGAGGAATATGATCAAACATAATTGAATAATTAAAATTATTCAATAATCAAAAGATGATGACCAAGAAAAATGGCGCTCACAAATTTAGGACATTTTTTAGTGTCTACATTTTGCCCCTCTTTGACATAATGTAGTTCATCGCATTATGTCAAAGAAATTTGATTCTGAAATATGCCCCAGTGTAAAGAGAAAGGGGAATGATGACCAGGAGGGTTGTGGTATGCCCCCTCGAGAGGACAAGTGGGTTCAAAGAATACAAATGTGCTCTCAAAATGGAAGATAAGACTAGAGGATGAAGGATAGAAGAAATGTTAGCATGAAGGAGATGGATGTTACTACGAAAAGGGGAAAGAAGATAGATTGAAAATGATAAGGGAACCAACTTTCATGCTTACATTTTTATATTTATCATCATTGGGCATAAAAATTTTCAAAAATGGACCACAAACACCATGGTATGACATAAACCAAGGTGTGCAAGGTGACCATTTGTGAGAGACAAGAAGTTCAAAAGACAGAGCCAAAAAACAAGGAATTCCCCAGCTCATACTAAGGATCCAATTATCCCAGTCTTTTTGCCAAGACAAACCATAGATAGAAAACAAAGAAATGAGGCCATGATCCATCATCATCCCTCTAAATCCATTGATAAGACATCCTCGAGGAGACTAGTAACAGGAACCAAAACCAATAGAAAAGATAAGAAAATCCAGGCCAATAAAGTGTTTGCCAAGATAGTGTTTGCTAGTCATAATGATTATTTGATTGATTGATTAGGTTGACCAAGACGACCGAGTTGATTGATAGGTTGACAAGGATTGATAAAATGATTTGATTGACCATGCCTAGCCTTAGGAAGGACACATATTGATGAAGGCAATATTGATTGACCAAGATGATAAAATTGATTGGTGTGACAAAGCTGGTTGACAAAGATGACAAATTGATTTGATCGATAGATTGAAAAAGATTGATTAGAAAATTGATAAAATCTGAAAAATTGATTTGATTGATAGGTTGAGAAAGATTGATCGTTTGTTTGATGAATATTGATGAATATGACCAAGTGATGTGACAATACCCAATCACAGGAAGGACACATCCTATTTGAGGTAGAGGACACATCTAATAAAGTTGACCAAGTGACAAGTGTTGACAAGACACCTAACTGCAAGAAGGACACATCCTACTTCAGGTGAATGACAAGGTTGGGAAACTCTGATCCTAGGAAGGATGCATCCTGATAAAAGACAAGAGATAAGACCGAATGACACAAATGACATAATGCCCCATTCCAGCCAAATGACCAGGTTGATGGATGATAAGATAATCGATTGATGAAAGATTTCATTCATTTGTTGTTTTAGTTTGAATGATGATTGCTTCTGAACCAAGGAAGCGACTGGACTTGATGAACCCTAAAGGACTTGACCTAGGGGGCCTCGGGGGCTCATCGATAGATGGCCTTTCCTACATAGCAGTGCACAGAGACCTTGTAGTTCGACACAACTTGACTTTGTCTATTTCGACAAAATATTGAGTCATGATTTTATTTGGACAACCTAAAGGGACTGACCTAATGCCTCGGGGGCTCATTTAAGATGAGCCTTGCCTACGTAGCAAATGCACAGAGGCAATGCAATTCGAACACTCTAACAAAACAAATTCAGACTCAGACTTAGATGCAAACTCTATTTTTTGGGAGTTTTGAATTTTTCTAATGGTTTTTGGATTTTGAAATGTTTTGAATTTTTTTCGGATTTTAGAAATGTTGTGATTTTTTTTGGATTTTGAAATGTTTTGATTTTTTTGGATTTTGAAATTTTGATTTTTGGATTTTGAAATGTTTTGATTTTTTGGATTTTGATATGTTTTGATTTTTTGGATTTTGAAATGTTTTGCTTTTTTTGGATTTTGAAATATTTTTATTTTTTTTGGATTTTGAAGGTTTTAAAGGGCTGGTACCATGTGTTATTTCCCTTGAAGACGTAATTTGAGGAATTTCCCCTAGTCAAGTATAGGGCTCGTTTACTATGTGCGAGGGGAAGCGGCGAATGCAATAGATGGATATGAAAGCAAAGGATGCCAAATGTCGGTGGTCTTCAAGCCATGGGAAGGATGATGAAGTTTATTATGGATGAGGAATAAGTGTGAATGGATGAAAGACCAAATGGAGTGACAGTAGATGGAGGAGCGTAGACCGACTACGCATGGTGCCTGTTTGCCAGATTTTCACCATGGTACTTATCCTAAGCGCCACTGAAGTGGATTTCACTTTTGGATGAATTATTTCTCTTTACTATTTTTCTAATTTTTATTTTTTTTGTCATCACCAAGATGCCTATTTTCCAGGTTTTCATCAAGGTGATTATTTTTTTGATTTTTTTTATGTTTTTGTATTTTTGACTTTTTAAGGTATACTCTGAGAATCAAGTATAATACTTGCGAAGGTGCATGTTTTTGATGGGTTTAGACAATGATTCTCCTTCAAGAGTAGAAATATGATAAACACTAGATCCATATGCTTCTGTGACAATGTACGGGCCCAACCAATTAGGCTCAAACTTCCCATATTTTTCTCATTCTGCTTGATTCTTTGAATTTTCCTTTAGGACTAGATCACTAATGTCAAAAATTCTAGGATGAACCTTCTTATTGTAACTACGTTAGAGGCAGTTCTAATATACTTGCAAGTGTGTCAAAGCATTATGTCTCTTTTCATCTAGTAACTCTAGCTCTTGTAGATGGGATACACGGTATTCTTCTTGATCAATCAGGCCTTGCATAAAGACTCATAGGGATGGTAATTCGACCTCTATAGGAATTATTTCTTCAAATCCATAACAACAGAATATGGTGTGGCTCTAGTAGGGTACAAATACTGGTGCGATAGGCCCATAGAGTAGGGTTAAGTTGCAAGTGCCAGTCATGACCATCATCATTGACAGTCTTCTTTAAGATCTTTAGGATAGTATTATTAGACGCCTCAACTTGAACATTACCCTGGGGGTAATACAGAGTAGAAAAATGATGTTGAATATGGAATTTGTCACATAGCTCGCAGACATCTTTGTTTTTGAAAGGGTGACCATTATCTGTAATAATGGACTGTGGGATACCATAATGATAAATAATGTAATTCAGGATGAATTTAACTATCTGCTTACTAGTAATATAAGTCAGTGGGATGGCTTCAATCCATTTTGTGAAGTAATCGGTGGCGACAAGGATAAACTTATGTCCATTGGAAGAAGTGGGATGGATTTTTCCTACGAGATCGAGTCCCCATTGAGAAAATGTCCAAGGTGAAGTAAGCGGATGCAATTCTTGAGTTGTTGCATGTATGAGATCTCCATGAATCTGACATTGGTGATATTTCTTCATAAAGTGCAAGGCATCACATTCCATTGTAGGCCAATAATATCCCATTCTCATGAACTTTTTGGCTAAGGTGGGACTAGCAGAGTGAGCTCCATATATACCATGATGTACCTCTCATAATTCTTTTTGTGCTTCATTTGAGTCAAGACATCGAAGGAGGGTACTATCTAGGCTACGACGATAAAGGGTGTCTCCGATGATGGCATATTTAGATTCTTTTCAAATAAAGGTCTTACATTGGTCAAGGGACAAGTCAAGAGGTATAATATGGTCATGTAAATAGGCATAAATGTCTTTGTACCAAGGTGAATTAAGACCAACAAGTTCACATACAAGTTCGGTTTCGGGGACATCAAACGTAGGGATCAAGAGTTGTTCTACCAAGAACTTGTATTGTGATTCATTATTGGGAATGTCCAAGAGAGATCCGATGGTAGCCATTGCATCAGTTACTTTTTTTTGGATTCTCGGGACCTGTTCAAAAGAAACATTATCAAAGTATAGTTTGAAGCTATCCACCATGCACTTGTAGGGCATCAATTTCTCATCCTTGGTATCATAATCATCATTGAATTTTTTTATTACTAACTGAGAATCACTATAGACTTGAAGATCCTTGATTTTCCATTTTATTGCTATCTAAAGGCTTGTCAAAAATGCCTCATATTCTTCTATGTTATTAGTGCAAGGGAATGATATTTGAAATGACTTGGGAATGAAGTCTCCTTGGAGTGTGATGAACAAAATTCTAGCTCCTGAACCATGACTTGTGTAAGATCCATCAAAATATAACTTCCATATAATTGGTGTGTCTATGACAAAGATTGATTCATCTAGGAAATCAGATATTAGAGGATGATCTACCTTTACGGGTGCATTTGCAAGTTGGTCTGCTATCACTTGTCCTTTTATTGCCTTTCGAACTACATACTCAATGTCATATTCACTTAGAATCATAACCCATTTAGCTAGTCCTCCTATCAGTGTTGCTTTGTTGAGAAGACATTTCAGAGGATCAATTTTGGAAATCAGTTTTGCCTTATGATTCAACATGTAATGTCTCAATTTTTGTGTTGCAAATACCACTGCTAGACATGCTCATTCAATAGGACTATAATTCAACTCATATCCAACTAGGGTGCGACTGATGTAATATATATCCTATTATTTTCCATCATTATCATTTTGTGCTAACAATTCCCCCAGCACTAATGTTGGTGCTATCACATATAATATCAAATATTTTCTGTCGATTGGAGGCATAAGAACTGGTGGAGTCAGTAGATAATTTTTTATCTAATCAAACATTTCTTGAAACTTTTCTATCTAGTCGAAGGGAATGCCTTTTCTTAACAAATGTTGGAATGGGTGGATCTTGTCTGCTAACTGAGCAATGAATCTACAGATTGATTGTAGTCTCCTTTGCAACGTCCTCAACTGACTAATATTGGTTGGTGATGGCATTTCTAAGATAGCTTTGAATTTCATAGGATCAAATTTTATTCCTTTGTGTGATACTATGTATCCAAGGAGTTTGCTTGATTGGACCAGAAACACGTATTTCTTTGGATTTAATTTGAGTTTGTACTTTTCCAATCATGTGAAAATATTGTCGAATACTACTAAATGTCCACTTCATTCTAGGGATTTAGAGAGAAGGTCATCGACATAATCTTCCATCGACACATGCATATAGTCATGAAAGATTTTGGTCATTGCTCTTTGATATGTAGCTCTGGCATTTTTCAGTCCAAACGAAATTACATTCCAACAAAAAAATTTCCAAGCACATGTAAAAGTTGTTTTTGGTTGATCTTCAGTAGCAATCCTTATCTGATTATAACCCAAGAATCCATCCATGAGTGATAGCATTTTGTATCTAGTTGTGAGCTCTATGATGATGTCGATGTTTGGTAGAGGAAAATCGTCCTTGGGACAAGCTTTGCTTGAGATCTCTAAAATCTATGTAGATTCTAATTTGACCATTTGGTTTAGTGACAGGAACAAGTTTTGATATCCAATATGCATAATCAATAGAATGAATGAATCCCACATCTAGAAGTTTCTTCAATTCTACCTTGACAAGGAGTGCGATCTATGGATGCATTTTTCTTAGCTTCTATTTGTATGGCTTGGCTTTAGGTAGAAGTGGTAAGTGATGTAAAACCAATTCAGGATCCAATCTAGGCATATCTGTATATGACCAAGAAAAATTGACTTGTCTTTCTACAAAGAATGTTGTGAACTCAAGCTTTTCCTTGGCGGTCAAAGATGCTGCTAACTGTATGATTATGGAATTATCTTGTGTTCCAATATTCACCTCTTCTATTTCTTCTATCAGCAATGTCGATTTCTCTCAGTTTATTGGGAGATAGTCCAATCCTCTATCCTCAGGCACCTCAAGGAGGTTTTCACCTTTAGATACATCCTTTATTTTTACTTTTTCACGGTCAATAGGTTCCTTTCGGTTTTCACCTGAAGACCTATTATTTCAATTTTTTATTTTATCATTTTCACTTTTACGACTAGAGGATAGGACAGCCTCGCCAAAGTATGCTACATAATCGAGTTCTATGGAAAATATAACTGTATGATCCCCACTAGGTATTCCTTCACAAAGTCCCATAAACTTAATGATTGCTTCGTCATTCTCGAAAGTGTCCAAACTTGGTGGGTCTTGTTGATCCCAATCTATGAGTTGTGGGTAGACAAGGGGTAAGCCATCATCAGTGTTATCAAGAGTCATGGTGTAGGCAGAGAGGGTAAAGACAGACATAGAGTCATCAGGTTCCCAGGAGACAACATCAATGGTTTCCCAAAAGTATTTAATCCATTCTTCTTTATTTAAGGGGGCTTTGGGATGAGGGCTTGGTAGACTTAGCGGGGAGCCAATTGTAAGCATTTGACTGAACTGTGTTTCAAGAGGAGGCTCATCAAGTATTCCAAATAGTTTATCTAAGTCCATAAAGGTAGTGGAGTATAGGGAATCCCATTCATATTCATTAGAATTGGCATCGAAATACCAAGGGTCCTCACATGTCTCGATCTCATCTGAAGCATTAGCAACCTCACTCAAAGGTAATCCAATACCTTGGATAGTCACTTTTACAGGTACGAACCCTAACCCTTGATTTTTAATCAACTTAGGAGGTTGCAAGGGTTCTATAATTTCTTATTTATTTAGGCCAAGACCACTATGTCCATCATATCCTTGTCGTTTCATTATTGGGAACCCTTTTGGATATTGTTCAACTGGCAACCTCTTAGATGTAGTGTCTTCTTCTTCTCTGTACAACCATGTGAGAATGTGATCATCTAGAGATTCCTTGGCAAGTTCCCCCCATGTGGTGAAGGTGGTAGGGGGATTATGAAAGATGACCTTAGGCTGCATGGGATGCATTTTTCCATAAGACTTTAGTGATTTAGGAATTTTTTTGATGAAAAAGAGACTCTTCATGTTATATTCTCTGCATCCTTTGTCTTGGATCTAGATCTTAGGCATGGAAGGTGTGGTGAATGGAGTGGATAATTTGACCATAGTAGATGGGTCAAAGTAGCAGGATGGAGTGGCGAATGAAGTGGAAGGTGAGGCCTCTTGATTGATGGGAACTTGATGTTCTGTAGTTCCTCTTAAGTTTGAACAATACTAAAAAGGATTGGGGTCAATTGGAATGGTGATTTCAGTGCCATTGTGTGGAAATTTGAGGCATTGATGGTAGGTGGATGGATTAGCTCTCATAGCATGAATCCAAGGATGACCAAGGAGAAGGTTATAATGTAGATCTAGATCCAATACATGAAATATTGTATATTGTATTGCAGGGCTAACTCTTATAGGGAGTGAAATGACACCTTCAGATGAACGTTCAACATCATCATAAGCTTTGATAGTGATTTTCTTTGTTTAGTCTATACAATTCTCAAAGTATCCCAATGCTTTTACCAATTTTAGTGAGCAAATATTCAGACCCTCTCTGGCATCTACTAGGACTCGTCTAATCTTGCATTTATCAATGCAAAATTTGAGATGTAAAGGGTCATTATGATCAGATTTTGTGCAGAAAAGTCTTGCTCAGAGAAGGTGATGTGATGTGGCATGGCTAAGTATCCGACCATGGCCTAAAATGCATTGACATCTAGGTTGGCAGGGACAAATTCTTCTTGCAATGCTTTTTCAAGTATAGCTCTATGTTGTGGGGATGTGCGGAAGAGCTGCAAGATAGAGATTTGCATAGGAGTCTTTCCCAACTGCTCTAGGAGATTATACTGGCTCTTTGGCTGAGGATTAGGCAGAGGTCTTGGAATAGTTATCTTGGTTCTACAAGTAGCGAAAAAAAATCTCAATTTGGCTTGTTTATGGTGATGGTAGCAATGCAATCACCAAAGGGTGTTATGTTAAGAATGATAATGCTATAGTTGTGTTTGACTACAACATAGTTGGCACTATTGTTGTTCCCTAAACTGGAGACTTTCCCTTTGTCATGGTCTTGCAAGGGAGTCTTGAATATAGTATGATCAAAATTGGTTTTTCCTTGTGAATCTCCCATTGATATGGTTCCATTTTCAATGATATCTTGAATAATGTTCTTGAGTGTCCAAAATCTTGTTCTTTTGTGTCCTTTTCTATGGTGGTATTCACAATATTCATCTTCTTTTCACCAATCTGGTTTGATCAAGGAAGGTTCATAATTATTGGTGTCAGGTAGTGTGATGGTATTTATTTGCAAGAGCTATTTTAGAATTGATTCAATAGGTTCACCCAAGGGGGTGTAGGTTCTCTTGGCATGAGGAGGTCCTCTTCATTGTTGATTGTTTTGGACAACGTTTAATGTTTGGTTTTGACTCTGGATTTTTGCATTTGGCATGGTTGATGTATTCGATGAGGAGGGAGCTTTAAGTTGAATGGTTGGACCTTTAGTTATCACTTTGGCATCAACAACTCCATCATTTGTTACTTTTTTGTTTCAGAACCAATAATTGCTTATCATTGTTGGATTTCGGATTTTCTCTGTTTATCTTGACTAGTCCTTTGTCGATAAGACCTTTCTCAATAAGGACACCTTTCTCAAGGATCTTTTCAAAGGTTGTACAACATTGGATTTGAATTTGGCTCATGAGCTCTTTGTTAATATTTTCCACAAACATGGTGACCAATTGTTTTTCAGGAATGTGACAAGGGAATTTTCTAACCAAACCTCACCATCTTTGGTAGAAAAAGGTAAGGGGTTCTCGTTCTTCTTGTCTAGTGGTGCTTAATGTTGCAAGGGTGACATCATTTTTAATGTTGAAGGAAAAATGATTAATGAATTTGTCGACCAGTTCACCCCATGTTCTTATTCCTGGAGGAAGATGTGCAAACCAATCTAAAGCTTCCCTTGTAAGACTTCGCCGAAATAGTCTCATTAAATAAGTTGGATCATATGAGACTTCCATACGTGATGTGTTGAATTATTGAATGTGCTCTATTGGATCCCCTATCCCCTTATACTTAGGAACAAGTGTTGTTGTAAAATGAGGTGGAAAGGGTGCCATATAAATTGTGATTGAATGGAAAGGAGCATAATTCCTCCATGGAATAGGTCTTTTTGTTGGTTCCCAATTGCATGTTAGTCATCTATTGTTGAAGGGTCTGAACTTGTTGTATCAAGAATTCTACAAGAGATTGTGTTGCATTACTTTGACTTGGTGTCAGGATGCTAGCATTCAGGTCATAAGTTGGATTTGAATTATGATTGATGCCTTGTTATGTGATACCTTGATCGCCATATTGATTTTTGTTGGTTTGATTTGGAATGAAATTGGCATTTAGGTTTGTTCCAAAGGTCATGTTTGCATGTGGTATGGTGTTTTGGAATTTATGTGTAGACCCTTGATTTGTGTCTTGGTTTTGAAAATAAGGTCCTTGGTTTGCAAATGAAGGTGTTGGTCCTTGACCGATGCTTTGTGATGAAGAAAGGGTTCCTTGGTTGGTATTTTGAAATGAATATGTATGCCCTTGATTGAAATTTTGTGATGAAGGAATGTTTCCTTGGTTAGAATTTTGGAATGATGAGAGGGACCCTTGATTCATGTTTTGGAATGATGGGATGGATCCTTGATTATTATTTTTCTTTGGGATTTTTTGTGAGACAATGTGGACGTTTCTAGGTTGACTTGAAAATTGGAACAAGGATCCTTGGTTTGTGTTTTGAAGTGTAGGAATGGGACCTTGGTTTGCATTATGAGTCAAAGGTGCAAGACCTTGTGAAATAGAACCTTGATGTGTGTTTTGGAAGAGGGGATTTGTAAATGTCTTACCCATGGAGTTGGAGGTGTTTCCAAGTGTAGAATTTTGTCCTTGTGTAGTGGTATGGGTTACCTTGTTTCCAAATGTTGGGATATTTGGGATATGTGTGGTAGTGGTACTCATGTGTGAGGTTGCCCCAAGGGATATGTTTGATGTCTTAGATGATGAAGGCATGCCAAGTGAAAATGGATTTTTGGTTTCTTCTTCTAAAATGGTCGATACATCAAAACCTTGAGGTAATTTGGCACCCTTTTTAGCTAGTGCATAGAAGTATCTATTAGGATCGACACTAACAAGTTGATCAATCATGTTTAAAAATTTTGGATCTTGATAAGCTCTTTCAATTTCTTGAGGAGTCAATTGTTTGTTGAATTCTTCTATGCTTAGGTTTTCCTATTTCTTGTTGAATTCATCATGACTTAGATTGTCCCAATTGTTGGTTTGATTTCTTTGTGGCCCTCTCTGTGAGGTGTGGATTGATTTGAATTAAACCCAAGGGTGGTGTCATGAAATAGGTCACTTGAATATTCCATGCCCTTTCTTTTTGATTTTGACCTTGTTTCAACCATGCGAGATGTGGATGACACTAAACTATTTTTTTAAATTTTTTAACCTTTAGGATATGAAAATGCAAGGATGCTAAATTAGGGATGATAATGAAAAGATATTAATGACCAAAGGATGATGATAATGAGTGCTAAGGGATTATAAAATCTGATTGGTGATCAAGGTGACTAGATAATGGTTGATTCAAGATTAAGATAATGATGCAATTCAAACTGTGTTATGTTTTTTGTATTTTTGGGGCATAAGGATGCAAAGTGCAATCTAGGAAGTATGAGTCTAAATGAGAGTAATGTGAAGGAATTTTAAACTAAGGGTAACAATCAATCCAATGTGAACCCAAAGGCAACAAATTCCAAATGTCATTGACCATAAGAGAACAACCAAGACTAGGACACAAGACAAAGATCAAACTTGAAAAAAGTGACAAATGACAAGACAATGGTCAATGAAAAACAAAATGTGTAACCTAAAATTTCTAAAATCTCAAAGGTCTCCCTATGTTCAAAATTTGAAGGCCTAAATGCAACCTAAGGGTGAAAGTCCAAATTGTGCAATGCAAGGAATGAAGGGATGCAACCTATAATGCAATGCTTTCCTAATGGGGATGCTTAGAATGGGCTGACAAAACTTGTAGGTCTCTTGTTTGGAAATCAAGATCACAGTCAAGATGAGTTGAATCACTTTTGGACATTGATTTTTGAAACTTTGGTGATCAGTATTTTGTGGTTTTGTTTCAAGAAGTTATCATTCACAAAGATTTATTTTGCAAATTTGATGTTTTGGACTGGTTTTGAGTGGATTTTGATTGATTTTGATGAAATTTGTCTTGGAAAACACAAAAAATAGTATCAAGCACCTTTTTTGAGGACTGGTTTGATATAAAAATGTTTGATTTTTTAAAGAAGAAAAGCACAATCCTAAGGTTGGCAAGGACAATATTTGTTGAATTCCCACTTGGATTAACTAGCCATGCTTATTCTAAGTGGATGACTTAGAAGATTGGCTACACTGGCTCCCCCAACACAACACTCACTTCTCAAGTCAACCAAGCTTCGAGTTATCATGAATCACCCATGACAAAATCTTCATCTCTACTAAGAACCACAAGTATGTGGGATGGCTTTGGAGGTCTGACCTCTTGCACTAGCAAATAGAAGGATTTTGGCTGCTACAAATAAGAGGTTTCTAGTAAGGGCATTTGGTTCAGGGGGTACTATGATAAACTCCCTCAAGAGGTCTCCCTACCCTTAGAACAAGGGGTTACATATCATAAAGATACTGGGGGAGAGCTATCACGTACCACATCCTGTTGATTGCAAACTTTCCTTGCAATCACAAATTTCCATAGCGGTTCAGAAAGAATTGGCTTAAGCTCGTTACCGCTTAGGGTCATCCCTTGGGGTGAGTACTTTTTCCCACCAAGGCAGGCCCTTCTAAATGGGTGAACACAAAAATGGATGGGTCTTGCTTTTTGATCACTGAGTTTGCACAAGGTGAGAGCATAATACCTACCACCCTCAAACACTAAGACATGGTATTCATTTACCCTCTAATTTAATCTATGTGAGAAAGACAATTGTAAATTTTAAACCTTTGCTTATGATTTGAAGACACTTGAATTCATTTTATGCCAATGACATTTGATGCAAGTCAATTTTAAATCCCATGAGAGAAAATATGCAAATTGTTGTTCATTAGAAACCCATGAATGAAACATGCAATTTGTTGTTCATTTTAAGCCCATGAATGAAATATGCAATTTGTTGTTCATTTTAATCCCATGAATGAAATACACAATTTGTTGTAAATTTTAAGACTAAATGAGTGAAATATGCAAATTGTGGTTCATTTTATCCTCATGAGTGTAAATGCAATTTGTTGTAAATTTTAAAACTAATGAATGAAATGCAATTTTAGGTCTTCAAAAAGTGTGTTAAGAAAAACAAAAAATATTTCTTATCCAAAACAAGCCAAAAATCTTGCAAAACCACAAGTTAGATCTTCTTGATGAAAGCCACATGCTGAAAACAAAACATTAGTAAACCAAAAAAAAAATGAATAAAAACAGCAAACTAAAATAGTGATAACTTAAAAAAAAAATTAAACTATAAAAATCTATGGAAAACTAAGACATAGACCTTCAAAACCTAGAAAAAGTTTGGAAAAATCTTGCACAACAAAAGTGTTATAAACAAAAGAAAATTCGGATCTTAACAACTAAATCTTAAAAAGCTGTGAGCACTGAAATGACCATAACTTTCTGAAAACATATCAAAATTTCAAACCGTTTGAAGTTTCAAAAAGCTAAAAACGAGGCCTACAAAATCAAGATAACATTTTTTAAATATTTCATGCGCCCATTTTTCTGTACTCAAAATAATATGACACAATTTTGTGAAAATTATTGGCTGTAACCTGCAAAACAACAAAAACAAACAAGAAAACAAATGATTTTTCTGCAAAATTATAAGACTCGCATCAGGTTCACCAATGTAAGATGAAGAAAAATCAAATAGCATAGACTAAGTGACAACCAACACAAATCTAAGCTAAAATCCCAATCAAAACAAGAGAATACAAACAAATGGAGAATAATAAGCTAAAAGCATTCAAACCAAATACTCCCCTTTGAAGTTGCTTCACTTCTCTTATCTCTCCTATTTCTTCTTATGTCAATATTGCCTTAGATTTTTTGATGAATTTGTGCAAATACCTGCAAATAGTAAGCAAGAAAGTTGGAGATAATGGTTGTTAAAATAAAAAATGGAGGAGAATGGTCTCTTTTATAGACAACCATTCGAACGGACGAATGTGATTGATCTTCTAGAAAGATTATAAGATCAATGGATGAGGATGCATGAGAGAGAGGTTATGAAATGGATGGCTAAGATCAAGTTTCTACAAAGATGCCTAGATCAACGGTGGAGAATTGATGCACCAAAAAGAGGTGGGCAATGAAGGCTATGACGTCGATAGCTATGATGCCCGACAGCTATGAAAGACCATGAAGGCTTATGATAGAGACGGCTATGACAGAAATAAAGGCCATGAACATGGCATCTTCAACCAAAAGAGGTGCATAAATAATTTATTTTAAATTATTTATTCAAAAATGGAGGAGAGGGACAAGTGGCAAATAAATTATTTATTTAGAGGAAATGAAAAAGGAGATTCAATTAAATTCATAAATTTAATTAAAAAGGGAGATAGAAATTAGACATGGATAATTAAATTATTTAATTGTTTATTCAAAAGGGAGGAATAACACATATTTAAATAATTTCATCAATTATTTAATCATAAGAGAATAAAGGGTCAAATAATTATTATCTGATTATGGATGCAAGACAAATAATTAAATAAATAATTTATTTAATTATTGGAGAAAGGGATATATTAGTGACACAATTAAATAATTTTAATTGATCAGGATAGAAATGAGAAAGTGAATCAATTAAATAATTAAAAATTATTTAATTAATAGAGGAATATGATCAAACATAATTGAATAATTAAAATTATTCAATAATTGAAAGATGATGACTTGGAAAATGATGCTCGCATATTTAGGGCATTTTTAGTGTAGAAATTGCATGACAACAAACACCAAGCCTTTTGTACATGTAGCCAACTAAGTAGGTGGTAGTGATGATTCCCACTAAAAAAATATTTTTCCTTTTAAGTTTAAAATTTAAATTCCTTAGATGGAAATTAATGCATTTAATAATTATGTGGATATAATACATTTATTGAGATTAAAGGTGTTAAGGATGGAAGCGAGCGAGGAAGGCCAAAAATTTGCAAGAGGGTTGGCTGGAAAGGCGAAGCTACTCTAGGAGGTTGTTCACAACAACCTGCAAGGTGGGTCGCAAGGTTTGTTTGGGGGTGATAAGGAGGTGTGGGCTAAGGAAACAGAGTAGGCAGTTTCTCCAGATTAATTGTAGGAAAGGTGGCTAATGAGGGTTGGTATCAAAATTCAAATAATCCCAGAAGGGGGAATCAACATGTTCGAAGTTGGAATGGATGGTATTGGAACAAATAGTGTTGTTCAGTCCAACCAGGGACACAAAGTGACATTGGTGATTGGTTCAAACTTGTTGCAGCCATCTATTTCTTTTCTAGAACAACAAGGCTTGATTGTCCAATGGTATGGGAAAATCCTAAATTGGGATAGTCAAATTCGTTGGTGGCAACGTCGCTGGGGTGTAAGAATGAAATTCAAGGTTTTGGTGAATGGATTTTTTGTGGTCATATGCTCGTTAGCCTGTATTAGGGATTAGATCTTGAATGATATCTAGCTAATGGATGGTTTTGGTTTTTACATCCGAAAGTGGGAAGTAGGCTTTGATCTTATGAAGCACCAATTGGAGTGGATCTAGGATTGGTACATGTAAGCACCAATCTTATGTGTGAATTTGTATTGAATGCAAGCCCCACAATTCCTTCTAGAGAGAGATTGAGTTGTTCATCGATTAGGGTGATTTGATTCAACCCTTGATCCCAGACCCACATACAAAAATAATGCTTTTGGACACCATTAGTTTGCAATCATCAGATAAGGGAGGTTGTTGTCCTCCTAATCAATCTTCTAATAAATAAACTCTAGTAAACATGGTGGATGCTAGTGCAAATCATTGGGTTTCCAGTCAGAGTTCCTCTCTATCGAAACCTATGGTGAATGGGGATATGAATGTCAGTCCTACTATGGGGAAGGTTCCTGTGGAGGATACTATGTCAATGGATGGTGGGGTGGACTGATTGCCTGAACATGACAAAAAATTGGCGCGCTAGTTTTTGAATTCAAAAATTGTAGAGGTGTTGGAAGTGATGTAGCCCAACATCAAGGAAGATGATGTCAACTTGCTGATGGAGGTTGGCTATGAGCTCATTAAGCTAGTTATAACTGCCAAACTTGGGTTGATCTCTTTGGGAAATGAAGATTTGGTAGAGGATTGGGTTGATGGTACTTAACTGGATGGCCTACAATAGATTGAGACTATTTGCTCAGGTTCACCTTCCGCTTGCAAGCTAGTTATTCCTGCCAAAGCTACGAGGGGTTTGGGTATCTTCCAGAAAGAACCATGTAAAGTATCCTTGGATTGTGGTGAAAACAAAATGCATGACAAGATTCCCAACCAAGAGAAATTGAAATGGGATGAGGAAGCTTGTGGCCAAATGAAGATCAACACAACTCTCAAAGTAGGGGAGGGCGAGGCCCTTCTTGAATAGCCATAAAGTTCATTACCTGGAATTTTAGGGGCTTGAACACCCCTAACAAACGATGCCTAATTAGACATCAAATTGAGTGTTTTCAGGTAGACATATGCATGTTCCAAGAAACCAAAATCAGTGAGCTAGAGAAGGTTTGTTTTTGCAAGAAGTTGAGAGGTTGGAGTGGTATTGGGGTGAATGAAGAAGGTGCATCTAGTGGGATACTTACTCTATGGCACCCTCAAAGTGTGTGATTGGAGTAATTAGTCTCAACCAAATAGTGGATGGCATGTAAGGTAAGAATTTTGGCCTCAAATCTAAAC
Organism: Sequoiadendron giganteum; assembly: GCA_007115665.2. Classification (NCBI taxonomy): domain Eukaryota; kingdom Viridiplantae; phylum Streptophyta; class Pinopsida; order Cupressales; family Cupressaceae; genus Sequoiadendron; species Sequoiadendron giganteum. The sequence goes on along the minus strand of CM021108.1, from coordinate 370,586,105 downwards.
TTAATTCTAAATAATATATATGGTTCGGTCACTTGTATCCAAAAAAGGGAATTGTGGAGAGATCTAAGTGGATTCTATAATGATCTCCCCTTGGAATTCAAAATCCTAGGTGGCGACTTTAATGCCATTCTAAGAGATTCCGATAAGAAAGGTGTCATTGGGACAAGGCTACAATCTTAAATTGACTTTGAAGGATTTTTTGAGAGCAACACTCTACTTGAAATCGGCACAAGCAATTGGAAATATACTTGGACCAATAGGAGGGTTGGGTTTTCCAATATTGCAGAAAGATTGGATAGATTTTTGTTTAAAGGGGATCTATGCAAATTTCCCTTCAATCTTGAGGGAAAATTTATTCCTGGTGCCGGTTCAAATCACTTTTTGGTCCTATTGGACATTGTTGGGGAGTGATCTCCTATTAGATTTCCTTTCAAATTCGAGAACATTTGGTTTTGTGATCCTCACTTCTTTGATCTTATTCAATGATGGTGGTCAAGTTACAACCTGGGTGGCTCAAAGATGTATATTTTTGTGGCAAAATTGAAATTAATCAAACATCAAATTTGAAAATTTGGAATAAGGAATGTTTCAAAAACATCTTCAAGGAAAAGCAAGCAACTGAAGAAGCTTTTCACTCTTTGAATGAAGAATTCATTAGGTAGGGGATGGATATCCAAAAGGTTTCAACAGAAGAAAGAGATAATGAATAAATTAAAGGATTTTTTGGCTAAGGAAGAAACTTTATGGCACCAAAAATCATGGGAAGTTTGGTTACGAGGTGGTGATAAGAACACAAAATTCTTTCATAACTCTACTAAGACCAAGTGGGAAGTAAACAAGATTTCTTGCATCAAATGTGTCGATGGTATATTGTTGGATAAAATCAAAGACATTAAGGTAGCCACAATGGATTTCTTTTGGTCCCTTCTCAATGAACTAGAAAGGTCTCGATTGCAGGATCAACAAGATCTCATAAGTGGGATCCCACATCTGATAATAGGTGAAAAAAATGTGATGTTGCAGAGAAAGGTTTTAGAAAAGGATATTAAGGACGCCCTCTTTCAATTGCATTGGACAAGGCCACAGGTCTTGATGGGTTTCCTATTGGCTTTTTCCAAAAGTTTTGGGACATTCTCAATGTTGATCTGGTTGAAGCCATTGAAGACTCAAGGGGCTCAAGGAAAGTTCTAAAAAAAATTAACAACACCTTCATATCTTTGATCCCCCAAAAAAGAAAAAATGGATTTGCTTGATGATTTTCAGCCCATCTCTTTCTGCAACATAGTATACAAAGTCCTCGCCAAAGCTACAACGAATCGGGTAAAAAGTATCCCACCACAAATAATTTCAAAAGAATATAATTTCCCCTTCTCAACAGCGATCAAAATTGATGGTCGTTAGCTTATTCCAAAGGCTCATAGGCGAGTCAGAAGCAAAAATTAGGGTTTCCTATCATCTAGGAGGATGTTTTGGCATTTTTAGAAGCTTTCATATGGAGTATTGGATTTTGGATTGGGGATTCTTTATGGGTTTTTAGAAAGCCTTGCAATGATATGATTTGCAAGACATTTGGAGAACTTTTCAGGATTTACTATTTTTAGTAAATTCTATTTGTGGCAGTGTTTCAATTGGGAGCAACATAGAGAGCTTTCCACTTCAATCAATGCAGTGAGTATTTTTGGTTTTGGCCTTAAGGAGCAATTTTTGGGAGAAATGAATTATTTTAAGTTATAATGTTATATTTTCACTTTATAACCCCCTTGGCCTAGCATTATAACTTTATGTTGTTTTAAAAAGGGGACCTTAAGGGTGGACGCCTCATTTGGAGATTATTTAATATTTCTAAAGTCAAAAATATTGCCTTGAGGAGATGGACGCCACCTTTGGAGAAGGATATTATTTTATTAAAAAAGATTTATTTCCTCCTTATGTCGGATGCCAGTTTGAAGGGAAAATTGAATTTAAAAATTTAAATGATTCTAGGGAAATTTGGGTACCCTTTCTAGAAGCTTCTGGAGAATCATCTGAAAGTCTATAAAAGAAGGCACTTTCTCTCTCATTTCTCATCCATGAAGAAATTATATTGTTATGCTGCCAAAATGGTGAGTGGTTTGCTTCGAGGAATGCATACCTCCTAGCTTGGACTTGGTTTCTTGCTTGAAAGATAACAACTAGCTAAGTGAGAATATTGTTCTTTACTCAGAAGGATAGATTGAGCTTATTGTGATGGAGTCTTATCATGTTTTCTAATGTCTTTTGGTGTGTTTGTCAGTTTTTCATGTTGCTGATTTTGGTGTAGCTGAAGTAGGTTTTCATTCACAGCTCTTTAGGTGAATTTTATTTGCTTCTAGGTATTGGCCCATTCTTTTCCTTGGCTCTGGGCACCCCTTTGTGAAATTTTTGGGAATTTATTGTTGAGTCCTTGATTTTATCTTGCAGGTCAACTTCTCTCCAAGCTGTACTTTGCTTGGGAAGTCTTTGAAAACTTTAGAAAAAACAATTTCATTAGTTTGCAACTATTTCTCAGTTCTATCTTGGTCACCATCTCTCTAAGGTTCATATGCACTTCGTATCATGTCATTTTGAGTATTTTTGAGTGAGTTGTGAGCATTTTAGTGAGTTTATTAGTTGCTAGTCTGTAGTTTTCAGTTTGCTGGTTTGATATTTTAGTTTGTAGAAGTTGGAATTTTTGGGGTGTGTTTTTCATACCTAGTGAGTCTTTGAAGTTGGAGATCAAATAATAACTTTGCAGCCTCTTGGACAACTTAACTCTTGGTTTCTTGCAAGAATTACTCTTATTGTAAAGTTGTTATAGTAGTATTGTTCAGCTAATATTTAAATTCTGCAAATTCATATTATATTCCCACTTTTAGTGGAAGAAGGTTGGCCTCACCGCCTTATTTACTTTCTTGCAACATATCATTCCCATGATTGTGGAAGAGACAGGCCTCATCATCTTACATTTGTACCACATTATTCATATTGTTGATTGGCTACACCGTCAAACCACTCCCACTGAATAAGCAGTCGAGTTGCATCTATACCTTTTAGCATTGTACTAATTTTAGTTTGGAATACTAATGATCCTCGGTGCCATATATTAGCACCTCACCCACCTTGGGTCTTGAGTGCACATTCTTGGCATAGGCTTACTTTCCAGTACTACTTTATAATTTTGGCTAACGTTGACAGGTGCCATTGTTGAAGTGTTGTTGAAAATTTTTAAAAATTATTAGGGGGTCATTTCAGTGGTATCAGAGCTAAGATCCTTCCATCCTGTGACTATCAGAGTTCAATTGTCATATCAGTGATAGAGAATGCAGACCATACACTCAAAGTCAAACAAGAAATCTACCACAGTTTCAATTGGTTCCAGAGGTAGATACATTTTTAGGGGCTCTGAGAGAGATTGGTAATGCAGTTGAAGAGATTGATAAAATAGTTGAAGATATTGGTAAAGCAATTGAAAACATGTCAGAAGGTCCTAGACTCACCATGGAGGAAAGAGATGCTAGAGAAGAAAATAAATTTGACAATATACTAAGCATGATGTCGCGCTTGCTAGCCAAATTGGATCATCAAGTGATTCCGAATCAGCCCCAAAATCAAAACAATACTATTGGAGAAAATAGTGGTGTCAATGAAAATAATGAAAATGGGAGAAACATAACTATCAGTCAACATGAGGCCACCTCTAGAGGATCAGCCTCTAGACCACTTTTCCCCATATTCACTCAGAGGGAAGAACCACAAGCTAAGGCAACAATACCTTTTGCAGATGATGTGAGACAAGCTTACATGGAGTATGCCACTTTACCTCCTAATCTTAGAGACCAATGGTCCTTCGATCAATTCATGAACCAAAGAACCAAAATTAATGGCAAAAGAGTTGAAAATCATTCTCCTATGGTTCCTAGAAAAAACTACCATCAGGCTCTTGGAAAGCTGACCTTGGCCCATTTTGATGGGAGTGATAAGTGTATGACAAGGTTGTGGGTGTAGAAGCTTGATAACTACCTTTCTCTTAGATCGATGTTGGAAGAACATGCCATAAATTTTGCAACTTTGAACTTGGAAGGAGTCACCCATGAGTGGTGGTATCATGGTTTGGTCACTCTTGGCCACAACCTCATTCAAACATATGATGAGTTCACCAAAAGGCTGATTGAGAGGTTTGATACTAAGGATCTTGAAGTGATGTTTCATGAGCTTGCAGAGCTGAAACAACATGGCTCATTGGATGCATACATTGGAGACTTCCAAAGACTTTATGTGATGGTGCCCAACATCACAAAAAGAAGACTAGTTGTGCTACTTTTAGAAGGTTTGATGGAACCATTGAAGGGATGGGTAAAAGAATTTGACTCACCAAGTCTTGATGAGGCTATCAAGAAAGCTAGAAGCATGGAGTTGGCTGCCCCAAAGCCAAAATTTTAGTCCAAGCCCTTTTCACATAAGAAAGATAAGAAGCATTTTTCACACCAACATAAGAAGTTCCCTCCTAAGATGGATGATGAACTTCATGAGAGGCTTAGAAAAGAGGGAAAATGTTACACATGCAAAGAGCCATGAAATAAGGGACATAGATGCTACGGAAGAGGCCATTCTAATCACATGGAGGCCTATTCTGATTTTGGATTAGAATATAATCACTTAGAGCAGCGATCTGATTTTTTTGAAAGCGAGGAAGAAAGAGATCTAGAAGAGACTGAAGATGAGAAAGGAAGTGGGGGCACATTTTCCCAAATTTCTAGTTTTCAAAAGAACAAATATTTCAAGGTTTGTGGCATGATTGGGAAGCATAAAATTGTTGCTTTGATTGCCACCAGAGCAACACACAATTTCATTGATGAAGGAGTGGTTGCGAAGAGAGGACTCAAAATTGAAGAGTTTGAAGGTTTCAAAGTCATGGTAGCGTATGGATTTCATATCTCTTGAAATCAAAAGGTTTCTAACATTTTTTTGCAGTTGGGCAACCATGAAGTCAAATATGACTTCTACGTTGTTAGCATTAGAGATACAGATGTTGTTTTTGGAATTCAATGGTTGTGATCTCTTGGAGAGATCTCTCTAAATCTCCAAACCATGGAGTTGAAGTGTCATTTAGATGGAAAGAAGGTGGTGCTAAGAGGAATGTCCAATGAAGGTACATGGATTGTATCCTTCAAAATAATGGAGAGGTTGATTCAACATGATCAAGCTGAATGGGCAGCAGAGTGTATGGTTCTACTAGTTGATCCAGTTGAGACAAAGAGGCACTATCCACCCGATATTCAGTCATTTCTCACTAAGAAGAATAAGGTCTTTACTAATCTAACTCCTAGGCCACCTCCTAAAAGGGAGACTGAGCATGTCATCAAACTCAACAATGGGGCCAAGCCAGTTATCACAACCCTACATAGATATCCTAAGAAGCAAAAATATGAGATTGAGAAGAACATAAGGGAGCTCTTAGAGATGGGTTTCATTCACCCAAGTAAGAGTCCTTTTGCTTCAGCTGTTGTGCTTGTGAAGAAGAAATATGGCACCATTCGCATGTGTGTTGACTACTGTGCATTGAATAAAAGCACAATAAAGAACTAGTATCCTATTCCCAAGATTGATGAGCTCATTGATGAGCTACATGGGGCCAAGTTATTTTCGAAGATTGATCTAAGATCGAGGTACTATCAGATACGCATGAGGGGATCTGATGTGGAGAAGATGGAATTTTGATGCTATTGTGGTCATTTTTAGTTTTTAGTCATGCCATTTTGGTTGACTAATGCTCTTGCTACCTTTCAATCTTGCATGAACTGAATATTTCAAAAGTAGTTGACGAAGTTTGTGTTGATTTTCTTTGATGACATTCTCATTTACAAGAAGACATGGGAAGAACATCTTAAGCATTTGGAGGAAGTTCTTAACATCCTTGAATTAGAGAGTTTCTTTTCCAAAGAGTCCAAGTGTGAATTTGGAATGAAGGAGTTACTCTACCTTGGTCACATAATCACTGCTGAAGGAGTCAAATTTGATCCAAAAAAGATTAATGCAATCATGGATTGGCCAACTCCAGAGAACTTGATGCACTTGAAGGGGTTCTTGGGTCTTTGTGGCTTCTATAGAAGATTTTTAAAAGGCTACTCACAAAGTTTTGCTCCTCTTACTGATCTCACCAAAAAGGGAGCCTTTGTTTGGTCAAAAAAGGCACAAGAGGTTTTTGATAAGTTCAAGAAGATTATGAGTTCATGTCCGGTCTTGGCAATACCAAATTTCACCAAGCCATTTGAGCTGCAATGTGACACAGTAGGAGAAGGTGTTGGTGTTTTTTTAATGCAAGATAAACATCCCATTGTGTTTGAGAGAAGGAAAATAGGAGGTGTTTAAAGGACTTACTCCATCTATGACAAAGAAATTCCTGCAATCATGCATGAATTTGTTCAGGCAATATTTGGTGGGGAGCAAGTTTGTTGTCAAAACTTATCACAATAGCCTCAAGCACTTTATGCATCAGAATGACTTGAACAAAAGGTAGCAAAAGTGGATGAGTAAGCTTCAAGCTTACAAATTTGAAATTGAGTATGTCAAAGGAAAGAACAATTTTGTGGTAGATGCACTATCTAGAGGGCCTCATTTGAGCTCATTGTGTGAGCTTATCATTGATTGGAAGGATTTTTTGCTTGTTGATTATGCCAAAAATCAGTTTGCAACCAGCATTGTTGAAGGTAATTTTCATGATGAAAGGTACAAGGTGGTTGATGGTTTTATACACTACAAAGGGAGAATATTTTTGGTACCTGAATCCAAGCTCAAAAGGAAGATTTTGCAGACTTTCCATGACATTCCACTTGTTGGTCATCAAGGTTATTTCAATACCTATAGGTAGATTTGGGAAAGTTTTTCATGGAAGGGGTTGAAAGAAGAGGTCTTGCGCTACATCAAGGAGTGTCACACTTGCCAAATGAACAAGAATGAGCATATATTTCCAACCGGTTTTTTGCAACCTCTACCAATTCCCAATTAGAAATGGGAAATCATATCAATAAACTTCATCACGGGGTTGCCAAAGGCTCAAGGAAAAGATTGTATCTATGTAGTGGTTGATAGACTAACCAAGTTTGCTCATTTCTTTACCATAACTAGTTCATTTTTAGTAGCTCAAGTTGCAGATTTGTTTTTTCATGAGGTGTTTATATTGCATGGGTTGCTGAAAAATATTATGTGATAGGGATAGCAAGTTCCTAAGCACCTTTTGGCAAGAATTTTTTATATTGAGTGGTACGTTGCTCACTCCAAGAACTAGTTATCACCCTCAAGCTGATGGAAAAATAGAGATTGTGAACAAGTGGTTGGAGGGCTATCTCAAAAATTATGTTTTAGAGTAGCAGAAGGCTTGGATGAGAGATGGCTTAATTTAGGAGATTATTGCTACAATTCATCCTTCCACATGTCTATTGGGATTTCTCCATTCATGGCGCTCTATGGATATGAGGCCCCTAGATTTGATGATTTGATGTTTGGTGATAGAAAAGCCCCTCAAGCGAGGGATATGTTGCAATAGAGTCAAGATGTTTTGAAATATTTGAAGAATAATCTTCAAATAGGACAGAATCAATAGAAGTTGTATGTTGATCAGCAGTGTGTTGAGTGCACATTTGATGTTGGTGACATGGTCTATCTTAGACTCCAGCCTTACAAATAGTCTACTCTCAAGAAGAGTGGAGCCAAGAAACTCAAACCACGTTTCTATGGGTTGTTCAGAGTCACCAGGAGAGTTGGTGCAGTGGCGTATGAGTTGGAGCTACCAACGAGTAGAAAAGCACAATTTCTTCCACATATCTTGCCTCAAGAAGGCGTTGGGGCACAATGTTGTTGCCTCTTCATATTTGCCCCCATTGGATGAGGAGGGACAGTTAGTTTTGATTCCAGAAGAGATCATTGATTCTAGAGAAATCTCTTTGAGGAGAAGGACAATCAAAGATTATTTGGTGAAGTGGAAGAATTTGCCTCTTGAGGATGCTACTTGGGAGAATGAGGAGATTTTGTAGCATCCAGACTTTCGGTTGCTTGAGGGAAAGCAATCTTGGGGAGGGTGGACTATAATATCCCCTTCTCAATAGTGATTAGCACTAATGGCGTCATCCTATTCTAGAGACCCGTAGGCTAGTCAGACGCAAAAATTAGGGTTTCCTATCATCTAGGAGGATGTTTTATCATTTTCATAAGCTTGCATATGGAGTATTGGATTTTGGATTGTGGATTATTTCTGGGTTTTCAGAAAGCTTCACAATGATATGATTTGCAAGGCATTTGGATAAATTTTCAAGATTTACTATTTTTAGTAAATTCTATTTTTGGCAATGTTTTAGTTGGGAGCAACATAGAGAGCTTTCCACTTCAAGCAATGCAGTGAGTATTTTTGGTTTTTTCCTTAAGGAGCAATTTTTGGGAGGAATGAATTATTTTAAGTTATAATGTTATATTTTCACTTTATAACCCCCTTGGCCTAGGATTATAACTTTATGTTGTTTTAAAAAGGGGACCTTAAGGGTGGATGCCTCATTTGGAGGTTATATAATATTTCTAAAGTCATAAATATTTCCTTGAGGAGATGGACACCACCTTTGGAGAAGGATATTATTTTATTAAAAAAGATTTATTTCCCCCTTATGTGGGACGCCAATTTGAAGAAGGGAAAAAGTGAATTTAAAATTTAAATGATTCCAGGGCAATTTGGGCGCACTTTCTAGAAGCTTCTGGAGAAACATCTAAAAGTCTATAAAATAAGGCACTTTCTCACTCATTTCTCATCCATGAAGAAATTATATTGTTATGCTGCCAAAATGGTGAGTGGTTTTCTTTGAGGAATGCATACCTCCTAGCTTGGACTAGGTTTCTTTCTTGAAAGATATCAACTAGCTAAGTGAGAAGATTGTTCTTTACTTAGAAGGATAGATTGAGCTTATTGTGATGGAGTCTTATGATGTTTTCTAATGTCTTTTGGTGTGTTTGTCAGTTTTTCATGTTGCTGATTTTGGTGTGGCTAAAGTAGGTTTTCATTCACAGCTCTTTAGGAAAATATTGTTGGCTTTTAGGTATTGGCCCATTATTTTCCTTGGCTCTAGGTGCCCCTTTGTGCAAGTTTTGGGAATTTATTGTTGAGTCCTTGATTTTATCTTGCAAGTCGATCTCTCTTTAGGCCGTACTTTGCCTGGGAAGTCTTGGAAAACTTTACAAAAATAAATATCATTAGTTTGCAATTGTTTCTTAGTTCTATCTTGTTCGCCATCCCCCTAAGGGTCATATGCACTTTGTCTCATGTCATTTGGATTATTTTTGAGAGAGTTGTGAGAATTTTAGTGAGGTTATTAGTTGTTGGTCTGTAATTTGCATTTTTCTAGTCTAATATTTTAGGTTGTAGAAGTTGGAGTTTTTGGGGTGTTTTTTTTATATCTAGTGAGTCTTTGAAGTTGGAGATCAAATAATAAATTTTCAGCCTCTTGGACAGCTTAACTCTTGGATTCTTGCAGGAATTACTTTTATTGTAAAGCTATTACAATAGTACTATTCAACTAATATTTACATTTTGCAAATTCATATTGTATTCCCACTTTTAGTGGAAGAAGGCTGGCCTCACCACCTTATTTACTTTCTTGCAACATATCATTCCCATGATTGTGGAAGAGACAAGCCTCACCATCTTATATTTGTACTATATTATTCATATTGTTGATCGTCTACACCATCAAACCACTCCCGTTGAATAAGCGATCGAGTTGCATCTTTACCTTTCAACATTGTACTACTTTCAGTTTGGAATATTAGTGATCTCTGGTGCCATATGTTAGCACCTCACCCACCTTGGGTCTTGAGTGTACATTATTGGCATAGGGTTTCTTTCTAGTACTACTTTATGATTTTGGCTAATGTTGATGGGTGCCGTTGTTGAAAATTTTGAAAAAAATATAAGGGGGTCATTTCAAAGAAAAAATAGGTTTCATGCCAAGCAGATCAAATTTCAATGGGGTCATTATCGCTCAAGAAGTAATACATTCAATCCAAAAGATGAAAAGACAAAGAATGTTAGTCAAGTTGGACATCATGAAGACCTATGACAAGTGAATTGGTGCTTTCTCTTCAAGGTCATGGAATCCTTTGGGTTTGACAAGAATTGGCTGAATTAGATTTTCGAATGGATTGCTTGCCTGAGATTCTTTGTACTCCTCAATGATTCCCAAAAAGGATTTTTTAGCATCTCAAGATGGCTCAGGCAGGGGGATCCCCTCTCACATTTTCTCTTCATCATTATGGTAGAGGATCTTGGTCAGGATTTCACAAAGATAAGACTGGAGGGCCGCTTAGATGGGGTATAGATTACTCATGGAGTTCTTGAAGTTTCCCACCAAACATTTGTTAATGATAACATGTTGTTTGGTGTCTACACAGTAAAGGAGTTGAAAGGTTTCAAAAAAAAAATGGATTAGTACTCTTAGGCGTTTGGCGTCTGGCCAAGAGGTAAGTCAGGCCAAATCCGAAATCTTTTTCTTCAACACTAACATTGGTAGAGAAATTCAGATCCTTTGCATTTTGGGTTTTCATAAAGGTAAGCTCCCATGTAAATATTTGGGCCTTCCACTAGAAAAATTTGTTCAACCAAGAAAGCTCTAGGACCTAGTGATGAAAAGGCCAAAGCTAAACTTGCATCGTGGAAAAACAAGTGGTTGTCCTGGGTAGGCCGCTTAACAATATTAAAATCATTTATTGTTGCTATTCCCATATACATGCTTTTGTGTCCACCTTTGTCAAGTGGGGAAAACAAAGATGTCATCCAAAAGATGATTTTTTCTAGCAGGGAAACTTAGACTAGCACAAGTTTTCATTGATAAAGTGGAACAAGGTTTGTGAAAAGAAGGAAGTAGATAGGTCAAGTCTGAAGAATATCGTAATGCAAAATTACGCCCTAGGTGCAAATTTAGTATGGAAAATCCACTCCAAGCCAGAGCTAAAGTGGGTTGATATAGTGAAATAAAAATATCTAGATGAAGAAGAGCATAACATTTTCACTGCAAGTTCTCTCTCGAAAGGATCACAAATATGGAACTTTTTAAGCAATTATAGACATCTCATTTTGGACCATTTGACATGAGAGATAAAGGAGGGATGAAATGCTCTCTTTTGGGAAGATTATTGGGAAGGTTTTCAAAAAGTGGAAGCTAACACAGACATAGCACAAGTCAAGACAGTTACAAGGCAAGCTTGGAGAAGCAAGGTGGGTGACTATTTGGCAGTCCTTTGGGTTGATGGATACCCCAAATATAATTGGAAAAGTACAAAATATTTGGGTCTTGATCCTAGGTCAGTTTGAATCCTTAATACGGTGATGGCTAGTTGGACTGTTAGCCCAAGACAAGGCAGAGATGTATTAAGGTGGAATGCATCCCCAAACAAGATCTGCAATGCTAAGGATGGATACATGATTCTGGTTGGGTCAAATAGGTTTGTTCCTCAACTCCCCATAAATCTTTGCTGGAGCTCAGACTATCTACCAAAAGTAGGAATTTTCACTTGGGTTGTAGCACAAGGAAGAGTGTTAACAGTAGAAAGGTTTACTTTCCTAGGTTACCAAGGCCCATCAAGATGTGATTTTTTTCAAATAGGTAGAAGAATCAAGCGATCACTTTTTTGTAAATTACCCCTTTGCACAACATTGTTGAACTTCATTATTCATGAAGCTTCAATAGAAAATGACACTACCAAACAACCTTCTAGGTTTACTATTGGGGTGTCCATAGCTTCACAAAATAAAAAGCACACTTTTTGGTTGCTTATGGACCACGTGTCCATCTTTGGTAATTTGGGAATTGTGGAAGGAGTACAACAGGCGTATCTTTCAAGATAAGGCGATGCTCAGATAATATCTACTAAACAAAATAGAACACATAATAGTGGAATTATTTAATGTGTGGCTAGTAGAGCACCAAGGTGGAAAAGTTTCTTTCACCATGTGGGATGCCCTAATGCAAAAAAATTGGTAGGCCCTCAAAATTCGGGTCAACAACGCAAATCAAAAGAAAGAATGTTGTCTGGCAACCCCCAGAGGTTGGCTGGATGAAGCTTAATTTCAAAGGGTCCTCCCAGGGCAATCCATGAGTCTCATATGTTGGGTGCATTGTTAGAGATTAGCAATAGGTGATGTGTAGGTAGGCAGGTCACACCCCTCCTGATCGGATCCAACAATGTTGCAGAAATGCACATGTTGATTTTGAGCTTTCGTCTATGCCATGAGTTGAAGGTGAAGAATCTAGTAATTGAGGGAGACTCTACACTTGTTTTCAATGCACTAAGAACTAGGCATTTGTATTACTGGAAACTGAATGCCAGTTTAGAAGTAGCACTAGAACTCTTGAATGTATTTGACTTGGTGGTCATCAATCACACCTTGAGGGAAGGAAATAAAGAAGAAAATTTTCTTTTAAACTAGGGGGTGGATGGTACACACCTTCGAGAACTTCACCTTGAGGCATAGCAGAGGCACACTCAAGATGTGTGGGCAAATGGGTGGGTGACTTGCCACTTTGATGGTGGCAAGCCCATCTTGGGGTGTGTGGCTGAGATGGCTATGTGCTGGGTAGGTGATATGGTGGCCACGTCGGTGGAAATATTTAGTATCCCTATTCTTCATTGGATTGTACAACAATGAATGGGGAGTAATTGTGAAATTGATTGTGTTGGTATCCATGATGGCTTGTGTGGGCTTCAGTGGTCTTGTCATGACTAATTCACATCATTTCTTCATAAATTCATTCATCTGAATGGCAGTAGCATCGAGAGATTTGACAGATTTTATTTTGGCATGCATACGATGTATATCGTAATAAAGCAGGTGGTGTCTTTTCTTTCTATTTGAGAAGTTGGCAAGGAAAAAGTAATTCATTCACTTTTTATTCTCTCACTGGTGTAACACTTTGTAGTGGAGGCAATGATGGCAGAGTGTTCCAAATTCATTGTGGAATTTTTTGTGGATTTTTTGGTGTGTTTGGAGCAGAAACTCTGATATCTCTTGACTACAAGGATCAACAAAATGCCTTTTGTGTGGTCATAGACCAATGCCTCAAGCACATCCTTCTAAATATTGACCCTCTTATTGTGGTGGCTATGAAGATGGTCCTTGGTAAAGGGCATTTGGAGTATGAAGATAATTTCACCTGATAAACACGCAGATTACCTCAAGGTTTCTAGCTTCAGTTTTGGAAAATCGTATGCCCAAGACGGAGGTGAGGGCATTGGTCTACAAGCTCTTCAAGAAAGAATTGTTGGGTGGTTTGGAGGAGACCCTAAAGGCTGTGGTGCCTAGAAAAGGCATCCTACGTCCATGAGATTTGGACTTGTTAAAAGTTCAGGACGAGGTCATTAAATTTTATCCATTCCTTTTGTATTTAAAGTGGCTGGCATTAGTGAAGTACATGATGATAGTTGCGGCCATGGTGAATTTTCTGAAGAAGGTGTTTCGGATGGAGGCAGTCAAAAATTTCACATGGGTCCAAGAATTTGATGCTTTTGTAAAATCCAATGGCTTTCTATAAGGGATGGGTGTCCCTTGTCACCTCTAGTATGTTCGTCTAGTCTAGGTCTAGTAAATTAGCACTATGTTAATCTCTAGTAAGGATTATGTATCATTCACAAGGTTTGTTGGCTCAATATAGTGTTAGTTTTTATAAAAGTTATATAGCAATTAATTTTGTAATCAATAGTAGTGGTTATCTTGGGATAGGGATGCATACTAGAGGTTAGAATTTTTGTGTAATGGTAATGCAAGGCCAGGGGCTAGTAGAAATTCGGGTTAGTTTTTGGCATTTGGTCATTCTCCTACTGGGAAAACGCTTGTAAATTTTCTCAAATCAATAAAATCTATCTTACAAAACAAAATAAATAAATAAATTCCTTAGATATAATATTCCAACAAAACTATAATTAATTTTAAAATAAAATGAAATAAATCATGGTCAAAAAATACACACACAACTATAAAGAAATATATCTACATGATTTTAATTTGGTTTGTGCACTAGAGACCTCCAAATACTTCACCATAAAGATAAATAGATGTCTTCTCCCTATGATTCTCTATATCATGAGAGTGCATCAAGTTTCCTATCACATTCAGATAGACAATGAAAGAGTATGTAGTCATTATCAAGAATGATCTCTCTTCAGTTTTAATATGAAAAATAAAATAATGTATCAATATCGAGTTAGTTGCATACTCTCAAAAAAAAGAGAAGTCATAATAATCATAACTCAATAAGTTCAAATGTGAATCATGTCACCATGGTTACTAAATCAAACCATTATTTTATCAACATATTTAACTATAGATTATTTTCTAATTATTTAGTTGTCATAAATACTTTGTGACATAAAGCTTATGAATAATATTTTTCACCCATTTCCATGGAAGTTCATCTTGGTCTCATTTCATGATATTCTTATTTATAGTTAGACATGATCAAGACATCTATTACACTTGGACCAAGCCCTCCAAATACTTTTTTCTAACAACTTGTATACTAAATGTTGCTTTGGGTAGAAAAATATTGAATTATTGAGGCAATTTTGTTATAGATAGAATTAAGGTGGATCCAACAAAAAATAATACCATGTTAAATGGGAAACCAAAAACATTGAAGAGATAAGCTTAGGACTGACAAGATATTACAATTTTTTTTAAGAGACTATGGGAAGATTGTCACCTCTATTATAGCCATGTTAAAATATATTCCTTCCAATGATCTACAACTATAGAAGTGACACTTGGTCTACTTAAGTAGGCTTTGTTCACAACCACTAGTTCTTGTTAAGTTAGATTTCTCTAAGAAATTTGATATTGAAAGTGATGTTATAGACCATAGAATGGGTGACATTCTCATATAGAAAGGGAAATCCCTTGCCTTTACAAGCAAGGCTTTAACTAGGAAAAATATCACTTATTCCACCTATACTAAGGTGTTATCCATTATTCATGTGGTCAACAATTGACATCCATACCTTGTTGGAAGGCACTTCTACATTCTAAATTTCACAAAATTTACATTAAATTTCATTATCTTCAACCATACAAGTAATTATCATTGAAGATGAGTGCTTGTCATAATCAAGAATCCAATTTTTGTAGGACCTATAAAATTTTACAATAGATTATTTTAATTTCCTACAATTTGAGAGTTTCCTCCCACCTCAAAGCTTTCCCTAATTTTCCATGTTTCTTATTTTAGGAAGGCTCTTGGCCAAACAGATTCATGCCTTATAAATGTTACCTAAGATGGATATAGAAGGATCTACCCTATTGACACTTAAGTCTATCTTCAGCCAAAAATTGCACCATCATAGATGTCCTTGTCCAATAGCATGGTATGCATATTAGGAAACCCTATTTTAATTGAGACTACATTTCCTCATATCAAAATTTAAGAACATTTTTTTCTAAAGGGGAGGGCATGTTATATCTTGAAATCTTCAGTATTTCTTCCTAGTTAATTACTTTTGTATTAAGATAGAAATAGATGTACACTTTGTAAATCATCCTTTTTACTAAGTAGGTTTATCAATTATCACACATGCATAAAAGGTAGTAGTTATCTTTGATTAAAAAAATTAAATAGTAAAATACACTATCAATAAATTATATTGTATAGAGCACTACTCAGAAAAAATTGTCCCCTTGCAAAAGGCCGATCCTATAATATAAATTTTCCAAATCAATACAATATTTATTAATTGAATTTTTATTTTCAATAATTATTTTATATGTTTGACGCATCCAAGTAATTTTGTTGTAGGAATATAACATTGAGAAGAGAATGTATAGTCATTACTATTATTAAAGAAGCATGTGGACCACTATCACAATAACCACCATCTTGAAAAATATTTCTAGGTTAACAACAACCTCACTCCACACCCTTTCGTGTGTGGCAATTTGAAGCATCTTATAATTTGGATAATATCTTACAATTCCAAATATGCCATATCTTGCAAGTCCAACTAATTATGTGTTATTAATTTAAACAAAGTATTATAGCTATAGTGGTCACCTAGAAAATACATTTATTATATTTTACTGAGGCAACATGTAGTGTTAGGATCAAGTTTTGCATCATTATGGTGGGAAAAAACTAACTTTGAGGTGGACCTGTTAATTCTAAATGATCCTAGTTCTTGTCATATTTCTAACCTTGGAAACTAATTAACGATTTATTGCTTTCTTTCATATGGTAGGCTCTGCTGGACTTCACTAAACATTTTCCTTATTGGGTCCACTCAATTTGTAGGAGTGTGTTCCTTCTTTTCCAATTTTTTTCTTGGAATCTTTGTAAAACATCTGCATCCCCTATTTAATTATGCACTCTACTCAAATTCAATTCACTCTTCCCTTCCTGAAGCCAACTTGTCTTGTTTCAAGATTTCTGCCCAAACCTTGTTTTTCATATATGGAATCTTTTTCATATACCCATGAAAATGAGGGACACCATTATTTTTGATGAATTAGGCTGCAACACCCTTCAATGCCACTTAAATAACTTCTTAAAAACCTCACACAAACTTGCATAACAGAGTAACAATAACTCAAAAATTTGGTATTGAAATTTGAACCAAGTTTACATAACAATGTGCCAACCCTATTGGCCACTTAGTACATCATTTGAATATTATTTTTCCTCACAATAACCATCTGAAACACACACTCAAAAACCCCAAGCAATCTGATCTAAACAACAAATAGGATGGATTTAAACCCCAAAACTATGCAAGCAAAACTAGAAAAATTTACATTGAAACTTACAAATTGTTTACAAAACACATGCCAATATTCTTGGCTTCTCATTACATCAATTAAAAACTCATATGGGCCTGATATTAGGCTTAAAACACATGTTTATTTGTAGCATCAAAACCTACAACGCAATCCTCTCCTCCAACCTTTCTTTCTTCTCCCAAAGACCAACCTACAATCTTCTTCTTGTAGCTAATCTTGTCTCTGCCCAAACTTGAATATATTAATTTGTTGTTCTTAAAAATTAAAACCTGTTACATTCATGGCTTCCAATAACATCCAAGGCAGGTTCTATGACCTCCTCTCTTTTGTCCCCCCTTCTCGTCTTCCCAAAATTCTTCTTGAAAAACTCTTCAATGAATAGTGGTTTTCTAATTTTGTGTACCACCTATCTTGGAATTGATTTCACATTTTTTGTTTTTCCTCCTCCAATATGGCACGACCCATTTTGTTTCTGCACATGAAGAACTTTTAAAAAATAATTAAAAATCATTTAAAACTTATTTCTAGCAGCCTTCTCAAAGATACAATTTTTCAATTTTAAATTATTCCTTTGTTTGACTCCCAAGAAAGAAAAACAATAAAGCAAGGTCTGGTTGCCCACTTCTCCACTCCCTAATTTTTAGGGATCATGATGAAGTATTGTAACCCCTCTATTTCAAAAATCCAACACCCCAATAATATTTTTTGGATAATTTGCAATTAAAGATTTAAACTGCTTTTTCTTGCATTTTCACCCAAGTCAATTTGTCAATTGTGCAAAGGAGATTTTATTGAAAATTTTAATTATTCAAAATATACCATGTGTCCCCTCATCATAAAGTTCAAGCCAAAATTAATTTATTCAAAAGTAAAAAATGATCAACCAAAATTAACCTCTTCTTTTTTGGTTGATGCAAGATTGCTCTCACAACCCAGGATGCTCCTGCATTAGACACCCAAGGTAGGAAAATTTTGTGAATCTGGATTCACAAAATGGAGTTGAGTGGTAGTACCACCCTTTCATATTGCAAGCAATCTACAACAAACTCCATTTCTAAAATAAATACTTCTGATTTTTTCTTCTTCCTTCTCTTCAACACCTAATTGGAATTAGTATCCTTCTCTGACAACTCTTCTCAACACACAATCCCTTGAATGTGGAGTCAACTCCACCATGAACCAACCACATCCTCCAAATGTATCTCATACTCTCCTCTAATCTCATGGGATTCAACCCACCATAATCTGACCACCTCCACTAAAATGTACCTGCACTAAACTCTGCAACACCGTATAAATCCTCTGCCTTTCATACTTCACTAGCAATCTCTAACTAAACCATCTCATAAATGAATTCACTAAATCATCCAAATTATCATGAAAATAATTAAAAATAATTTTTTTTACCTCTTCACTAATTGTTGCAATATCATTCTCAACCTCATCAAAGCATTCATCAAAATCTGATTTCACCTCATTACCTTTTGTTGCAATCTTCACTCCACCTTCTATCAACACTTGCCATTCCTTTTCTACCGCCGAAATATTTTCATCTACATAAGATCCACTCTCATTTTCATCATAAAAATGAAAAATATTATGCATTACCTCTTTCTCTTCAACCTTTTCTTCACCTTCACTCTTAGCTACACTTTCATTTTCCATTACTTTCAAGTCCTCCAAAGGAAACTCATCATCCTTAATCATTGTTGCACTTTCCTCCTCTTTTCCCTCTTTATCCTTTTGAACAAGGATTTCCACATTTTCTTTCTCATCCTTCTTCCATGCACACAAATTTTCATTTGCAAACATAGTAGTACCAAAAGAATAATATGATTCAACCCTTCCCATTTTATTTTCCTTTCTATCCTTATTACTTGCTACAACTTCTTTTGTCACTTCCTCTTGCCTATCCCACAAAGGATTCAAAACATATTCTTCCCCATCCTTTATGATTCTATATGTATCCTTCCTACCATCATGTAGAGCTCTTCGATCATACAACCATGGTCTACCCAATAGAACATGGCATGTATACATAGGTACTATATCACATACAATCACATCCTTATATCTACGAATTTGAAACTCAACCACACATTGCTCACTTACCCATATTTGGTAATCTCCTTGCAACCAAGAAATGTAGTATGGGCTAGGATGCTTGATTCTTTTCAATTTTAGCTTGTCTACCATCTCTTCAGATATAACATTATTGGTGCTAACGTTGTCCTTAATGAATTTGCAACATTTCCCACTCACTTTACACCTTGTTTGAAATAAATTACTCCTCTGGATGGGATCTTGATTCTCTATTTATGACTCTAGAAATTATTTCTTCATCACAAAACATTCTCCTAGCTTCCAAGACATTTTTTCAAACACTTTTCCACACTCTCTTTGCAACTACTTCACTCTCTACCCACAGGTCTTGGGGAAAATTGCCTCACATCAGTGCTTCTTCCTGCACACTCAAAAGCAACCAGATCTGATACCACTGATGAATGAGGTTGCAACACCCTTCAACGCAACTTAAATAACTTCTTAAAAACCTCACACAAACTTGCATAAACAGTGCAACAATAACTCAAAAATTTGGTGTTGAAATCTGAACCAAGTTTACATAACAATGTGCCAACCCTATTGGCCACTTAGTACATCATTTGAATCTTATTTTCCCTCACAATAAACATCTGAAATACACACTCAAAAACCCCAATAAATCTGATCTAAACAGAAAATAGGATGGATTTAAACCCCAAAATTATGCAAGCAAAACTAGACAATTTTACAATGAAACTTACAAACTGTTTACAAAACACATGCCAATATTGTTGGCTTCTTATTAAATAAATTCAAAACTCATATGAGACTAATATTAGGCTTGCAACACATTATTATTTGCAGCATAAAAACTGCAACACAATCCTCTCCTTCAACCTTGCTTTCTTCTCCCAAAGATCAACCTGCAATCTTCTTCATGTAGCTAATCTTGTCTCTCCCCAAACTTGCAAATCTTAATTTTTTATTTTTAAACCTTAAAACTTGTAACATTCATGATTTCCAACAGCCTCCAAGGCAGGTTCTATGACCTCCTCTCTTCTCTCCCCCCTCCCCATCTTTCAAAAATTCTTCTTGAAAAACTCTTCAATGAAAAGTGGTTTTCTAATTTTTTGTACTGCCTCTCCTGGAATTGATTTCACATTTTTTTATCCTCCTCCAATATGGCACAACCCATGCTATTGTTGCAGATGAAAAACTTCAAAAAAGAATTAAAAATCATTTATAACTCATTTCTAGTAGCCTTGTCAAAGATACAATTTTTCAATTTTAAATTCTTCCTTTTCTAGACTCCCAAAAAAGTAGAACAATAAAGCAAGGTCTAGGTGCCCACTTCTCCACTCCCTACTTTTTATGGATCATGATGAAGTTTTGTAACTCCTCTATTTCAAAAATTGAACACCCCAATAATATTTTTTGGATAATTTGCAATTAAAGATTTAAACTATTTTTCTTGCCTTTTCACCCAAGTCAATTTGTCAATTGTGCAAAGGAGATTTTATTGACAATTTTAATTATTCAAAATATGTCATTTGTCCCCTCATCATGAATTTCAAGCAAAAATTAATTTATTAAAAAATAAAAGATGATCAACCAAAATTAACCTCTTCTATTTTTGGTTGATGCAAGATTGCTTTCACAACCTAGAATGCTCTTGCATTACTTTCTCTATGGAATCTTCTTCCTCACCTCCCCATCAAAATGAGGAAAACGATGCTTTCTCCATGGCATCTTCTTCCTCATCCCACCAAAAAATTTGAAGATATGAATTCAGACATTCACAATGACGATGCTCCATCTCCAATTCCACTGCACCATTTGCTCCATCTTCAGTTCCACCACATCGTTTCTTTATGTTTTCAAATAATAAATTGTAGCATGCAGTGTCTTTCAATGATAGAATTCTAGTTATATTTTTAGTTTATATTCAACATGATCATTTCATGTTGATATCGTATGATCAGTAAACCTTTCTATAATTTTCTTTTTAGGATTACTACAATTAAAACTATGTTTAATTTACTCGTACCATGCAAGCAACTTGCATGGATTTTACATGTTTTAGTTAGTTCTTTATATGTACATTGTAATAGTTTATTTTTATACAATTGAATATATAGAATTTTAATTCTCAGCTCTATTGTCCATTCAATGAGAAGATTTGTTATTTTTTATTTTCTAAGTTTGATTAGTATAGTGTTAGAGCATTTTTTTTAATCTTTCAAAAGTAAGGATCGTCATGCTTTCTTTGGAATCAAACATCTCAACATGAAGAGGAAGGTTTTTGAATCTTCAAGATTATTTGATCTTTTCATCAACCACAGAGTTCCTAATGTGAAAAACACCTTGGCTCTTCAACTACACAACTCCTTTTATAACTTAGGAATATGGGTGTTTCTTGATTCGAAAGAGAAAGAACTTGGAGATTCATTTCCATCAACCATTGAGATAGCCATTCGTTCTGATTTATTTCACATAGCTATCTTCTCCATGGGATATGAAGATTCCCCCTAGTGTTTAGTGTAATTGGTTCTAATATTGCAGAGTAAAGCTAAGATTATTCTTGGTTTTTATGATGTGGAACCTTCGGCACTATGCCACATCAAAAATGGAGTGTATGTCAAAGCATTCATTCAGTACCATGAGAAATCCAGGTACCTAGAAAAACCTAAGGAATGGATGAAATCCCTCCAATCCATTTCATATATTGTTGGCGAACAGTTCAACGGGTAATATTTTTATGGCTTCATTTATTTGATATTTCTACTCAGTTTAGATTTTTTCTTTGAAAGTGCTGAATTTTTTTCTCATTAAATTCCCCTTTTATTTATAAAATTCCAGTGACTACAAGAACATAGTGTCAGCAGTGCAAACAGAAGTACAAAGGAAGAAACATTTAACTGTTGTGAAACATATGATAGGACTTCCTAAGGGTGGGGTCCCATGGAGGGGGGCTTCCTAAAAAATTTCAATGGGTGTTGTTGAGATTTTTTAGGATTATTTTAAAATGGGTGGTCCCATCAATTTTCTATCATAGTTTAAGCTTAAAAGTTTAAGCTCCTATATTTATGGAAGCTGGTAGTCTCATGAATTTTATTATGTTGGATATTTAATTCAACAACTTAAAAATATAAAATAATAATAAAATTAATTGATGAGAATTTGAGAACTTCATATGATTGAAAAATGGCAGAAAAAATCTTAATTTGATGGGGAAATTTCTAGCCCCACCCCTTTTGCATCGGCTTAAGTTTTTGATCTAAAAAGTAGTGGCTACTATTGTTGAGGAAAAGATTCTAATTTATCTTGTAGCATTTTAATTTTTTTCTTCATGGGACCCCTTGCTCCTTCAAAATAGATCCCCAAGCCCCTCCATGGGTCCTCACCCTAAGGTTGTAGAACATTTTTAAAAGAAATGCATTGATAAGGTTGTACAAGACTTCGAAAGCGAGTGCATTATGAACAAACAAAGAGAGGAGAAGGCTAAGATAGTTGGCATTTTTGGCATGGGTGGGGTCGAAAAAACAACTTTCTGCAAAGAATTGTTTAACCAAAAGCGTTCAAATTATAGTCGATCCTATTTTTTGTTTAATGTTCAAGAAGCCTTTGTGCCTTGTTTGCAAATGAAGCTCCTCAAAGATCTCTTTGATGAATATCATCGACCCATTCTAAACTTAGAGGATGGAACAAGTTGTTTTAGCGATCACATTTGAAGGAGTGACATTTTGAGCTTCCTAATTGTTCTAGATGATATTGATCACCTAGAATAGCTAGATACCCTATTGATTAGGGATGTGCTAAATAAATCTAGTAATAGTTTGGTAATTATTACAACTCATGATGTAGGAGTGCTCATAAGTGCAATAATTATGGTTGGTTATAATTTGAAAGGAATGGATGCAAATGATGCAAAAGAGTTTTTTTGATGGCATGATTTTGACTAGCGTTATCCATGTAGTGGATACGAGGAGCTGGTTTAACTCTTTGTTCATGTTTATAGTGGTTTACCTCTTGTCTCTTAAATTTTTGGGCAGTCATGTTTGTGGCACAGATTGGAATTTTTGGGAGTTAGAATTCAAGAAAGTTAGTAAGAAACTACTGCGAGAAATACAAAAGAGATAAAAAATAAGCATTGACACATTGGACAATGAATAAAAGAAATTTTTCATGGATGTTGCATGTTTTTTCATTGAAGAATTAATGAAATATTCCATCAAAGTATGGGAGGGATCGGGATGGAGCGCTCAACATGCACTGCAAAGGCTCAAAAATAAATGTTTGGTTGAAGAAATGGAAGATTGTAATGCTAGGTGACGATTCCTAGGTTTCTACACACATTCCAATGGAGAAATATTTGTATTGAGAATATATGATCACTTGCAAGACTTGGGATGAAAATAGTAGATGAACTAAGTCATCCTCATCATCTATGGCATTCTCAATATTGTGAATATTTGGTATGTATTTTCCTCTAGATTTCTCCTCCTTATTGTGATATTGGAAATCTTTAATCAAAATTTCTTCTGTTATTTTTTCATGATCAGATAATTAAAATAGAAATTAATTAGAAAATGTAGCACATAAGAAAATTAACACAATAAGATACCTTGGGAAAACCCTCCAACTTGAGGGAGAAAAACCCAACCAATATATCTCTGATATATTGATAGAATAAGAATGAATGTCTCTTTATAAAAGAGGCCCAATATGAAGGACAAGAGGAAGCACCACAAACTGAAGATAACACTGGATTATACACACAACCTTCTACACATGTATCAATCTGCTCTTCTTCTTCTTTATATATCGATCTTCTCTTCTTCTAATTATTTGCACTTGTAAATATTGAACTATCTTGAATGAATATTCAATAATGTATAATGATGAAGGATCGATTACTTATACAAGTGAGAAGAGGGAGACACATCTCTTCACAATCATTTCGGCCACCTTAAAAAATACATGACTCCAACATGCAAAAGTTGACCTCCTTCAAGCAAGTCGCAACACAAAAATTTGTGCCTCTTCAATGTCGGCCATATTAGTTAACAAACAACTAATAGTTAATGAAGCGCCTCTTCATTGGTCAATGTCTTAGCAATTTAAATAGCCGTTTGGCTACATTTAAATTTTTCTTCATATATCGGGCTGGAATATAATCCCGATGCTGCATAATAACATCAACACTACCTCTCAGCTAGGGAGGATACTTCCAGCTGTATAAGACATATCACCTCATCGTGATGATGAAAATCATGGCTACACCCATGTGTAAAAAAGAGCTTATCACCTCATCATGATAGCAGATCACCTCATCATGATATCAACCATCATGGCTACACCCATGTGTGAAAAGAAGCATATCACCTCATCATGATATCAGATATCACCTCATCGTGATATCAACCATCATGGCTACACCCATGGATGGAAAAGAAAGATATCACCTCATTGTGATATCAACCATCATGGCTACACCCATGGATGGTATGTGCATGTGCTTATCACTCAACGTGACGTAGTCCCCTCATCATGATGTTCACCATGGCTCTCCCAGAGGGTGAAACACAAGTACAAGAAAAAATCATCACAGACTCTCTCATGTGATGTTGTCATGGAGTCACACACATGACATGCACCATGGCTCTCCCAGAGGGTCGAAACAAGGGCTTTCACCTCAAATCTCAAAGAGAAATGCATTATCAAGGGCTTGCACCTCAAATCTCTCTCAAAAGAGAAATGCATTAAATAGGATCACTGATAGTGAGACTCCTTCTCAGCTAGGGCTTGATTCTTCACTATACCAAGCTTGTTTTGAAGGTACAAAATTTATCCTGAAGAGATGCTTGGTGAGAATGTCTGCCATCTTCTCATCAGTGCTAATATACCTCAACTAAATTCATTTCCTCAATACCATATCTCTGATATAGTAGTATGCTTAGTTCTGTCATGAAATACTGGAATGATAGAAAGCTTCTCAAAGCTCTGATTATCACAATGGATGACAGTCAGCTCCAATGATTGTCCAAACAATCCTGCAAGGATCTTCTGAAGCCACACTGCTTCTCATGTTGTCACACAAGCTGTAATGTACTCAGCCTTTGTTGTGCTCAATGTTGAAAAAGACTATTTCCTGCTACACCAAGTTATCATCGCAGACCCCAATCATCTTCTTTAGGTTTAGTAGGCGCCCTCTGAATCTTCAAGAACTTGCATCAACCTCCTAACCTCATCATCCAAGATTTCCTGTAATGCTTGCCTTAGAGGAATGGCTTCTAGCACACACCTCTGTAGAGATTTAGGACTGTCCTCTTTGACCTCATCCTAGATCACTCTACTCTGAATAGGTTTGTGGAGCTACCAATGTTAAATCCAGGTTTATTGACTTGAGAAATTCTGATCTCAACTACTGAAGAGGTACTTCAATAATTTAGCATCTGGCCTTGCAACACTGCAACCCTTATTCTCAGAGTCATAGAACTCCCTCTGAAGGTTAATTATTCCTTTTCGAAGAGATTTCTTCAGCGATTCACTCAGTCTCATAGTTGCAAGTAGTGTCTCCATTATTCAACCTATAGGATGCATCAAGCTCTTCTTGAAAGAAATCTCTTACGCTTCTTGATGTATCCTGAAAGCAATAAGAAGAGATTACTAATAGTTCATGGAACTCAACTATCTCAAACAAAAGTACCATTGCTAGAAGCATACATGATTGACTATCTTAATGTTATAGAATGAATTAATAACTACATAAAAATTCATGAAAATTATTCAACCATGTAATACTTATCTCATTGAAATTGGGATCTCCTGAGTAATCCTAGATAACTAATTCATTATTCATCTTCGTTGATGTCTTTCTTCCATTTTCTCAGAAGAGCTAATCTTAGCATGACAAAAGACAATCTACACAGAATCATAGATCATGCATATAGAAAATCAATCATAATCGTAATTTTAGTTCTCCTTTTATTTCAGAGTCACACTCGAAAATTAGCATGAAACAACTTGCAATGAATAATTCTTAATTCTAAAGAATCTTATCCCAGTGAACACCATTTACTGGTCACACGTAATCCAAACAAATGAAGTTAGATCTGCACAACTCAACAAACTGAATTTTGGCCTAGAAGGGTGATTAACAACAAAACAAAGAATAATTATCTCTTTAAATATTTTGATGGGTAGACACAGTAAGATACACTGCTCTTGCACTCAGTTCAGTCCACAACCTTCACACTTTGAACACAAGAACATGATCCCAAACTTCCTGATACATAGGTTTTGATAGATTTGAACTTCATCATGATTGCATGACAGAAGTCCATGAGGTTTCCCACATCCTCGATGAGATATATCAATTCCTCATGCATGGCCTTTTTCACATGTACATCCTGCACATACAGTAACAACTCTATACACTGCATGCCTAAAACAAAAATCTCCTTTGTTGCTGCTATTATACACATTCTCAACTTGGACCATTATTGCCAATTTTGTCTCGAAGTCTGCTATAATAGATGCCTGGGAACAAAGCATTCCATTGTCATCTATTTCATCTGAACCTAGAATGAATTTTTCCACCTTCATCATGGATGAGATGGAGTAGATGAAAATCATTCCAGATTAATGCTCCATACTGACCCGTACATTAATGGAGATAGTAATGACTGATCTACAAAATCAATCACATGCTAAACTGCAGATCTGATTTACATCTTGAATCTGTTTTAAATAAAATCTGATCGGATCTCCTTAAACCCACTCTAATACCATGTTAGTTTTTCATGATTAGATAATTAAAACAAAAAGTAATCATAAAATGCAGCACATAAGACAATTAACACAACAAGATACCCTGGGAAAACCCTCCAACCTGAGGGAGAAATACCCAACCAATATATCTCTTATATATTGATAGAATAAGAATGAATTTCTTTACAAAAGAGGCCCAATATGAAGGCCAAGAGGAAGCACCAAAAGCTAAAGATAACATTGGATTATACACAGCCTTCTACACATGTATTGATTTTCTCTTCTTCTTCTTCTTCTTCTTTATATATCGATCTGCTCTTCTTCTAATTATTTGCACTTGTAAATATTGAACTATCTTGAATGAATATTCAATAATGTTTAATGAGGAAGGATCGATTACTTATACAAGTGAGAAGAGGGAGACACATCTCTTCACAATCATGTCGGCCACCTTCAAAAAGACGTGACTCCAAAATGCAAGAGTCGGCCTCTGTAATGTCCCCATTTTTAGCTATACACTTTTCAATGACTGTTAGCCTATTTTTGGATACCTGTAGGCTAGTCAAAGGAAAAACTAGGGTTTCCAGCTACTTGGAGGTTTCTTTTGAGGATTCAGGGGTTTGCATGTTGGAATTTTATAGTTCGGATTTTGGATTCCTTCTAGGTTTTCAGAGAGCTTCATGATAGTGTGACATGCAACTGAATCAGAGAAATTTTTCGGACTTACTATTTTTAGTAAGTACGATGGCTACTTGGATTATGGTAAAAATGAGTTTGGAAAAACTTACTATTTTTAGCAGTATGCTATTTTTAGTAAGTTCTATTTTTAGCAGTGCTATTTTTAGCAGAGTTTCTGCAATTCAATGCAGTGGCTATATCTGGCGGGTCAATTTGAGCAGTTTGGTCTCCAACACCTTTGGTGCTAATTGTGGCAGTGTTTCAACAACTTGGTGTTATGATTTCGGGCAGGGCAGTATAGTCAGTTGGTCTCCAGCATTTGAGGTGATTATTTTGATATTTGATGAGAATATTATTTTAAGTGAAATATTTAAAAGGCATGTTTGGACGCCTTGGAGAAATAAGTGGTTAATTATATTTATATTTCACTTTATTGTTTTGATGCCTAGCCTGGAGGAATTAAATCAGTTTAATAAAGTGTTTCACTTTATTATTATTTTGGATGCCATAATATACTTTATTGACATTTTAATAAAGTATAATGCTTCTTGGAGGAGGACGACTTGGAGAAATGAAATGCAAATGACACTAATGGGTATTGTGAATTTGAGTTTGGTTTTGGCATCCATTTGGGGGGGAGATTGAATTTGAATTTGGAGCAGGAAATGTTATAAATAAGAGCATTGGTCTCTTAGTTCATTATCTCAGATATCTACAATAAATTTATGTTGCCAAAATGGTTAGTGAGCTACTTCGAGGGATGCATACCTCCTAGCTTTGGCTTGACTTCTTGCTTGAAAGATAGCAACTAGTTGAGATATTGTTGTTCTTAATCCTTGAGAACAGATTGAGCACATTGTAGTTGGGTTTTCTTGCATTTCTGTCAGTTTTTGGAGTTGCTGGTTTAGTATAGCTGAAAGTAGTTTTTTTCTCACAAGTCTTAGAATAAATTTTATATTGTTCTAGGTAGTTTGCATATGTCATTTTCATCCTTGGGTGCCCCCTTTTGGAGAGTTTCAGATTTTATTATGCAGATTTGGATTTTATCTTGCTGAAGTCACCCCTCTTGAGATTGTACCACTTCATCTTGCCTGGAAAATGTTTAGAAAATTCATTGAGTAGTTTTTGCTACTGTTTCTTGGTCATAACTTGGTTTCCATCTTCCTTGGAGTTCATTGCACTTAGTCTCATGTCATTTGGAGTATTTTTTATGGAGTTATGATCATTTTAGTGGGTCACAGAGCTGCTGATTTGCATTTTCTAGTTGCTGGTCTATCATATCAGATTGTAAAAGTCTGTCATTTGAGTGGGGTTTTCGGTTGGAAATTCATTTTGATGATAGGAGAGACTTATTCTATTATTGAAGCATTAAGACAAATGAAATACAATGATATTGGCAGGAGTTCTATCATATTGTAAGTTGAACAGTATTACTGTCAGCATTCTTATTATCTTGCTTATTACACTGCTTTCCCATGCTTGTGGAAGAGACTGGTCATGCTCAGTCTACATTATATTGCATTTACATATTGTTGATCGGCTGAGCCATCAACATACTCCCGCTGAATAAGTGGTCGAGTTGCATATTTACTTTCAGCATTGTACTTTCTATTTCCAATCCTCCTGCTGTCAGCAATGTAATTTTTATCTCCAGTCCTCCTGCTAAACAAGTGGTTGAGTTGATTGTTATTTCCTCTCATTGTACTTTCCAGTAGTTTCAGATTTATGCTAACGATCCCCTTTCGAGTATGCTCTCACCTTGCCCATACTAGGATCTAGGTTGATTAGAAAAGAAAGGGTCCCCTTCAATTGGTTTATGGTTTCACTAATGTTAACAAGTGAAATTTATGTGATAAAACTTGAAAATATTGGCTAGCACATTTCATCCTCCTTCAAGCAAGTCACAACACATAAAAATTTGTGCCTCTTCAATGTCGGCCATATTAGTTAATAAACAACTAATAGTTAATGAAGTACCTCTTCATTGGTTAATGTCTTAGAAATTTAAATATCTGTTAGGCTACATTTAAATTTTTCTTCATATATCAGGTTGGAAGATAATCTTGATGCTGCATAATAACATCAACTGCTTTTGTGAATGCAGTTATCAAAGGGATTTGAAAACATTCTCATCCAATCCAGAGGAAGGTGTTTTCACTCTTTTAGAGATCCTTCCATGTATTAATTTATTAAGTATTTTCTAGGGGATTCATATAATATGGTTGAGACATCAACCGCTTTACTATGGCTTGAGCTTAGTCTTTTTAAACATTCACTCATAAATATTCCTGCTTGGATTCCTCTTCAAAAATTTATAATATTTAGGAATCGTTGGTGGAGGTCTGAAAATATTGTGGCAGAGTGATGCACAAGTATTCTGTTCATCTCAAAAATTTAAGCTTTTGTAGTCGATTACATTATTTTAAAATTCTTTATTGACTTTTATTTATAATCGAAAAATACAATTATATTAAAAAAAATTGTTTTTGAATTTTAGGAACCCTTCGTGTTAAAAGAGTTGTGTTTATATAGGATCTTTGAGCTAAAAGAGTTATGTTTGGGCCCTCTACACTCTCTAGAAAAAAATAGAATTTATGATTGTGGGCATCTGAAAAGTGTGACAAAAATACCTGATCTTAGGAAGCTAATAGAATTGAACATCAGTAAATGTAGGAACCTTGAGAAGTTAAATTTTTTTAAAGTGAGTTGTATGAAAAAAATTAGAATTTATGGTTGCCCGTATTTGAAGAGTGTGGTAGGAATATCTGATCTTAGAATGCTTGTAGAATTGAAAATTCTAAAATGTAGAAAGCTTGAGGAATTAAATTTTGTTCAACTGATTTTCTTGGAAAAAAATACAATTTCTGATTGTAAAATGCTAAAAAGATTGGTAGGAATATCTGATCTTAGGAAGCTAGTAGAATTACAAATTAGACACTAACCAAAACTTGAGGTGTTAAGTCTTGTTCAACTTGGCATTCTAGAAAAAATTATAATTTATGTTGGAAATATTTATTGCCTAAGCCCATTCACCTTCTCATATCAACTCCCCAACTCACCTACCTATCAGGAGCTTTCAACGACAATATATTTTTTGGGGATCTTCATCCCTATCCTGCTCCTGACTACTCAAGATTTATTGTGGTAGGAAATTTTGAATTTCCAAAATTTATTGTGTTAGGTGAATTTGAATTTTGAGAGGGAATTTTGGAAGAAGACAAATAGAAGGAATGTAGAATCAGTCAATAAGAAGATCTGCAGTAGAGTGTGCAGAAGAATACTGCAAGTGATTTGCAAAATGGTGAAGTTACAGCGGCAACAGAGAATCTTTTATGCAAGGAGTGGAAAATAGCTCTAGATTGCTTAGAGATTGTAGGGAGCAGCAAATAGCTCTAGAAGAATAGGAAGAACAGAGAGCTTTGAGAAGCTCTTGATTGTTTAGTGTGTGTGTGTGCAGCTCTAGATTGCTGCAAATCAAGTTTTTTATTAGCTTTTTTAAGTTTCAAGTTTGGAATCATTTTTTAATTGATATTTTCTAAGTTAATAGAAGAAGCAAGTTTGCATGCCTAGTTGTGTGTCTCCAAATTTATTTATTTATTTATTCCGCATTTTGAGTTTGGTATTCCCAGCTATTTGGGAAACAAAGTAGCAACTCTGTGCATTTTTTGTATGTGACTGAGCATTCAGAACCTTTAACATGGTATCAGATCTGTAAGATAATCTCACATGGTATCAAAGCCAAGTTGGCCCTAAGTCTTGAGTGAGTTGGACATTTGTTTTTTTGGGTGTTCAAATTTTTTTTTGTTGGAGACATGGCTGGAGATGAAAGTAAGAGTTGGCAACAACCACCACCATTCAATGGATAAAACTATGATGTTTGGGAAAATAAAATGAAGACCATAATGGTTGTAAATGATTTGTGGGAGTTTTTGATTAGTGGGTTCAATGATGAGACTGATCCAGTAGTGTATGATTCCCTCACAAACAATCAGAAGACCCAGTTGAAGGAGGCAAGGAGGAAAGATGCAAAATCATTGAGTCTGATTGAAGTAGCTTTGGCAGAGGCCATCTTTCCTAGAATAGTAGTAGCTAACTATGCAAAGGAAGCATGGTAAATCCTCCAAAATAGTTACAAATGGACTGATAAATTCAGATTGGTGAAGCTCCAGATGCTTTGAAGAGATTTTGAGACTCTCCAAATGAAGGATAGTGAGTCTATCTCAAAATTTCACACAAGATTCTCTAGTTTGATAAACCAGTTGAGGGTGAATGGAGAAACCATGGAAGAGTAGAGGATTGTGGAGAAAATCCTCAAAAGCTTACCCACAAAGTTTGATGCAGTTGTGATTTCCATTGAAGAGGCAAAGGACCTCTCAACATTGTTCTTTGATGAGATGATGGGTTCTATACAAACCCATGAGTAGTGCCTAAATAGGTCTACAAGTTCTTCCCATGAGCAAGCATTTAAAGACCAAGCTAATGCAAGAGGTAGGGGGAGAGGTAGAAACAACTCCAAACATGGTAGAGATAGATCTAGACATGGAAGAGTTGGAGAAGATAGCTCAAGATGGGCACACAACCAAGAGGGAGCAAGCAACTCTCAGTCCAGCTCTGTACAAGCCAAGAAGAACAAAAGCTTGAGTCAGAGGTATGACAAGAGAAATGTTGAATGTTATTATTGTCATAAGTTTGGTCATTATGCAAATGACTACTAGAAAAAGCAGCGTGATCAGTCTAAGAAAAGTGAAAATGTGGTTGATGAAAATGTGGCTGGAAGCAATCAGCAAAAGGCCTTGATCATGTGCAACATTTTTTAGCAAGGCAGTGATGAGGTATGGTTTTTAGATAGTGGTTGTAGCAACCACATGAGTGGTAATGAAAGCTTATTTTCTTTCATTGATAAAAATATCAAGTTTGAAATAAAAATGGGGAACAATGTAATAGTTCCAATTGTAGGCAAAGGGTCTATTTTGTTTCAGACCAAGCATAGTAAGAAAAAGGAGATTGATGATGTTTATTTTTCCCCTAGCATCAAGCACAATTTCGTGAGTATTGGACAGTTGATCCAAAAAGGATACAAAGTTTTGATGGAAAAGGGTGAATGCATTATTTATGAGAAGGATGGAAGTAAGAAAGTAATTTCAGCAGTGCAAAGGAAAAGGAATATGAAGTAAGGTTAGAGAGGTGTTTCTTAGCCCAGTCTGCAGCTCCAACCCCCGGGCATGGAAAATGTACAGCAATACAACAACAATTAGCTTTCAAGACAGTCATTCAAGACCCCTCCAAGCTTTGGAATCTTAGGTTTGGAAACTTAGGCTATGCTGGTTTAAATAATTTGTCAAAGAATAAAATGGTTGGAGGTTTACCAACCATAGTAGAGCCTAGTGGTAGATGTGAAGCCTGCATTTTAGGCAAGCAACATAGGTAGCCTTTTCAATCGGGAAATTCTAGAAGGGAAAGAGCACCATTGGAGCTGGTGTACACTAATTTGTGTGGCCCTATGCAAACAATTTCTATTGGTAAGAGCCAATATTTTATGACCTTCATAGATGATTACGGCTGTAAGACATAGGTTTATTTCTTGCAACACAAATTTGAAGCATTTGACAAGTTTAAAGTGTTTAAAGCCCAGACTGAAAAAGAGAGTGGATGTTTCATCAAGGTCCTAAGGTCAAATAGAGAGGGAGAGTATACCTCAAATCATTTTGTGAATTTTTGCAAGCAACATGGAATTAAGAAGGAGCTAACAACAACCTATACTCTGCAACAAAATGGAGTGGCTAAAAGAAAAAACAAAACCATTGTGGAGATGGAAAGAAGCATGCTCAAAGCCAAGAGACTCTCAAATGAATATTGGGGTGAAGCTGTAGCAACAACAGTGTATTTGATAAATAGAAGCCCTACAAAGGTAGTTTTTGACAAGATTCCACAAGAGGCATGGGAAAACTGCAAGTGGGCGGTTGAGCACTTGAGAGTGTTTAGATGTGTGGCATATGCACTTGTGCCAAAAGAGAAGAGAAAAAATTTGGATGACAAGGGTGAGAAGTGAATATTCATGGGCTACAATGAAGAGTCCAAAGCCTACAGGTTGTATAACCCAGTCACCAAGAAATCATCATCAACAGAGCCATGGATTTTTTAGAGGATGTGTTATGGCCTAACTTGACAGATCCTGACATCTCTAATTGATGCAGAGAAAGAATAGGAAGTAAAAAAATATGATGTGTTGGAGCTTGCGATAGCTCTCGATAGCTCTGAACAAGCTTTTGATAGCACCGGATCACTTTGGACCAATGCATAGACAGGGTGTGCTTAGCAAAGTAGCAATAGTAGTGAAATTTCAGACCCCACTCTCACCTTCCTAATGCCAAGAAAGACCAAGAGTCTAAGGGAGATCTACCAAAATGAAAGGTATGATAAAGAGTTTGATGAAAGTATGAAATTTGCATTATTTTCTCATAGTGATCCAATTTATTTTGAGGATGTTGTGAAAGAAAAGAAATGGTGTGAAGCAATGGATGAGGAGATAGATGTAATAGAGAGGAATAGAACATTTGAGCTAACTTTTTTCCCTCCCAACAAGCAAGTAATTGGAGTGAAATAGGTCTATAAGACCAAAATAAATGTTGATGGAAGAATAGAGAGGCATAAGGAAATATTAGTTGTCAAGGGATACAAACAACAATTTGGGAGAGATTATGATGAGACATATGGTCTAGTTTCAAGGATGGAAACCATGTGGGTAATCATAGAAATTGCAACCCAACACAAGTGGAAGGTGTTTCAAATGGATGTGAAGTCTACCTTCTTGAATGGAGTATTGAAAGAGAAAGTGTACATGGAGTAACCACCTAGTTATGAAGTTTTGGGTCAATAAAAAAAGGTATGCAGGTTGAAGAAAGCTCTTTATGGGATGAAGCGAGCACCATGGGCATGGTACAACATGATTGGCTCAAATTTGTTGAGAAATGGCTTTAACAAAAGCGATGGTGAGCCCACTCTTTACATCAAGGCAACTAATGGTAAGATTTTAATTATTGCCTTGTATGTTGATAATTTATTTTTCACTGGGGATGATGATTTCCTCATTGCTGATTTTAAAGAGGCCATGAAAAGAGAGTTTGAAATGATAGACGTAGGTCATTTGAGGTATTTTCTAGGCATAGAAGTAAAACAAATGCATGCTGGTATATTTATCTCTCAAACAAAGTATGCAGTAGAGATTTTGAAGAGGTTTAGGATGCAAGATAGGAAGCATGACCCCACACCAATAGCCATAGGTCTAAAGTTGAGAAAGGAAGATTGTAGCAGCAATGTGAATCTAACCATGTATAAGAGTTTGGTTGGAAGTTTAATGTATTTAACAACAACTAGGCCTAATATAATGCAGTGTAAGTTTGATTTACAGATTTATGGAGACTCCAAAAGAGTCACATTGGCAAGCGGGTAAAATAATCCTAAGGTATGTGAATGGAACCAAAGGATATGGCATTTTTTATAGTGCAACAAATGATTTTGGGCTAGTTGGTTACACAGATAGTGATTGGGTAGGGAGTGTGGATGATAGAAAGAGCACATCTGGATATGTGTTTCACTTGGGTTCGGGAGTCATTTCATGGGCTTCTAAGAAACAACCCATAGTTTCTCTATCTACAATTGAGGCTGAGTATATAGCAGCAAATGCAGTAGCATTCCAAGCTATTTGGCTAAGGAGGACCTTAGCAGATTTGAAGGAAGAAAAAAATGATCGAAAAAATATATTTTGTGATAATGTTTCATCAATTGCTTTGATGAAGAATCTATTTTTTCATGGAAGAAGCAAGAACATTGAAATCAGGTATCATTTCATAAGAGAATTAGTTGAGAAAGGTGAAATCAAAATTAAATTTTGTAGGTCTAAGTAGCAGCTTGCAGACATTTTCACCAAACCATTGAGCAGAGATTGCTTTGAATGCCTAAGAAAAAAATTTAGGTGTTGTTGATTTGAATGAAGAATGATTTTGTTTGATGGCTCATTCAAAGGGGGAGTGTTGGAAATATTTATCTCCTAAGCCCTTTCATCTTCTCATGTCAACTCCCCAACTCACCTATGTGTCAAGAGCTTTCAAAGACAATATGTTTTTTGGGGATCTTCATCCCTGTCCTACTCCTGACTGCTCAAAATTTATTGTGGTGGGAAATTTTGAATTTCCAAAATTTATTGTGTTAGGTGAATTTGAATTTTGAGAGGGAATTTTGGAAGAAGACAAATAGAAGGAATGTAGAATCAGTCACTAAGAAGATTTGCAATAGAGTGTGCAGAAGAATACTGCAAGTGATTTGCAAAAGGGTGAAGTTGCAGCAGCAATAAAGAATGTTCTATGCAAGGAGTAGCAGATAGCTCTGGATTGCTCAGAGATTGTAGGGAGTAGTAGATAGCTCCAGATGAATAGGAAGAACATAGAGCTCTGAGAATCTCCTAATTGTTCAGTGTGTGTGTTTAACTCCAGATTGTTGCAAATCAAGTTTGTTATTAGTTGTTTTGTAGTTTCAAGTTTGGAATCATTTTGTAATTGATATTTTTTGAGTTAATAGAAGAAGCAAGTTTGCATGCCTAGTTGTGTGTCTCCAAATCTATTTGTTTTTTTATTCCGCATTTTGAGTTTGGTATTCCCAGCTATTTGGGAAATAGAGCAACAACAAATCTATGTATTTTTTGTATGTGTCTGAGAATTCAAAACCTTTAACATGGTATCAAAGTTGTAAGATACTCTCACAATTTCTAATTGTTTGAATCTGCAAAGTGTGATAGTAGCTCATCTTAGGAAGTTGGTAGAATTGAACATTAGCATTTGTGAAAAGATTGAAAAGCTAAGTCTTGTTCAACATAGCTGCTTGGGAAAATTGACCATTTATGAATGTTAGGTGTTGGAAGGTATTGAAGTGAAAGGTTGTAAATACTTGTGGAGGGTAGATCTTGGGAATGTTGTAAAATTGATCATTTGCGACTGTTCAGAGGTCGATTTTGATGAGTTAAGTTTTTCCCGACTAAATTAGCTTAAGATAATTGCAATTGACAGCAGCGGGAAGCTAGAGAAAATGACAAGTATTGAAATATTGCATTTAGTGGAAAGAATGAAACTCTTATATTGTAGCAATGAAACAATTCGGACTTGGATTCTCTAGATGAAGGTATTGATTTTGACACTCTTGGTAACGAGTTTTGTTCATCCTTGTTTTCTTTTGTTTTCTATTGATTAAGTAATCTATAGCAAACAAAGAGAAGCTGCTATTAGTCAACTCAATTTTTTTTAATTTTTCTTATGCAAAAGCTATCGGTAGACTTTATTCAAATAATTGGTAAACCAGTAGATGGAGTGGAGTCAACTCTGGACGAAAATCTCTTTTGTGATGCCGACTAAAAATGCACTGACGATTTCATGAGTGTAATCATCTTTTGTGTTGTGGTTGTAGTTAAAAATTCTAGTGCAGCAAACATGATTAATGATTTCCTCGATCGGATTCCACAATATAATTCATGGCTAAAATTTGATGTGCACCAAGGTAAATGGATAATCACCTTTGTAACTACCAACCAAGTTGAAGTACGTAGTTATATTCTTAACAAGGGCTATTATTTTGCCTTTGATTTCATATTTATCGACCGTAAAATAACATAAGATGTGATGGTGAAGAAAGTGTACAAGGTGACTGTGCTTGTGAAAGAAGGTTTAGAACATAAAGCTCTCAAATTCCAACTTGTCTCTTGTTTCATCATTTTTTCTATCCTCTTCATAGATTCTTGGAACTCTTTATCCAACCTCTTCATTTCTTGCTTCCACTCAGCAATTTCCCTATCCATCTTTGCTTGTCTTTTTCTCTTCTTTCTCTCCTCCTCTGCCTGCAAATGCCTTCTCAAGTTCTCCATCTTTTCTAGATGGTCTCAACAAGTATCTCCTTGCTCACAACTCACTTTTCTCTCTACCTTCTCAATGGCAGCAATCAGGTTCTCACATAACCTGCAACCAACCAAAACACAACTACAAAACCACAATACCAAAACCAATTTCTTTCTCAGCCCAGACCTTTTGCTAAGCTCTGGTACCAATCTGATGCAGAGTTAGGAGGCTTCAACAACATATCTCACAATCCTTAAAAATCAATCCAAATCAATCTTTTTATAACACATTCTATTATTCATTCTATGTCACATTGGAAACATAACCTTGGTAGCCCAAAATAAGTTATTTCTTTTTTCCCAAAACTGCAAACCCTAGACAGAGTTCATACCTGCCCTCACTAAAATGATCATAACTTATTCAAATCTTAATGAAATTTGATGAGACTTGAAGCAAATGAAATTAGATTCATATAGTAACAATATAAAATTTGTTTCAGACCCAAAATATATAATTTAAAATCCGTACCATCACATTCTTTCAGACTGTAAATTCTGCACAATATTGTTAAAATAGGCAGTCTCACCAAAATAATCATATCTCCCACAAAACTCAATAAAATTGAATGCGACAAAAAGAATTGGAAACTAGAAAC
Organism: Sequoiadendron giganteum; assembly: GCA_007115665.2. Lineage (NCBI taxonomy): Eukaryota > Viridiplantae > Streptophyta > Pinopsida > Cupressales > Cupressaceae > Sequoiadendron > Sequoiadendron giganteum. Next base: position 370,548,286 of record CM021108.1, on the reverse strand, counting down.
AAATATCTTTCCATCCATATATGATAATCCATTATTTGAGTGCATACCAGGCCGTACAAACCACAACTTCAACCTGAAAACAATTTAAAATCAGAAAATGCACACAAACTTGAGGTTGCCATTCATCAAACTTCACAAATAATGTCTCCAACCTCTCCAATTCGAGTTTTGGAGGGTGTACTTATACATTTACAACCAAAACCAACTATTTTCAACCACCTTTTATTTATTTTTTTGACAAAACACCTTAATGACACTTTTGACAAGTTGCTTGACAACTTTCTTGAGCAACTTTTACAATTTTTATAATATGGAACAACTTTAAACATTATTTGACAAATGACTTCAAACATGACTTCCTAAGACTCAAAAACCTATAAAATGGTTTGATAAACCTTATTATAAGACCCAATACATAAAATAGAGCAACTATTTACAAATGGCCTCATGGAGTCAAGAAATCAAACAAGTGCTCCTGCACCAATGTGCTACATAGAATTTTTTCCAAGCTTTATCATAAACAAAGTACAATTTAGGGTAGTCTTCATTTTCGGATTGTGGGAGAGGGGTCAATAGTTTTGCAGGGTCTAATAGTCCTCAATTAATTATGATTATAATACTCAATCTTACTACATATTTATAGTATATATTGTAAATAAATAGTCCACATGTAAATGCCAAATGTTGGTCAAAATGGACCCATACTTGAACACATGAGAACCTATGAATGTTATATAAAAAAACATAAATACATTCATAAAGAAGTGAAATAAATGTTTTTTTATCTCAAATAAAATATCATATTTGTATATTATAAGTGTGTCATTTATAAAATAAAATGGTCGTTTAATAAAATAAGACACTCATTTAAACAAGTATTGTTATCATAGTGAAAAAATATTGTTCTTATGTGTACAACTATTGGGATAGTATGTACAAGCATCAGAGTATTTCATATGAATAGGCTGTCCTATCACAAATATAGAATGTGAGCACAATAAATACCATGTATTTTCTCATTAAATGTGAAGGATTTTCAAAAAGCTTTAGTATTCAACTATTGGTTCATTTTTGTTTCATACAAGTTGTATTTCAAATAATTATGTGTTGTTTTTATAACATTATTTTTGTGTTTTTTGTGTTCAACTATTGGTCCATTTGTGTTGAATATACAAGCTAGAGATAACAAATATTCATGGTTATCATTAGGTATTTGGTCCATTTAGGTTGCATACGAGTTTTATTTTAAATAAAAATATGATATTCTACAACCAACAAATGATATTTTTTTGTTCAACTACTAGGGGTACCATGATTAAGTTTCGTTCAAATCTTTAAAAATTCAAATAATAATGTTTTCTATATTTTGGTAAAACTCCTAGTGCTCACCTTAGGAATAATAGAAGTACCTAAAATAACACAAATTACTCTTCAATATGTTGATGGATATATAAAAATAAATTTTGAAGTAATGAAGATGATGTTAATGAATGATGCCTCATTTTTTAAATTAAATTTATTCATATTAATGTAAGTGGATATGACATTGGACAATATGTAAATGTAAGATCTAAATTTTTTCAAGAGAGTATTATCTCAAATGGAAAACTATTTGAATAAATTTTAGTATGTTTGTTGGCTTATAAGATTAAAATTTTAAGTTATATTGATAAATATAATCTTTCACATTTTGTGTAACGCCCCGCCACATGACCCTAGAGGACAACACACTAACTACACATAAAAATGGTACAATTTTTTTTAAAGTAAAAACGTATTAAAAATTACAAATAAACAATAACTCATATTCTAACCTAATTCCTCTAAGGTCTGTGACTATGCCACTAGAAACCCATAAACCATATTAACAAGAATTAAAATTCATAGTATTAAACCATACCGACTAACATTATGAATTATCCATAATATGTCACTAATAATGTATTATAAAATTCATCTAGTTAACTACCATCATCTTATTATACATTACAAAAGAGAGTCTAACATTAAATTAGCAAGAGAATATAACAAGAATGGTAAACATAACTAAATATACATAAGTAAGAGTATACCATCTCGAACTATATTCGGGTATCATGACGCACTAAGAAATTCCTCAAGATAAGATATCCTGAGTAGTGACTTCTCAAGATACCTAAACCTTAATAAGTCGATCCTCAAGATATCAATTCTTGAGTACTTCTCGATTCCAATGATTCCCTCAAGGTTCACTGACAACATTACTCAACATAATTAAAACATATTTCTCTAAATCCTAATATCAGAGGTAACATCATGAATCATAACAAGTCATCCATAGCTACCATTCAAATCAATTTCATTAGCTTTATCATTTACAATAGAAATTTCCACAATAAGTACAATGTTACATCATTACATCATGAATAGCAGTATCTCCTTGAGCACATGAGAGGAGAGTACATCAAAAGTAGGATTCATGTTACAAAAGATTAATGATACAGTACAAATACATGAAATGTAATCCACAAGCACTGGAACAAGTGCAAAAGTCTTCAAATCTAAGAGTAGTCACCATGCACAAGAACAAGAGAGGGAACCCAATGGATTATAATGCACATTCCACCTGACCATGTGGAACCCTAAGGTCCACCCCCCATGCTAGGAGACAACGAAAGGGTCCCACCACCACAATGACAACAATTTGATAATCCATTGACACAACAAGACTATAAAGAATACAATAAGTAAGTACAATATAACACCATACATCAATGATACTTCATCCATAGGCACACATATACATCACATGGAAATACAATCATGGGAGTGCTAGGTTGTAGCAAGGGAGAGTGTCATTGCATGGTCCTAGTATGGGTTATCCTGACAGTCTTTCTCTAGACGTCGGCCCCCATCTATGGTTGTCCTAACAATCATACATTTGACACCGACCCCATAGAGTGACACATACGGGACCGATTATCCTTTTGTGGGGACAAGGAAATTGGTCTTGCCAACCAGGCTTTCTCTACCCATCCTTAGCTTGAACGAACGCTACAGGCATGGGTGAGACATCCAATTATCTTAGTTAAAGTGAAATTATACCCAACCCCCTAGTTAATTAATTAGGTTATCACTTGATTAGAAAACTCCCATGTGGATTATCTTATACACCACTTTGTGCGTCAGCCCCCATTGGAAGCCACTCCCCCTTCTACAACTAGATACCCAAAATCAAAAGAGAAGGCCAACTTGCACAGTCACAAAACCACCTTAACTACATAACAAGGCGAGACACAACCCATCCCGCATAAAAGTACTAACCACATTGGTGAATATACAGTGAAAGCCTAATGGCCAATATACTCTCATTTAATACATACACCCCATCTCAAAAAGAACAAACATAGAATCATCAAGTAGGAAACCTTCCCCTAGCCTCTAGAAGACAAACTAATCATTTACACAAATAGTCCCCGAGAACAATAAACATAAGTACCCCCATTCAAAATAATCAACACAATCTCCAATAACAAAACCACATGGAGAGATTACGAATAAAGTAATACACCATTTTGCCAAAACTTGCAATACCTAAGATTGTTAAAGGAGTCTAATTTCACATTAAAAAAACTCAGTATTATTTCAATGTAAGAAAATTTAATCATTTAATTTAATTGCAGAGATAAAACATATTCCATTTAGTCATTTTTCTAACACTTTGTTTCATTTACAAATATACCTATTTGAATATAATATATAATATATATATATGTATATGTATATATATATTTATATTAGAATATTCATAATGTTGTTTTACAATAATCAAACAGATGATACAGGTAAATAAAATCATTTAGAAGTATATATTTATATTTATATTTTATTTTATTTTTGATGAATTTATAACCTAATTAATTAACTAGGGGGTTGGGTATAATTTCACTTTAACTAAGATAATTTAGAAGTTTCAATTTGACAACAGTATGTAATTACCTTATTGTAAGTTGAAACTTCTAAAAGTCATCATAAAATGAGAATACGAGTCTATATATATATATATATATATATATATAGATTATCTATATAACCAGAATTCAGTGGTGTGCATATGGGAAACACCAGACTGGTAAAGAGAAACTTATACAACTAAGGGTTTCTAATACCATGCAACAAGTTAAACATACTATAAGTGTGCCCTTCATGTTGCCATTAACAGCGGCTCAAGACTTATTTCAGAGATGCATACAATGGATCGGTATCAATAAAACTATGTAATAGAGTCGAGGCCATGAATCCAAGTTGTGCCCCATTCCAATGATTATAAAATACAGAGTATATGTGGCGGCTTACTCAAACAATTTTTTTTGACATAATAAGTACAGAGTATATGTAATAATTTTAAGTCGAATCTCAAATATAAACATTTGTTTTAAGTAGAGTATTGAAATACTTATACATCGAGGCCATGAATCCAGGCCGCATCCCAAGGGACGGATTACTAATAGATACTATCAGGCAATTACAATTCCAGTATAAACGGTTGGGCAATGAATTTGAGCCAAAGAAAAGGGATTAATAATAGATACTTTCAGGAAAATGCAAAGCTAGTATAAACGGTTGAAATTGTATTCAATCCGAAGCAAGGGATAATGGTTGTAAACATAACGCCACTTAAAGGCATCAACTCATGAAATGAATAATAATGAAAGGTGTAAAATTAGAACAGAGGACGGCTTAAGAAACTTTCAAGCGAATGCAGCTTTTGGGTATGAGTTGAAGTAATAAATTTATAGGAGATCTCACAAAATCTTAGATGAATTATGCTCTCAACAAAATATAAACCCAGCTATAACGAATTGGTTGTGTAAATAAAATTGCATACACGATTGGTTTAATTTAAAACTACAGGTAATTGTCCAACAATAATTTACAAAATACTTACAAGATATTTTGCAGAGGCATCTATAGAAATTCTTTCAGAAATCCTCTTTTCCTAATTTATTTCAATAAAAAAAAAATAGAGGAATTATCAAGAAATAGTGGAACCTAGATAAAATTGTTCAGCTGATTGACGATTGATGTGGAGCTTGCTACTTCTGAACTGGAACTTCAAATCCCTTCAGAATTTCCATCACTGTGTAAATCCCCCAATTCCAAAGCTTCAAAACCCCCAATAAAATCTTTCAAGAAGTAGAGAAATATTCAGAGCAAAGAAAACAAAATTAATTTTCTAGAATAACCAAAAAAACCCCTTTTCTTAAACAATCAATTAATTTATTAACCACACACCTCCGTTAGTTGTTGCATACAACTCTTTTAAATTTCATTATTTTATTTTATTTCTCCATCACATTTTCAACCACTTCTTCCAAATAATTATTTATACACAATCTTATTTATATGCACATAAAAATTAACTTAATATATTTTTATTTATCATTTTAATCTTTCATTTAAATTTTATTTATCTAATATCACAATTAATATATATTTATTTAAATATTTCATTTTAAACCATAAATTTCAATTTATTCAAATCAAATAAATACTTTAATAATATTTTATTTAATTGATACTTCAATTATATATATATATGCTTTTATTTAATTATTCCAAATCTTTTTTTAAAATCTGATGATCTCTGAAATAATCAAACAAAGACACAATCATGTGCATCACTCAAATGAACATACTATCACACAATGCCTAACCACAAAGTGAAACAGAAAGAAGAACAGTAACAACATCGACAAGATGACTCAGATTGATCGCAAAATAGGGAACGACAATGGACACTCATCCTCGTCAAGGATGATGGCTCAATGTGGGAAACCCGATGCTATCTCTGAATCAACAAAATTCATTAGGATTAAGGTATGCTCAAACTTAGAAATCCAGGTGGAGTCGATGCCTGGTACCAGCAATCTGCAACAAACCACATGGTTGAACATGTATATAGACAAACAAGCAAACACACCATGAAGGAAAAAATCACAGCATCGCAAGGCACTCGCAAGTGAGTGATGCGACCCTATTCCCCTTCACCAATACATCCACACACAATAAACAACTATCAAATCATGATGAGAACATACATCTAACAGTTACATATTAATCATATCAATGATAACTCACATAATCAATTAAACTAATCTACTAAGCATGGTATAATCATAAAAAATTAGATATAACAATGTCAACAAGTATCATCATAACTAAGCATCAAAGTATCACAATATCCAAGTGTCATCAAACAGTATCATAAAGTCCACATACATCCAAGTAACTATCCAAAACAAAAGAAAACTGAGGGGCACTGCATCCTCCCCCCTAGGACCAGGTTTACTCCTAGAAGCCTGCAAACAGATATGGGTATAACTCTATCATCCTAGAAGAATCTTCCCATGTAGTAGAAGACTCGTCATTCAAATCCCATTGGACCCTAACCTGCTCAATGTATCAACCCTTGAGGGTGTGTTGTCTATGTTGAATGACACCCATGGGCTCTAAAGTCAATTGCCCATCCTCTACCTGTAATGCATTACAATCAAGGATATGAGATATATCTGGATAATAGGTTCTAAGAACTGAAATGTGAAACACATAATGAATGTGTGAAAGATTGGGAAGCAAAGAAAGATGATAATATACTGGACCAATCCTTTCCAACACCTCAAAAGGTCCAACAAAGTGTGGTGTTGGCTTAGAGCCTTTTCCATAATGGATCACACTCTTTTGCGAATGCACCCACAAGAATACCCAATCTCCAACTGAGAACTGACGGTTCACCCTATAAGCATCTGCATATTTCTTTTGTCTGTCCTGGGCTGCAACCAAATGCTCTCTAATGTGAAACACCTCTTGCTCCATCTCCTGAAGCATCTCTGGACCAAGAATAACTTTTTCCTCCAAACGATCCCAACTCAACGGGGTCCGACAAGGATGACCATACAACACTTAAAAGGGAGGCATGCCAATAGAACTGTGATAACTATTATTGTATGCAAATTCCACCAAATTTAGGTAATCCTACCACCATGACTGTTGATCCATAATGTACATCTGAAGCATATCCTCGAGGATATGATGGACCCTCTCGGTCTGTCAATCAGTCTCTGGATGATAAGCTGAACTAAAGTTCAACTAGGTCCCCAATGCATGCTGCAAGGATGTCCAAAGAGATGAAGTAAACAATGGATCTCTTTATGAGATGACCCTGCGAGGAATATCGTGCAACCTAACAATGTCCTCCATGAAATTTTTGGCCACTGATGAAGCATTATATGAGGATTAGATAAGAGAGAAGTGTGCCACTTTCATCAACCTGTTCATAGTGACCATAATGGCATCATGCCGACGAGAAGAAACTGGCAAACCAATGATATAATGTCCCATTTTCACTCGGGGACCACATGGGGTTGCAAAAGACCCATAGGATGTCGATGTTCTTCCTTCGCTCTCTGACACTCCAAACATCTAGACAAAAAATCAGCAATATCCCTCTTCATTCTGGTCCAAAAGTACAATTTTTGAAGGTCGGCATGCATATTTTTGACACCCGAATGGGCTAAATAGGGCGCCCTATGTGCCTCTGACATAATAAAAGTATGAACATCTCCTTAGGAAGGAACATAAATATGACCCAAGTGCCTCAAAAGGCCATTTGTCTCAAGGGAATATCCTGCAAATCTACCCTTTAAAGCTCTACTTGACTCCGTCACAGTCCTCACCTCCCGATACCAACTATTTGTAGGAAGTGCGGTAATGATCTGACTCCTCAAGTCCACTCCAAGAGTCACTGTCAAAAGCTCGTGTCTCCACCAACTAAGAGCATCTTCCACCACATTTTCCTTTCCCTGAATATACTTCAACTCAAACTCATACTCACATAGAAATTTCATCCACTATCTCTGCCTCGCATTCAGATTAGGTTGCATGAAAATATATTGCAAACTACGATGATCACTGTGCATCTCAAACTAATGCCCCCAAAGAAAGTGCCTCCATCTTGTCAAAACATGAACCAAAGCGGCTAACTCTAGATCATGTGTGGGATAGTTCAACTCATGATCCTTGAGTTTGTGAGACTCATAGGCAATCATGCAATTATCCTGCATCAACACAGCTCCTAAACCCTCCAAGGATGCATTTGTACAAACCACAAAATCCTCGATAGGATCAAGAACTGCTAAGATAGGTGCATTGGTCAATCTCTCCTTAAGAGTCTAAAAAGCTTCCCGGCACTACTCTAACCAAATAAATTTCTTCCCTTTCCTCTGAAGAGAAGTGATGGGGTGGGCTATCCTTGAAAAACCCTGCTGACTACAAGAGAAGCATCTTGTACCTCTGCTGAAAACTCTACCACCTAGAGGTGCACTAGGCTACTAAAAACTACCTCTGCCATCTGTAGACTGTGAACTCTAAGCCGACTGATCAGGACGGTAATTCTAGGCTCTCTACTAATTTCATTTTCTCCTAAACTGAAATCTATCACCCTATCGAGACTAAGAGTTCTTATGTTTTGTCTATGAGTGTTGTTGTTGCTAACCACCCTTAGAGTGTGCATGGTGACTCCTAGAAGGACATGCTGACTAAGTCTGGCCACCTCGAGAACTGAAACCTGCTAGAGGTGCACTACCAATTTGCACACATGTATGACCACCTAAGGCCATGTCCAAATTCTCCTCAACTATTTGACCTTTCTCCACAGCCATCTCCATAGTTTTCAGCTCAAACACTCGAACACCCCCACTAATACAAACATTCAAGCCCCTGATAAAGTGTTGTACTAACAGGCCCTCTTCATCACCTATGCTAGCATACTGCTTAAGCTCATAAAATCTTCACTCGCACTACTCAACTAACATCACCATCTGCCTCAGCTCATGGAACTCATCCACACGACATTGTTTCCAATGATCAAACAAGAACCAAGCTCTGAATCTCTCTAAGAACATCTCCCATGAGGTTGAATCTATATCCAAATGGAGCTTCTACTCCTCCACACGCCATCATGTGGAAGTAAAACCTTGGAGATGCATGATAGCGCACCTAGCCTTGGTGTTGCTACCATATGGATGCATAGGGGTGAAATCACGATACTGTGTCTCACTTTTTGTCCAAGATGGACATTTACATCAATATTTTTAACTAAATCTTCATCTTCTGAGACCTATAGAAGCTAAACCGTTAAGAATTTGAAGATGATGTAAACTAGTGATTTGTGACAATTTGTGTGTAGATTCTAAATATATTTTCTTTCAATCTTTTTGAAATAAATCATGAATCTTTCAACATCTCCTTTAATAAATAGTTTTAAATAGAAAATAACATTTTTCAGAAAGTAATGTTTGTGTCATACAACATAATTTTTTTTATATAAAGGTTAAAACCTAATTTTAGAAATATATATTCTCAACATTAATGTCTAGGGAAAGGATATTTTTTCATAATTTTAAGTTGCATATTTTTTTAAAAATTAATTATTGAAGTCACTGTAACTATAATTTGGACATACATGTGTGTCGTACAACCTAACTTTTTGTGTATCTATCAAAATCCATTTTTTTATTTTTTGGTGAAACAAAGACATCAATACCTAGGGAAAGGGTATTTTTTGAAAAAAATTTACAATGGTTTACTATTTTTCCACCTCTGCACAACAAAGAGTTTGATGTTCACAGAAAAACCTATGTTTAGTAAAAATTGAAAATTAAATACATGATAAAATAAAAATATATCAAATATATACTTGTTGGAAAGCTTGTTTTGAGGGCTAAAATCTTGCAAAATATAAATTTTAAATGATGTTATTTGACCCCTCAAAAGGTAAATAAAAAGTGGTTTTTTGCCAACATTTTGATAGGTGCAAAGGAGACTCCATTGTGGGGTATGATTTAATACTAGGGGGGATCTATCCAAGGGGGTCTTATCTATCCCTCTTCAATTAAAACCCTTTAGATGGAGCCTCTCAAGACTTAAATCATTAGTTTTTCTAAAAATAGTGATTTCGGGCAAAAATCAGCACATCCCAAAAGTGAGACACACTATTGTGGCAGCACCCATAGCAAAACACCTATTTAGATCAATTAACCATGTCTCAACCTTCAAACCACTACTAGTCCCATCAAACGTAGGAGGACGAGCTCTCAATAGATCCCTCATATGTCCAGCTAAAATTGCCTCTTGCTATGAAGTAACCTCCTTTCTCCCGGGAGACCTCTCCCTCTCTCTAACTACCAACTACTCACCCTATAGTCTTGGACCAAGACGGTTAAGAATATCCTCAAGTAAGTGATGCAACTATGCACCCTCCAATCTCGGTTAACCCAAATTTTGATCTCCACTTCCTTGATTATTCTGGGAACTTTGTTTTTCCTCACGATCAAACTCGTGGGAACTCTGAGGCAGAGAGACCTATCGATTAGCCCCATGGCCACCACCACGACCTCTACCATGTCCCTAACCTCAACCTTGACCTCTAGGCATGATCCTACATAGACACCACCAAGGAAAAATTCAGGGTATTAGACGAGGTCAACAAGGGAAAACATAAACTTCATAATTTTATACAACTAAGATAACCTAATGGGCTCTCGAATATACCCAGAGTACCTAGTGTTAGAACTTGGGCTCTGATACCATGTGTAACACCCCGTCACAGGACCCTAGAGAACAACACACTAACTACACATAAAAATGGTATATTTTTTTAAAATAAAAATGTATTAAAGATTACAAATGAACAATAACTCGTATTCTAACCTAAGTCCTCTAAGGTCTATGACTATGCCACTAGAAACCCATAAACCATATTGACAAGAATTAAAATTCATAGTATTAAACCATACCAACTAACATTATGAATTATCTATAACATGTCACTAATAATGTATTATAAAATCCATCTAGTTAACTACCTTCATCTTATTATCCATTAAAAAAGAGAGTCTAACATTAAATTAGCAAGAGAATATAACAAGAATGGTAAACATAACTAAATATACATAAGTTAGACTATATCATCTCAAACCGCATTCGAGTATCATGACACACTTAGAAATTCCTCAAGATAAGATATCCTGAGTAGTGACTTCTCAAGATACCTAAACCTTCAAAAGTCACTCATCAAGATATCAATTCTTGAGTACTTCTCAATTCCAATGATGCCCTCAAGGTTCGCTAGCAACATTACTCAACAGAATTAAAACATATTTCTCTAAATCCTAATATTAGAGGTAACATCATGAATCATAACAAGTCATCCTTAGCTACCATTCAAATCAATTTCATTAGCTTTATCATTTACAATAGAAAGTTCCACATTAAGTACAATGTTACATCATTACATCATGAATAGCAGTATCTCCTTAACACATGAGAGGAGAGTACATCAGAAGTAGGATACATATTAGAAAATATTAATGATACAATACAAATACATGAAATGTAATCCACAAGAACTGGAACAAGTGCAAAAGTCTTCAAGTATAAGAGTAGTCGCCTTGAACATGAACAAGAGAGGGAAACCAATGGGGTATAATGCACATTCCACCCAACCATGTGGAACCCTAAGGTCCACCCCCTATGCTAGGAGATAGTGAAAGGGTCCCACCACCATAATGACAAGAAGCTGACAATCCACTGACAAAACAAGACTATAAATAATACAAGTAATTAAAATATAACACCACACATCAATGATACTACATCGAGAGGCACACATATACATCACATTGAAATACAATCATGGGAGTGCTAGGTTGTAGCAAGGGAGAATGTCATAGCATGGTCCTAATATGGGTTGTCCTGACAATCTTTCTCTAGATGTCGTCCCCCATTTATGGTTGTCTTGACAGTCGCACATTCAACGCTGATCCCATAGGGTGACACATGCGAGACCAATTATCCTTTCGTGTGGACAAGGAAATTGATCTTGCCGATCAAGACTTCTCTACCCATCCTTAGCCTGAATGGGCGCTACAGGCATGGGTAAGGCATCCAATTATCTTGGTTAAAGTGAAATTCTACCCAACCCCCTAGTTAATTAATTAGGTTATCACTTGATTAGAAAACTCCTATGTGGATTGTCCTAGATGCCACTTTGCATGTCAACCCCAATTGGAAGCCACTCCCCCTTCTACAACTAGGTACCCAAAATCAAAAGATAAGGCCAATTTGCATAGTCACAAAACCACCTTAACTACATAACAAGGTGAGGCACAACCCATCCCGCATACAAGTACTAACCACATTGGTGAATATACAATGCAAGGATAATGGCCAATATACTCTCATTTAATACATACACCCCATCTCAAAAAGAACAAACATAGAATCATCAAGTAGGAAACCTTCCCCTAGCCTCTAGAAGACAAAAATAATCATTTACACAAATAGTCCCAAAGAACAATAAACATAAGTACCCCTATCCAAAATAATCAACATAATCTCCAATAACAAAACCACATGGAGAGATTACGGCTAAAGTAATACACCATTTTTCCAGAACTTGCAATACCTAATATTGTTAAAGGAGTCTAATTTCACATTAAACAAACTCATTATTATTTCAATGTAAGCAAATAATCATTTAATTTAATTGTAGAGATAAAACATATTCCATTCAGTCATTTTTCTAACACTTTGTTTCATTTATAAATACACCTATTTGAATATAATATAATATATATATATATATTAGTGTAGACATGCAAAACTGACATCTTACATCTCGCTCTAACTAATATCAAATTCTGCTATTAATCAATTAAAGAAATTTATTGATTAATTTACTAAGGTTCATTAAATAAATCAAATTATTTAATCCTTATGTTCTTCTCATTTGATTTAATAAATCAAACTGATTTAATCAAATGTCAAATCCCTAAAATCTCCTAAGTTAATTAATCTAAATTAATTAACTTCTAATCATGATTACCATTCCCCAGCTTTTGACTCAACTAGAGTCAAAATCCAAACTCCTAACTAACCCACCCACTTGCACCAATAAATCATTTATTTGATTTATAATTCCTCTAATTACATTCAAAAGGGCATCAAAATGGAATATTCTTCCAATTTGAATCTTCCCCCCAAAAGGGACTTGTCCCTTCCAACAAGGTTTTAAATGCTATTTGCACAAGTCAACATAGCATTTATTGCACCTTTCATCCCCCCAAAACATGTCAAGTCTTTCAAATTCAAATTTGAAAGTGGCACATTGGCCAAGACTTGCACATTTCTCACCCTCTCATAGCTTGACAAGTGTCATCTTGTCATTTGCTTATGAATGATCCCACATTCATCAAACTCTCTAAATCTCTCAACCTTGAATCTATAAATGCAAAGCATTTCAACACAAATCAACAACAACACAGAACACATTCTCACTTGCAAGGTTATTCTCTTCACTTGAGAATCAATCTTGCTCATCACCACACCATTTGCTTAGCAACAACATTTTCTGATTGCAAGGTTACTCTCTTCATTTGAGAGGATATCTTGCTCTTCATCATTATCATTTTGGCAGTTTTGCTTATCAAGGGATTGGGAAAGGGCTGCCTTCTACGCAAAGGATAGCACCAATCCACTATGGGATAGGAAGGATTCATGTTTTTTTTGCATTGTTTTCGTTTGTTTCCAAATTCTACCATCATTTGTTTCCAATAAGGATAAACATAAGGAACTTTTGCCCTATTTTCCTCGATTTCCGCATAAAGGACCTTGTGGAATGAGAAAGAGAATGGGACATTAGACATATAGTTTGAAAACCTAAGAAAGCAAGTGTCTTGGATAAAGAGAACCTCATTTAACCAAGATAAAAGACAAATTTGATTACACATGTGTTTTCTAACATGATTTCTCGCAAGATCAAAATCCCAAAACCGAAGTTCAAAAAGCTTAGTGTGAAAGCTAGTGAGGAACGTCTTGAGATCCTGAATTGTTTGAAAGGTTTACTTTCCTCTCATAGGAAATATAGCGTGTTCTTCAACACCGAGGTCTTGTAAGAAGAAGTGTTATTCTAGGTCAAGTCTAGGATCAAATTCAATCACTTTCATCCATCTCTCAACCATCAAAATCAGTCAAAATCACCTCACCAACAACTCTTGGGAACTTTGTAAACATCTTTTATGCTAAACTTTTAGGCGAAATCAAACCTCTTTGTTTGACTTAACACATCTAGTCAAACCATCATCTTATACACGAGTTCTCTCTTGGATAATACAACTTCCTAGGGTTTACGAGTTCATCTTGTTTGGCTTAACACACCTAGCCAAATTATCAAATCATCACCTCGTTTGACTTGATGCACTTAGTCAAACTACCATCTTGTAGGAGTTCACTCTTGGATAACACAACTTCCTAGAGTTTTACGATTACATTCATCACTCTTGTTTGACTTAACACACCTAGTCAAACCATCAATCCAATCACGATCAATCAAAGTCCTAAACGTTTAGCATTTCTTTCAAAGTTTTCTTTAAGAGTTCCATTCATCCATATCACTCATCTTCCATTTATCTCATCCTCATTATCGCTTTGATCCTCCAATTGTCCTATTTCTTCGCTTCTTTGAACCTAAGGTTTAGACCGATCTAAAGGATTAGAGGTTCATCTCTTACATTCTTGAAAATTGATCTTCATTTTATGGTTCAAACTCGATCTCAACACAAGAGGGACATGGAATATAAATTTGATCCATCCATCATGAGCAATTCAAGTCAACCAAATTATCCAAGCCTTGCAATACCATTTGATTTTCAAAGCTTGTACAATGCATACATGGGAGCATTATCTCATACAAACATCAATGGTACAACAAATATGAGCATATCCAATCCAAAGTTTGGAACACCTTTCCCAATGATAGATTTAAATCCAAGTCCAAATATGCAAATCTATCAACCAAACGCTCAATGCATGAGTTTTCCAAACAACATCATCCCACCAAATCCACACATACCAAGTGCAACTTTACCAAACATGACCATTTCAAATCCACACTTGGTAAACTTTGGGGTTGACATGTTCTCAAATCCCCCTAATGTTTTTCAAAATCCTAGCAATATATTGGCAACTCTATATGTTGATTCAAGTCAAGGTAACACCATGCAAAATCAAAGTTACCTAAATCAAGGCAATATGATTCCCAACCACAACAATGTTCAATTTCAATCTATCATGCCAAATCAAAACATCATACCAAATCATCCCATTTTGCCATCGATATCGCAAAAACAGATGGCAATTATCCAAGCAACCCCAACAATCAACACCATTCCCATTCCACCACCACCACCACCACCGCCAAAATACAACACGACCAATTCATTCTCCATCATGTTGCAAGCTGCACAAGAAACTTCCCGCAAAAAGGCACTCCAAGCCCAACAAGCTACACAGCTAGTTGCTCAGCAAGCACAAGCGGCTCAAGTAGCCCAACAAGCGCAAGCGCAAGCAGAATTCTATGCACTATTGCAATCAATCCAAGAAGAAGTAGCACAACAAAGAGCCCAACAAAAAGCTTTGTTGGCACAAAAATAACATGACGAACAACAAGCGTTGTTGGCTCAGTAGAAAACGCAGGCATTACTCGCCCAACAAAGCTTGCAACAGATTCCCACCACAATTGTTGAAATCAAAAATCAAGATCAATTTATCAATAAGTACTTTGAAGATGTTTCAACCTTGACCAATGATCAAATCAACATACACCAAGAGTCACTTTTCAATCACGATCAAAACTCACTGACGATACCCAACAATGATCCAATCCAAGAAACATTAACATCATTTGATCCTATGTTTGAGAACATTGACAATCCCTCCACCAAAATTGTTGAAAACAATGATCAAAATCAATCCATCAATGAGCACATTGAAGATGCTTCTACCCCATCCATTAATCAAATCGTCGTTCATCAAGAGCCACTTTTTAGCAATCTATTTCAAGATGTGTTAACATTATTTGATCCCATTGACATAAACCAAGATCCATCCACCAATGATCGTGTTAACAATGTCTCTACATCACCTTGTGAGTTAGAGGACATATCTCAAGAACGTATTCCAAAGCATGATCAAAATATTTCACCAAGGTCTAGCAATGATCCTTTCCAAAACATATGGCCATCCTTTGACCTCATGAAATTTGAGAATATTCCTATGCCTAATGAAGATATCCAAGAAAGAAGTCCATTCTTTGAAATTGACCCATGCCAAGAACTTGATCCAAAGCATGTTGAAAGCAATTCCGAAATCACTCAAGATCGAGAATTTGTATCTCCAAGCTACTACAACGATATAATGGACACTCTGCTATCTATACAAGATGTTGCAAATAATGACCATATCCGCATAGCACATACTCTTCCATCTACCAATGAGATGCTTTCTTCGGATGGACACATAGATGATCTTCATTCAAAACAAGAGTCTCATACTCTTGAAATCATTACCAACGAACAAGAGTCTCCTACTCTTAAAATTTGTACACATGATCAAGATGTAGAGAAATGCAGAGACATATCAGAAATGGATCATGAAGAAGGCTTGTACATAAGTCATGAATCAGAAACATCCTATGAAGTGAGTCATGAGGAAGACTTTTGTGTAGATAGCGAAGCATCAACACTTCTTGAAGAAGCACTACAATCTGATATGTCACAAGATCAAGTTGAAGATATCAATCAGGAAGTCATCCCACATGCAGAAGATCCTATCACTTATAAACTTGGATCACTCACCTTTTTAAAGGCTAGCTATCTCATCAATAAAGAAGCTGACACTTTTGAAGGTCCACGACAGAGTAGAGAAGGAGCAACACCTTGTTTCCAAGGGAAATCATATCCTTTTGCAAATAAAATGTTTCAACAAATGAATTATCAAGGCAGAGGATTAGGCCTACATGAACAGGGTATCCTAGAACCAGTGCAGATTTTTGGAAATCCTAAGCGTCAAGGCCTTGGTTATTCAACAATCAAGGGATCTCAACATATCAATAATACTATCACCATACTGGGGGCAACTTCGTCTCGAGCAAATGTCAACATAGGGAGCATGAAGGATCCTTATGATGAAACTGATTCCAATACTACAACCCGCCATGTCATAAATCTTCATCCACCCATCACCCCATCCACGAATTGGGATCAACATCAAAAGAAAGACTTGAATCGAAGCATGAAGAACGTTATCAAAGAAAAAGAAGCTAAGAAGCATGAAGGACAAATCAAATACAAGTGGATACCAAAGAATACAAAGAATGACTATCCCTATCAAACTCCATTAGTCAAAGAAACTATGGGGCAAAATCAAAAAGGGGCAAGTATC
The DNA here is from genome assembly GCA_007115665.2 of Sequoiadendron giganteum. Lineage (NCBI taxonomy): Eukaryota > Viridiplantae > Streptophyta > Pinopsida > Cupressales > Cupressaceae > Sequoiadendron > Sequoiadendron giganteum. Next base: position 370,530,967 of record CM021108.1, on the reverse strand, counting down.
CATCAAAGATTTCCACAAAGGAAAAAGCAGGCTTCTCAAGCAACGTACAAAGTGTATCAAGCAGTTGGTCCAAATTTCATGCACACTTCCATATCCACCCATTATTGCTCATCTTCCCAAGTTTGGAGAGTCAAAGGTTCCAAACCATCGACCAATCCATCTGTTACTCCTAAACACACTCCATCCACGCCTCCACGCATGATATCCAATTCTCACATTGACCATGTGTTGGCAACGACCCTTCATCATAAGGATTCAGAAGGCACCCTATCGCGATGTGTGCACAAAGACAGAGTTAAGTCCATTATCAGCAAAGCAGAACAGATTTCTCAAAAGTTGCATTCAAGTGCACATATCTTGGCAAGACAACTTCTACAAGCAGGATATCGATGGCACGTTATGACAGAAGCATCAACATCAGCACCACCAGGTGGTTCAGCATCAGCTTAAAATCTCTCAAAAAATACAAAAAAATAAGAAAAAGTCCTGAAAAAATGGTTACCCTGATAAAAACCTGGCAAACAGGCGTCTTGGTGACAACACAAAAAAAATCAGAAAAAGGATTGAAAACAGTAAAGAAAAAAATCGTCCTCCAGCGAAAACCATTTCGGTGGCGCTTTGGACAAGTACCATGATGAAAACCTGGCAAATAGGCGTCATGTGTAGAATCAAGCATCTACGTGCGCCAGTTCAGGAGAAAGCATCTTATTGCATCCATAATAAATCTGACATTCCATCCATATCATCCGTTTATCCATGAACCATTTATCCAATCCATTTTCCATCTGCATCCATACTCCAAGTTATCTTGATCTTGGAAAATTTTGGTGCACACTTTACAGTTGCTTATGGTAGACATCTTGACATGGATCATTTTCATTGATCCCATCCTACCCAATGCTATTTGAACCTTGAACCACTATCCAAAGGCGCATTCGCTTTTTGAACACCCTTATCTTATCACAAGATAATTCATATCCAAGCATCCACCCATGGAATTCCATACATTGCTAGACACTGGGGGCAGATATTTGCATCTTGCTTCGAGAATAAATCTTGATATATATCCTCCAACTTATGTGGAAGATCTAAGCATTGGCAAACGTGAAACCAACTTGGTCAAAGGCATTTGTGAACCAACAATCCAAATCACTAGCCCATGGCATATTTTGATAAAAAGACATTCCTTATCATGCTTTATCTTTCATCGAATATCAATCCAAATAATTCATATCAGTCGCATCTAATGCGTGCATCTGTGTCACATCAAATCATCAAAGCTATTTTGTTCCAAGTCAAGCTTCATCAATCTTGATCAATCGAATCCAATCAATCATCACCTTGTTTGACTTAACACACTTAGTCAAACTATCATCTTGTGCACGAGTTTACTCTAGGATAACACAACTTCCTTGGGTTTACAAGTTCATTATCATCACTTTGTTTGGCTTAACACACTTAGCCAAATTATCAAATCCATAATCACCTCGTTTGGCTTAACACACCTAGCCAAATTATCCTTTTTGTACGAGTTTACTCTGGGATAACACAACTTCCTGGAACTTACGAGTACATTATCACTTTCGTTTGACTTAACACACTTAGTCAAACTATCAATCCATCAATCCAATTGATCAACATTAAGCCTGGTTTTCAACAAAATCCCAAAACAAAGCACTGATATCATATCATGTCCATATCCGAATCGTCAAAATCATGCGAAAATTCCAAAAACATTCAAAAAATCCATCAAAAATTTCAAAAACATCAAAAATTCATCAAAAATTCCAAAAACATTCAAAATCCATCCAAAAATTTCAAAAACATCAAAAATTCCAAAAACATTTAGAAAATTCATCAGAAAATCCAAAAACATCAAAAAATCAAAATTTCAAAAACATCAAAACATTTCAAAAAAATCAAAAACATGTCAAAAATCTGAAAAAAATAAAAAATAGAGTCACCTTGTCGAACTATGTCGTCTCTGAGCTTGAACGTAGGCAAGGTTGATCTTTGATCATCCCCCGAGACAGTTTGCGTTTGTCGCATTGGCATCCGTTTGCCCATCTAGTTAGGCGTCCGTCGCATTGGCATTCGTTTGCTTATCTTTTCTTTTACAATCAAGTCCGTCCTTATGCGTCCGTCGCATTGGCAATCCGTTTGCCCATTCATTTATGCGTCCATCGCATTGGCAATCCATTTGCCCATTCATTTATGCGTCTGTCGCATTGGCATCCATTTGCCCATCTAGTTAGGCGTCCGTCGCATTGGCATTCGTTTGCTTATCTTTTTTACATTTAGGTCATTCTTTATGCATCTGTCGCATTGGCATCCATTTTCCCATCTATCTCATCCGCAGTCAAGTCAATTGACACAAAATACCAAAAACATTCATAAATCTTGAAAATACCAAAAACAGCCTCAAAACATCTGAAAAACCCAAAATGGTGCACCCATTCCATCTCGCATTCACCCGCAATAATCGTCATTCCTAATAAATCAATCGTCGCCTTCATCCTTTGGTGAAGCAATCAGAAGCAAGTTTAGCAAGTTCCAAAGTGAACACCTAATCGTCAAGGTCTCAAGTCTAGATTCGTAAGTCAGCAAGTTGGTCAATTCGGAGTATCAATAGCTTATCACCCAAATCAGTCCTACCAAAACCCTGATCACTACATGTCCTAGGATGAAGCTTTCCCACGATGGACATAAGCATCAGGTACCCCACAGTAGTTTAGTCTTGGCTAGCGATACGAAGAACATCAGCTTGTTTGTTTACTTTATTTTAGTCTTTTAGACTTATCTTATTTTGCGCTCATTCCAAGGACCTCTCGATGATGCCTAAACAAAACAAGTTTAGAGAGAAAGGAATGGGGCAATGATCATTATCTTTTTATCTGTTGTGCTTGTTGGATGTTCTTGTAAAATAACTTGGCGAATACTTTCTTTGTTGGGTCCGTCCTAGCAAGGTTTCCGTATGTCAAGTGTGAACAAGATCACTCCTATCTGATTGCCGAGTCAGAGTCCATCACACTAGGCGCAACGCCATCCTGGTTCTTAATACCTTGATGCATCGCACCTATGTGTGTTATCAAATATAAAGAAAGTTACGCTCTTTATCTCCCATTCCTGGATAAGCAATACATCATCATCATTCATCATTTCTAATAAAGTTGTCTTGTTGGACTTCTTCATCTTCTCGAATTTAAGGGTTGATCCCTCTCATTCTTCTACCTTCTTTCACGCTAACAATGCATCCATCCTGCATTCATCCTCTCATCTTGCATAATCATGTCATATCATTATAGGACAACATCATCCATCTCATCCATCTCACATGCATCGCATAATCATTTAACATGCTTAAAATAATATAGATTTGTTATTATAAGCATCTTCCGAACATATCATTTACATCATCATTATCATATAGTCTCATCATCCATACATCCATTTTGAACCTCTTTATCATGAGATCCACTTCAAATTGAATCTTTTCGCTCGATCTCTCGAGGGGGCAATGTACTAACGTACTTATTTTCGCCGGGGCATCTGAAAAAATCAGAAATTTTTTAATTTCAATGTCGGCAGAATCATTCTTTGAACCAATGCAACAAGTACATTACTTCAAAGAGGGGCAAAATGTAGACATGCAAAACTGACATCGTACATCTCGCTCTAACTAATATCAAATTCTGCTATTAATCAATTAAAGAAATTTATTGATTAATTTACTAAGGTTCATTAAATAAATCAAATTATTTAATCCTTACGTTCTTCTCATTTGATTTAATAAATCAAACTGATTTAATCAAATGTCAAATCCCTAAAATCTCCTAAGTTAATTAATCTAAATTAATTAACTTCTAATCATGATTACCATTCTCCAGCTTTTGACTCAACTAGAGTCAAAATCCAAACTCCTAACTAACCCACCCACTTGCACCAATAAATCATTTATTTGATTTATAATTCCTCTAATTACATTCAAAAGGGCATCAAAATGGAATATTCTTCCAATTTGAATCTTCCCCCCAAAAGGGACTTGTCCCTTCCAACAAGGTTTTAAATGCTATTTGCACAAGTCAACATAGCATTTATTACACCTTTCATCCCCCCAAAACATGTCAAGTCTTTCAAATTCAAATTTGAAAGTGGCACATTGGCCAAAACTTGCACATTCCTCACTCTCTCACAACTTGACAAGTGGCACCTTGTCATTGGCTTGTGAATTATCCCACATTCATCTAAAATCACTCAATCTCCTACTCTTGAATCTATAAAATGCAAAACATTTCAACACAAATCATCTACAACAGCCACATTTGAAAGCACTTGCACTATAGGCAACTTGAGTTCAAACATCTCATTGTCTATCTCACTAAGCTTATCAAGGATTGGGAAATGACAACTTCCTAGACAACTAAGTTGCACCAATCCACTATGGGATAAGTTTATTTCATGGTTTAGATACTTTATCTAATTTTGTTGTTTGGTTGCATTTGAATCATGGATTATTGTTTCATAGGGATAGGAATTTCTATTATATTGTTTGTATCATGTTGCTAACCATATGCAGATTTCACCATCCTACAAATAGAATATTCATAATGTTGTCTTACAATAATCAAATAGATGCTACAGGAAAACAAAATCATTTAGATGTATATATATATACATATACATATATATATTACATATTACTTGAATCAACTTACGATAACATAATTACATACTACTGTCAAATTGAAACTTCTTAAAGTCACCATAAAATGAGTATACGAGTCTCTATATATATATCGATTATTTATATAACCGTGTAATTCGGTGGTGCGCATATGGGTAATGCTAGACTGGTAAAGAGTAGCCGATACAACTGAGGGTTTCTAATACCATGCAACAAGTTAAACATACTATAAGTGCGCTATTCATGTTGCCATTAACAGCGACTCAAGACTTATTTCAGAGATGCATACGGTGGATTGGTATCAATCAAACTGTGTAATAGAGTCGAGGCCATGAATCCAGGTCGCGCCCCATTCCAATGATTATACAATACAGAGTATATGTGGTGGCTTACTCAAACACAAAATTTCAACATAATAAGTACGGAGTATATGCAATAATTTTAAGCTGAATCTCAAATATAAACATTCATTTTAAGCAGAGTATTGAAATACTTATACATCGAGGCCTTGAATCCAGCCCGCGCTCCAAGGGATGGATTACTAATAGATACTATCAAGCAATTACAATATTAGTATAAATGGCTGCACAATGAATTCGAGCCAAAGCAAAGGGATTAATAATAGATACTTTCAGGCAAATGCAAAGCCAGTATAAATGGTTTCATAGTGTATTCAAGCCAAACCAAGGGATGATGGTTGTAAACAAAAAGCCACTTAAAGGCATCAACTCATGAAATGAATAATAACATTTAAGGTGAGAAATTAGAACAAAGGATGGCTTAAGAAACTTTCAAGCGAATGCAGCTTTCGGGTATGAGTTGAAGTAATAAATTTACAGGAGATCTCACAAAATCTTAGATGAATTATGCTCTCAACAAAATATAAACCCAGCTGTAACGAATTGGCTGTGTAAATAAAATTGCATAAACGATTGGTTTACTTTAAAACTACAGGTAATTGTCCAACAATAATTTACAAAATACATACAAGATATTTTGCAGAGGCATCTACAGACATTTTTTAAGAAATCCTATTTTTCTAATTTATTCCAATAAAAAACAAATAGAGGAATTATCAAGAAGCAGTGGAACCTGGATAAAATTGTTCAGCTGATTGACGATTGATGCGGAGCTTGCTACTTCTGAACTGGAACTTTCAAATCCCTTCAGAATTTCCACCACTCTATAAAGCCCCCAATTTCAGAGCTTCAAAACCCCCAATAAAATCTTTCAAGAAGTAGAGAAATATTCAGAACAAAGAAAACAAAATTAGTTTTCTAGAATAACCAAAAAACCCCTTTTCTTAAGCAATCAATTAATTTATTAACCACACACCTTCGTAAGTTGCTGCATGCAACTCTTTTAAATTTTATTATTTTACTTAATTTTTCTTCCACAATTTCAACCATTTCTCCCAAATAATTATTTATAAACAATCTTACTTATATGCACATAAAAATTAACTTAATATATTTGTATTTATCATTTTAATCTTTCATTTAAATTTTATTTATCTAATATCACAATTAATATATATTTATTTAAATATTTCATTTTAAACCAGAAACTTCAATTTATTAAAATCAAATAAATACTTAAATAATATTTTATTTAATTGATACTTCAATTATATATATACGTTTTTATTTAATTATTCCAAAATCTTTTTTTTAAATCCAATGATATCTGAAATAATCAAACAAAGACACAATCATGTGTATCACTAAAACGAACATATTATCACACAGTGCTCGACCGCAAAGCGAAACAGAAAGAAAAACAACAACAACATCGACAAGACGACTCAGATTGACCACAAAACAAGGAACGACAATGGACACTCATCCTCGTCAAGGATGATGGCTCAACGTGGGGAATCCGATGCTATCTCTGAATCAACAAACTCTATTGAGATTAAGGCATGCTCAAACCTAGAAATCTAGGTGGAGTCAATGCCTAGTACCTGCAACCTGCAGTAAACCACATGGTTAAACATGTATATAGACAAACAAACAAACACACCGTGAAGGAAAAAATTGCAACATCACACGGCACTCGCAAGTGAGTGATGCGACCCTGTTCCCCTTCACCAATACATCCACACATAATAAACAACTATCAAATCATGATGATAACATACATCTAACAATCACATATTACTCATATCAATGATAACTCACATAATCAATTAAACTGATCTACTAAGCATGGTATAATCATAAAACAACAGATATAATAATGTCAACAAGTATCATCATAACTAAGCATCAAAGTATCATAATATTCAAGTGTCATCAAATAGTATCATAAAGTCCACATACATCCAAATAACTGTCTAAAACAAAAGCAAACTAAAAGGCACTACATTTTATAAGATATGAAATATTCTTAATATGAGAAAATTGGTAGGACATGAGTTGTATTATTTTATTTCAATGTAAGAAAAAGTCATATAAGTATAATGCTTTAACATCTTGTCAACAAAATAAGAACTAAACATTGAAACCTATATATTAGGAAATACACTCATTTGTAGTCATGATTAACACATATTGGTGAAAATGTTTATGACATTAGAGTATAATACAAGCATTCCATGACTTGAAAAGGAGGCTATCAATAGAAATGAGGTAGAAAATAAATACAGAGAATTGATTGATGGTAACTTCTATAATGAATGTTTGCATATATAGTTTTAAGTATCAAGTGCATACTCATGTTTTCAAGGTTTTTTTTTCACAAGGGAAAAATCACCCTTCCATTATTCCTATCAATTTGAATTTATTACATGGACAAATATTTATAATAACTAGATTTTTAATGTACTTCAAGTGTAGAATTTTTGTGGATGCTCATTTTTTTTACTATAAGAACTAGGTAAGCTCTCCTATAAACTCCAATAATAACATATCTTAAATTAAATATGATAGCCATTTTTTTTGTCCTTGTAAATAACATTATCTTAACTTAAGTATGATAACCATTTACATATCAAATCATTAATATTTAATAACTAACATAGAATTAAAAGGTAGCATATAAATATATTACACTTTTAAAAGAAAAATAAAATCAAAGAATTATCAAAATAATGAATGCTATCATTTTAAAAAAATAGTATAGATATCTTAAATACATCCATTTAAAAAATCAACTTTGAACTATTTTATTTATTTAAGATTTATTTTATTTATATTTATTAATTTGTGCTATTTTTATTTACATAAGTTAATTTATTTATTGAAGAGTTAGTTATTTAGTTTAAATTTTATTTAGTTAAGAGTTATTTTATAATTTTATTTTGCTATATGTATGTTAGATGTGTTTTATTATTCATGTGTGTAGTAGTCACATGATTTTTTATTTATTTTACAAATCTCTCAATATGATGTATATTTAGATAGATGTATATAAGATATTTATGTAGCATCCATAATACAGCTTATAAAATGTGAATTTAACATATTTTTATTATGTTTAATAAAGTATTATCATCATTTCCAAATAAGAAACACTATCATTTTCATTAAAATGTATAATATAAATTTTATTTTTTGAACATTCTTTAATTTCACAGCTTTTTGAATGTGCAATCAATATTTTTGAAGATAATTAATGAGACATTTCAAATTTATTTAGAAATATAATGTCAATACTATTTAAAGAGATAAAATTTTAATAGAAGAATTATATTTGATAATGTATATGCAGTGCATAAAATTATTGTATTTCTAAATAGTTGTCTCTCTTCCTTAATTCTCCATTTTGTATTTCTAAATATTTTCACATTCATCTACCTTTATGAAAGTTCCTAGATTCTCCCTGATTAGAGTTAGTATATTTGGATTTGAATAAATTTGTGAAAAAATATACAATCTTAATTGGTGTAATAGTAATCTCATGTGTTAATGGATTGGAATTGGACTCCCAATCCTTCAAGTAAAAACCTATTCCATTTATTAAATATTGTCCCTAACTCAATATTTATTTCTTCTTCTCCTCTATAGGGTATTGCACCATGAAAAGAATTTTGCCATTGATTTCAATCTAATCTCTTTTCCCCAATACTTCAGGCACCAATTCTGCATTTTGGCCTAGATGACTAGTTCCCCACCCATTCTATAAAAAAATTCTTGGCACTTAAGAGAGACACTATTTTCTTCATCCCACTATTTATAAAAAACAAATACATTTTTTTAGGAAGGGTGAATTGAGATTTTATTGGCACCTGTAATTAGTGTTCGTATTTTTGAAATCCATGCCATCGAATTTCCTTGAATCTAATTTGATTGTTTCCAAAATCTCAAATCCCTCCCAAGGCCACTCAATGTTCTTCCTCCATTTTTTATGTGTTTTGATAGATAATATATAGCCCTAAATTCCATCTATTCTACCATGAAATTAGTCTTCTTTCTTCTATGTTTTCTCTCTTGTTCCTTCCTTTCTTTAAAATTTGATTCTTGAATATGATTTGGCTTCAAGTCATATTATTAATTCAAAATTTATTTTTAGTATCATTTTTTATTGGTAATGTCATGTTCAAAAATTTAACCAAAAAATGCAACCATTTTTTTTCAAATCAATTATTAGATTATTTAACATTATAATTATCATGCCCACTTTAAATGTGGCTAACTCACTCGACACATCTTACACATCACACCATCATAGTATTACCTAGTTGTTATGGTTTATCACTATTTGATAATACTATATTGACTGAGAAATAACTCGTATGTTATATATAACAGAAAGAAGCAATGTTAGTATTTACTTGACTAAGAATCTTCCATAGTGTCATGCCCTAAATCTTACATAAAGGACGAAAACATAATTAACAGTTTTTTTTTTACGCATAACCTTGCTTGCTAACATTTATGCATGCACATAGTCACTAGGTATGTGCATCGAATGAGTGTTGGACAAGCCTCATCATAGCCAACTCATCGTCCAAGACAGTGGTGCGAGAATAAAATATATTTAGGTGTATGTGGCCCCTCACACACCCTCCTTCAAGAAGATTAGGTTGGCATTTAACCTAGATGGAGAAGTAACTAGGTCAAAACGAAAGGCTATCACTAATGTTTATTTGTTTCCGTGTAGCAATATTATTATTTTTGAGTTGATGGGAATACTAACACTTTTAGTAATGCTCTTCATATTTTGACCATATATTATTACCAATATTAACTAACATCGACTTAGCTCTAAATTTATTCACTTGATGTAATTTTCCATAATTTGATCTATTAATGATATTAATATAATTTCAATATACTAATGTAAACATTATTGCCAATGCAAAACACTTCCTTTCACTTACAAATAATTTTCATTTAATATAGATATAAATAGTACATACAAGAAATTATATATATATATATATATAACTAATTTAGTCATAAGAATATACCTAAATTAAATTATATTTATATAAATATAAGTACCTCAAAAAGAAGAAGTATACGTAATTAGAGCAAAGGTATGAATTAAGTTATTTCTAAATCTAAAAAGTAAAGTTTATATTAATGAAATGAAATGAAAGATTTTAATGACGTCCACGAGACTAAACAGTCTATGGGACCGAGACACAATAGGCCTAATTTGTATTCATGCTCTTTTCCAAGTCGGATCTCCTATTATTAATTTTGACTAGAAGACTAGCCGTCTGATTAATCTTATCTTCCTCAAATAACTGGTGCATATTGTCCACTTTCAAACTATTTCAAATTAAAAGGGAAGAGACATATAACACCTATCATCTAATAAGTTCCCCTATTCAAGACTAACTTTCTCAATAAGACACTTATAAAATATTCCATCGATTTTATTTAAGCTTTTATTTTATTTGACTTTATTAACTTATATCTTTGTTTTATGCATTATCTTTTGGGAAGCTAAACAAAGGTAAATACCTAAAGGATACGGATTTTTTTTTTAAAGCTATTCTCAACAAGGAGCATAAAGTAATAATCTCAATCATTTTAAATCTCATTTCTTCTAAAACTTCTAATATAACGATATTGACAATATTAACGTTGTCTTCTAGCTTAAACTTCTAACATAGGGATATTGACAATATTAAAGCTCATTTCTTCTAAAACTTCTAATATAACGATATTGACAATATTAACGTTGTCTTCTAGCTTAAACTTCTAACGTAGCGATATTGACAATATTAAAGCTCATTTCTTCTAAAACTTCTAATATAACAATATTGACAATATTAATGTTGTCTTCTAGCTTAAACTTCTAACGTAGCGATATTGACAATATTAAAGCTCATTTCTTCTAAAACTTCTAATATAACGATATTGACAATATTAACGCTATCTTCTAGCTTAAACTTCTAACGTAGCGATATTGACAATATTAACGCCGTCTTCTAGCTTAAACTTCTAAAGTAGCGATATTGACAATATTAAAGCTCATTTCTTCTAAAACTTCTAATATAACGATATTGACAATATTAACACTGTCTTCTAGCTTAAACTTCTAACGTAGCGATATTGACAATATTAAAGCTCATTTCTTCTAAAACTTCTAATATAACGATATTGACAATATTAACGCTGTCTTCTAGCTTAAACTTCTAACGTAGCGATATTGACAATATTAAAGCTCATTTCTTCTAAAACTTCTAATATAACGATATTGACAATATTAATGCTGTCTTCTAGCTTAAACTTCTAACGTAGCGATATTGACAATATTAAAGCTCATTTATTCTAAAACTTCTAATATAACGATATTGACAATATTAACGCTGTCAATACACTACTCTTACCATGCTAATAATTTCAGCTGTAAATTTCATATTTTTTCTATAATACTGACATGATTATTGTAACCTATAACACCTACGTCAAAATCATTAACCGTTATTTACTCTCTAATCAGCATTTACTAACCATCTTAGTAAAATTTAATCATAGCAATAAATATAGAGAAGGAAAGGTATTTGGTTTACCCATTTCTCACAGTAATACAGCTATAGCAACGCTTTATGCCATTCAGTATTTATTTATTTTTTAATAACTGCTTGTTATTAATCACCGATTCTTACTCCCATAAGTTGTCCTCATTTATTTTGCCTCTCAAAATTGGGTACTAATTAAAGATAATGATATTTTAATTGTCTATGCTAAGCCTCAAATTAGCTTTAGACGAATACTATCAGGCAAGGAAATCCATTACCCATTACGGCATAATGGATAGGAGGATTCTATCCGATTCTGTAGTTGTTGACGCCATGAATGTCATGAATAAAATGTTGCAAGTGCCCCTCCTGTTCATGCTAATGCGCAGAATACCGGACAGAAATGGTTCGAAGAAATGTCACTGCATGGAATGCAATGATTGTGGACATACACAATAATAGGTTTGATGAGATGGCTTTAGAAAATTTCAAGTATATATAGGTGACAGGCGTGAGCAATAATTTCATAACCTTTACTAGCATCACTCTGCCCGTACCAAAATGGGAGCTTTCAAATGACACATGGACAAAGCATAATTATAAGTAATCTCTATTGGACGTTGTAGACGCAACTGCCCTGGTGAATAAACATACAAAATGTGAAAGTGTGGGTGGGCATGAGCGCTGCAATATGGGGGCATGAAATTTGTTGTTTGCAGGCTATGTGTGAAACTAAAGGAGGAACTGGTTTGTGAATAAAGGTCACAACAATTTTCAATAAAATGTGGTTGGCAGGAACATGTTCAAAATCGCGGTACAAACCTTAATAGATCTTGTATTACTCCTTTGGATATATATTTTCTTTTTTAAAAAGAAAAGATCTTAATGGCTAACCAAAATTCGTTGGGGAGTTGAACGTTATGTTCAAATAAATTTCCATTCCAGCTATGCGATGGCATAACAGGAACCATAGAGATACGAGGAGTACATACAAAGTCCAATTTAATATTTTTGGTGGACATGACATTGAAAAGAGGGCGACTCAGCAACTAGTCGAGTATACTAATAATTATCTGGCAGAGGGAGTCTTTGAAGAGCCGGAACCATTAAATGCTATTTAAGGCTGCGTAAAGACCACACCTTCACTAGCGCCTTGCACCCTGCAGTATTCAACACATAATATAATTATGTCTCAACCACTAAGCCGTGGATTGATTGGAAGTCATTTACAACACTACTACGCACTGACACGGTATGGTCAATCTTCCATTTGTATAGGAGCCAGTTTGACTATGCCTATTGCGTGTAGCAGGGGTTTGGTTACCTACGATCCTCACTCAGCCTTTAGAGTGATATCAGTCCACCCTCGCCACATGTCCCAAAGTCACATAATGAAGATTTAAGACAACGTGGGTATAGACAGGACGACTGGTGGAGTTAACGTGTGAAGGAAAGATTGAGATCCCCAAGAGCTGTGCGTATTTATAACTATGATCTAAAATGCCACTATTGATTGGCGTACAAACTGACAACGCCTGGCTAATGGATAATGTGAATCAGAGAAAGGGCAGTCAAAGTCCACAAATTTTTTGTATTGTATATATCTTTTGAAGATATTCAAGGAAATTTGGGAAGAAAGAATTTGTATTTTTGACAATAAAGAGGTTGTGAAAATGAAATCAAATGAAAGATTTTAATAACATCTATGAGGCCACAACAGCCTATGGGGCTCGGGAACAGCACAAGACTGCCACCAAAAAGGGGAGACCTCAGACAGTTTGAGTTCTTCGCTCAAGATCAATCTGTACTCATCATGGAATGCATTGCTTAGGAGGATATAAGTACTCAGCATGAAAATAGTTTGAAAGTGGACAATATGCACCATCTATTTGAAGAAGATAAGATTAATCAGACGACTAACCTTCTAATCAAAATTAATAACAAAAGATCCAACTTGAAAAAAAGCATAAATACAAATTAAATCTGTTGTATCTCCCTCCATACCTTTCTATTACTGCTCCCTCTGCTCTAGTATGGTGCTTCTAACTATCGACTAATCCATTTGTTGTACGAGCCATTACGCTCGATGCATACACATTGAGATTACTCGTGCAGGTGAAAAGAATGCGCATCGGCATGACTAGGCTGGTTACGGTAGTGTCAGGCTCAAGTGAGAGTGTTATATGCCTTTGTGCTGCTGTAGCTCCTTAGTTAGAGAAGGGAAATAATAGGGCGAACTGGTTTCTGCCCATGCATTTCTCAGCTCCCACATTCCCTTTCTGCACATCGACCAGGGCGAAAACTTGGTTACATGCTTTGTTTATTTTATTTTATTTACATTCGTCATACATGCCTAGCTGGGCCAAACTTGCCTCTAGTATTTTGGATACAACCTCATTTTTTTCTCATTTAATGTAAGCAAAGAGACAGCGATGCCTCCCTGGGATGGATGCCTTCCAACAGAGTAGATTCACTTGTTTAGCCTTTATTTTATTCTATTTATTTATTTGTTGTATTCATTCACCGTTACTTCTGCACTTATATATTTTATTGTTATCATTTATACGTATTCCTCTTTTCTTATAAAACCAAAACTTATGTCACTTAAAAAAGAGTGTAGTTGGAATACCGATCTGTGTTCCAGTAACCAATGAATCTAGAGTCTATCTACTTATCCATCTTTTTATTTTAATAAAAAGAAATTATCTGCCACATTAAATTTGTTACTCTTTACAATAGCCGTCCTGTTTATTTGGATGTAAATATATTCTGTACAGGATCAGGCGTTTATAGAAAAGTTTGGTTTGAAAGAGGGATGTAAGTCATTAAAATTTTCTATTGTCATTTAAATCTCCTTTTATAAGGTTCGTGGATATTGACTATGTCGTACGTAGAACTTATACCCTCTTTTTGAGAAATCTAAACATTTTGTTACATAAGGATAATGGATAGTTGATAACCAGATTTAAAGTCACTTTACTTGTAAGTTAAATGAGTATGGCTTTGGGGTCATAAGTATTTCAAATCAATGTACATTTCGTATCATAGATTCATGTTTATTTCTACCATTCGTTTGGTGAGAAGACATGCAAAACTTCCATTCACATTTTTCTTAAATATATTTTTTAGATCACCAAGGAAATCACATTTAAATCTTGAGAGAACTAGAAAATCTTTTGTAATACCCATTTGGGATATAATACAACCACAATTTTCTCAATTCCAACTTTTCCTACTACCACAAATTAATGTCTTTTAATATTAACATAATATGGAGAAAAATGACTAACTTACATGTCAAGAATACGGACTTGCCCTTTATTTTATTTTTTTCTATTTCCCTTTTAGGTTACAACAATCACTAGCCTTCCATATAACCATTGATTTTAAGAAATACAATGTGTCAATATGAAGACTTTTAATATTGCCCTCAATATATTTAGAACACAATGAAGAACACACAAGAAATAGGGCTTTATTTTTCTCCATTTTCTTTCAAGTTACGACAATCATTAACTTTGCACATCACAACTGAGTTTAGGAAATCCAATGCATGACATACAACTGAGTAAGGCTTGCTCTCCACCCTACCGTAATGGTGTTATGGAGCCTTGTGGGCTCTCGCCATACCCCCGAGCAAGAGATATTTCAACCCCAAGGTAATGCATGGGGTTTTCTCAAACTTTTACAAAAAGGGAAGAAAATAACACAACAATCACATTACATGCATAAATACTCTCCAGTCACCAAGCTCAACAAAGATCCACACAACATATCACCCCCTTACAACAAATAAACAAAGGAAGATGGGAATAACAAAACTTATCTCTTTTCTTGAGGTGTTGAACTTTAACGCTTCTATCCTTCTCTCCTCTTCAACCAAACCATCTTGATCACTCCCTCTCAACAAGACTCCTCCCTTTTCTCACTCTTCCTACCATCTTTACTAAATTTCTCCAAAAGGAGAAGTGGGTAGCACCCACTCATTCTTCCTCCCCAAAATATATAGGAGCCTCAAGTTCAAACCCTACCCTTCTCTCAAAACTCGTCACCCATCATTGTGAGGTATTTTCAGGGGTTAAATCATGTCCTAGGGGTACTATATCATGCCCATTTTGTCCCCACCTCTAAGGTATAGACCCTAGGGGGTCTATTTTTGCACCCTAACCAAAAAAGATTGACCAACAACTCTTTAAAATCCCATTCAAGGGTCCGACTGAGTTTCAACCTTAGCTAGGTTTCCCAAGACCTAATTGCTCACAATTAAATGCCCTCACAACTTTAGTCTTCAAATACATTAACTCTACTCATTTTTTTTAGGTCCCAAATGAGGTCGAATTCATATCCTCAAGAAGAAGTCTTTTGATTTGCTCTCGATGGTTCTCCCTTCTCATGCTAACATTGTTACCTTCCTGCACATTACCAACATGATCATAAGTAACAATTGTATATCACATTAATCTGATAGCAGAATATTTTAAACTTTAACTATATAAGGATCCATTTAAAATTTCAATTTGCATCCCATAGTATAAGAGTGCATTCCACCTTCATGGTAGTGTCAATAAAACATAATGTCAAAAATGAAATGCAAGAATATCACCAAAAGATCACCTTATTTATCATCTACAAAATGTCTAATCATCAATTCAAGAAAAACATATAACAAATTATGGTAGTATAAGTACATGGGTAAGTGCACCAATCTATGACACAATTTAGGTGTCAAATTGAAAAAACATTCCAAAAAAACCCGAAATAAGTCATTTGGCGTGCGCCAAATGGTAAAGTAGACATAAAATTCAGAAATCGAGTTTCAAACCTTCATTTTGTCTTCAACCCACGGCTTGATGAAGAGGATTTCAGGTTTGCAACTCGCGCTCGCCAAATATCTTCCATTGTTTGCATCCTTAGCTTGCCATTTTCCATGAGGATGTCACCAAAACGTCGGAGAGGTCGAAGATTGCAAAGAGGTATGTATTTTTATTCTATTTATTTCTAATTTGATTTAGAATGCAAATTTAAATAGGTTTTTATAAGAAAAATTTGTTCCAATTCTCAAGGAATGAATCTCCACCTCAAAACATTGAGAATTCACAATCACCCCCTCACGAAGAGCCTCCTATACAAGAATAACCCGAAACCCCTCCATCAATTCATAGGCATCCTCAAGGAACACAAGAAAATATTCAAAATCAAATTGAAAACAATAAAAGAGACATTCAACAATTAATTGCAAGCTTAACCGAGCATGTCGAAACCCACCCTTATAGGAGAGAGATTGTTGAATCATTGAAGTCAATTGTAACTCATGTAGGAGAAATGAGTGAGCAAATGAATTTTTGGTCAAATAAGAGGCATGAGATGAGACAATTTTATGCTAATGGTTTGTCATATGCAGATGTCAAAAAACTAAAAATTAGCAAAGTCAACTTGTGTGCCCTATTTATAGACCCGAAAACCAATGAACCTTTGTCTCATGCATGCAAGAGGTTCCCCATCCATTGGTTCCACCATAAGTTAATTAAAAATAAATTTTGGGAGCGGTGGTGGATGGTATTTGACCAACCTCCATGCAATAACCATGAGGTTCCGCAATAATTTTTGAGGAAAATCTATTGCGAGTTTGTCCTCAATAAAATGCCAAACTATTTTGACATCTTAGGCTTTCAAAGTAGAGGTGGGGGCTCCACACATGATAGACCTATTGCACGACGTAATCCTGGCACTGAGAGCCTTGGGCAGACCCATGGTGGAGCATGTCGTTGTTCCTTCCATTGTTAAGGACAGTGTAGAGGTGGACATGTTGAAGTCGATTGACTCACTCACCCAGACCATTTTACAGTGTGTGAGTCCTCTATTAGAGCCTATTGTGGAGGAGACGTGTAGGCCCCGAGATCCACCCCACCATTGTGGCGCTTGTGGTGTTGTTTGCACCTACGATTATCAGAGTGCTCGTGATGTAGCTACACAACCTACATCAGTTGCAGAGACGATGGCTTTCACATGATATTCTGAATGATACATTCGGCATTGACACTCAGGTAAAATTTAGCAAGTTATTTTAATGTTGTTTATTAAATTATATTCTGAAATTTAAGAATAACTAAATTAGTAGAATTTTGATATGATGAAATTTCAGGGTCGCACTGTTCATGAGGCATGCTCTATTCCTACAGACCCTTATACATTCTCGACGATGAGTCCACAGGTATGCAACTAGTATTAAAGATATTATTATTGCATTTGAACAGTTGAATGTTATATTTGAATGTTTGTCTCATAACATGCTTTGGATTTCAAACAGTTTTCTGGTGCACCTTCTTCCTCCACACCTCGTGATTCATATCCTCAAACAACATACACTCAGGTAGTCTTTATTCATTAATGGTGTTGTAAATCTATGTTAGCTAGTTTTCATAATTTTGCATATATAGAAATCTAAAAAATTGATGAGAAACACAAACATTACATTTGTATTCCTTGATCATGTCACATTATGTTCTCCTAAGTCACTTTTTGTTCCTTCATTCCTTTCTAATCCCTTACCATTAACATTTAATAGTTCACCCTATTTTCCATGATCCCCTCCTAGCCCATCCCACTAATATCTTCTAGTCCATGCTATGTGTCATTATGTCCTTCTACTCCCATCTTATTGTACCCATTATTATTTCACCCTAGATGTTCCATGATCCCTTATGTTCCACCCTATGTTTTTTTATATCATCCTATGTTATACCATATTTATCCACGTTTCATCCTAGATAACTCTTCTCTATTATTGCTACACACAGGTCAAGTTCGCACTTCCTGTACTATAGTCAACCCCTAGACACCTCCTAATTCACCCTATGTTGCATTTGTCCCTAATAATCGCTTCCCATTAACCTCTAATTGTCCACCCTATATTTTGTTATCCCATCCTAGCCCATCCCATCAATCTATACTAGTCCATCCTATGTTCCATTAATCCATTTGGTGCAGGGGCACCACTCTTTTTTATGTTTCTTCATTAAATTTCTAATAGGCAAGGTGTGTTAGGATGTTTGAGTTGAGTCCTTGAGTCTTAATAAGGTCCAATGTGACCATTCTATTGTAATTGATCAACTTTGAGGGGCTTTTGTATTCATATTGTAAGGTTTGCAAATCATGTGGAAGGAATTGTCAAAGCTAACAAGGGGTGTCAAGGTAGATAGGATGACGTTTTCTTGAGTAAGTCATGATTTATTATTTGAATAAGGTCTCATTATACTATTTGTAATAGTTTAGGTGTTTAAGAGGGTCTAGGAAACAATAGAGTCAAAACTTGAAAGTGCCAAATTTGTGAGTTGCATAAATGCAACGGTCATGAGAGGTTTAAAAAGTAGTTGTAAGGAAGTTGGGCATTGGTTTGATGAGGATAAGCCTTTAAAAAGACATGACAACTCATTTTGTAATGTTGGCTTAAAGTTTGAAGCATTGGCAATAAGAATATCTTTGTTTTTCATCAAATTTTTGAGTTTTCTTGTCATTTGCAGGCTTGTACGAGCCCGTACAGATTGATTGTGCCATGTAAATCATTTTACTTTGTGGTGGTAGGTGTTAACAACATTTTGGAACAATTTTGAGGGAGATCCATTATGATTTGTGGTAAATATCCTTGTTTTCCTGTGACAGGTCGAGGACACACTATTTGAGGGTTTTGTAACCAAAATCATGATTTAAGGGCCCTTACACCAATTGTACTTACTGTAACTAGTGTAATGGTCCCTAGGGAGTCTGAGTAGGTTGTAGGTTGCATGATTAGAGTTTTGGGGAAGGAACTAAGGAGATAAACCTGCTGTCTTGATGAGTTTTGTGAAGAAAAAGACATGAAGATGGAGCCTTGGGTCTAGGGTTTGTGGAAATCAATGAGAGTGTGGAGTTTTTTCCAACTTTTGAGTATATTGGGGTCAGAATATACATGTCTAAGTCAGTGGAATTGTCTGGGAGGTTGTGCAATTGGGACTTTGAATAAACCCTCTTGACTTGGCATGAAATTGAGGGTTTTGGAGTTTTCTATGTTGGAGGTGTCAACCCTGGGTGTTGATTGTGGTTTTAGAGGTTTGAGGGCATATGAAATGCTGCTCCAAGGTTTCAAGGGTCTGTGTTAAGTTTAAAGGTATGTTGCTTTGTAAATTTGGCCTAATTCATGACTTAGGACAACGTTGAGGGTCTAATTTCAAGGGATTGTCCAAAAGACTTGTATATGGTTAAGAGATATGTTGTATAAGTCTGAAATGGGTATCTAAATCCACCTTCTGATTGTCAAGTGTTTTGGAAAGCATGGGAGTTAAAGGCCAAAAACTGAGTTTGCACTACTGTTAGGTTACATGGGTGAAAGTGAGAAGTTAGACTCTCGATTGTTGTCAAGCTTTGAGGATTGTTTGGATTACTCTAATAGACCATTTTAATCTTGTTAGATGCCTCTTGAATGCAATTTGTCACTTTGAATGAGTTTGAGCCCCCTCTCTGCATCACCCTTCTATTCCCATCCCATTACCCTCTCTTATTTCACCTTATGTTCCATTATCCCCTCTTGGTCTTTATATCAACATGATACCTGAGATATTGTTTCATTTGTAGTTGTTGACAAGAGACAACCTTGGTGATGTTGGTGGAACAATAGCCCATAGAGTTGTTGTAGCAATAGCCATATCTGATCCATTGAGAGAGGTATGGAATAGATTAGTCAATTTGACATTATATTTGCTCTTTTATGGTCTATTACAAAAAAAAATCATGATAATTTTATGTAGTTTAATTTCTATCTTGATGGTTGCTACAGGTGGTTGTCACTCCAAATCATGGACGTGGTGATGCTGTAAATGTGCATGATGACTATATGTATGTGGTAAGTGATTATATATTTTGTTATATGCCATTCCACAATTCAATTTCTATGTTTTAAAATCTTTACTTTTTATTGTATCAGTTGAAGGTCCAGAGTGAAGAGAGGAGGACTAGAGAGTGTGTTTGAAAGACAAGAGAAGCAATAGTCACTCCATATAGCCGAATTTTGAAGGCAGCACGAGATCTATTTCTTTCCCCTAGAGGGAAATGACTATGTATTAGTGTTGTTTGTTGTATGCCTATGTGGCATTTTGGAACATATATTTTGTACTATCGATATATATGTGACATTTTATTCCATATGGCTCCTTTGTACTAAGCCTGTATGGTTTTTTTGGATATATTGTATATACTTTTATCAATATATATCATTGTATAGCCTTTCGGCTTTTTGATTAAAGAAAATATTATTTCTCTACTGCCATTCTTGAATGATGTTATCATGCGTATCGTGTAATTTGTATGCTTGAATGTTGTAGGCATGGATTTTTTTTACACCTAATGCTTAATTAATTACTATCGAATGCTCAATAAGCCCCATCTAAAGCGTATTGTGTAAATAAGCTCCATTCATGGTAGTTTGTATCCTTTGGAATGCTTCAATTACTTGTGTCTCACTTATTCACATGTATGCTTCATGCTTCCAATACATAGCAGCAAAAATCTTTTGGGGAAAAATTTGACAAACCAAAAGTATAATAGTTTGTGAAAAAATTGGGAAAAATTGTAGAAAAAGAGATAAAAGCATTTTTTTAAAAATTGAAAGGTATTTCCATAGCATATAGAGATATACTTAGCAAATAAAATAAATATTTTAACTAATGAATTGTAAAAAATGGATTTTTGTAGTTTATATTCATATCATTGATTACATTGCATTGCACATCTTTCAAAGTCAAAGCATTACTTCACTTTGCATAACTAATAACTAGATGTTGATAGATGACAAAATTTTAATTACAATATAGTTTGTACAAAGTCAACCTGTTATGCAATTTCTTCACATTGCATAACTAATAACTAGGAGAAGTTGCCAATTGCATTTTCTTATCATGGCATTCTATGAGACCAAATTTCTTTGAGGTATTTTTTCAAATAGTTCCTTGCCTTGTCTATGTTACCACATTTTTCATACATGTCTACCAAAGCATCTTGTCAAACAGTTCATTGCCTTGTTTCTATGGCTAAAAGCCTAAACAAGTGATTTCGAACAAGCTATGGATGCTTCGAAAAAACATATCAAAAGCATAATCGTGAGCAATAACATAGACAAGCCGGTGAACTGTTTAAAAAAATGCATCAAATAAATGTGGTGATGGAATGCCATGACAAGCCATAGACAAGGAAGTGAACTAGTTCATGATGCAGAGGTGGTGGTAACTCAAGAAACAAATTGACATAGATTCTCTCAAATATGCTCACTTTGACACCAATCCTCAAACACACAACAGAGCAACTCATATACTCAACACAATTTGATCACACAAAGACCTATCTCAACATCATTTAGGCATCTACTCAAACCCAATACAATATTCCAATCAGATTCTTCAAGTTTCATTAGGCCAACACCTAGTTTCACTAGACTGCTCTGCTCAAAAGGCTACAAGAACTAGCCCTCCTTTCCAAACAAAGTACCCTCAGATCCTTTTTTTTTTACAAAATCTCTTTGGACAGAGTTGTGCTATGATGCAAAACCACCAATTCACCCTTCAAAACTCAGACAACTGACCTCTGGACTGTAAGTTCACCAAACCCTCCTTTTATAGTTAAAATCCTAGGGTTTTCAACATTTCACCCTCACAAGGCCTTCCAAGCCCAACCAAAACATCAAACTACTTGTTTAGGGTCTGCACAAGCATTTCACACCATTCCCAAGTTGTTTCCATCAATGGCTCATAAAAACCACCCTTGAACCCACCATTTTTTATATAAAATCATTGTTACCAACCCTTAGAACACTACTCCATGTCAAAACCATGACTCCACAGCCTTCCCAACCATTTGAACACACAAACAAGCATTAAATATGTCATCCCACTAAAACACAGAGTTTTACAGTAGGTGGGATGACTGGTTTTTCATTTTCTTCCTCAAAACTGTGCTTTCACTGCCCCAACAGACAATTTTTAGAAAAAATGAGATTTCTTTCCCAAAACCCGATGGAAAACACTCAAATTTGTTCCAAATAAGACTTAACACATGATTCTATGCAAATAAAATAATTCTAATTCATCGCCTTGACTGTACGGGCCATGCAAAAGAGAATAAGTTCTGGAAATCAGGAAAAACTATGATGTAGCAGAAAAATGCACGTTGTTTCTCTTATGAAATACTTCAAAAATTGTTGAACAACCTTTGGTTCGAGCCTTTTATGGCTTTAAATACATTTTTGCATCAACATCCAACTGCCTAACTCCTTTTAACTATCTTTTAAAATCCTAACTCCTAATTACCCCTAAAACTATGTTTTGACAACTTAATTGTGCACTTAATAACATTATTGTGCAACCATTGACATTTAGGCCTTTATGATTCCCAATCACCTTGAATTCAATCCCATGACACCAAAAATACCTCACTCTTTCCCACCTACCTACAAATTCAAATGTTTTTTCCTCCAAGGCTTACAAATTTCAAATTTGATACATGAGTGCACTTGTGCACATTTGACCATCAAAACACCAAAACCCCTAAATACATGAAAGAGTGGTCTATTTAGACCTTATTTTAAATACCTACTAAGATAAAATACTTGAAACTTCAAGATTCACCTAAAGTCCCCCAGGATAGATTGCTACCAAAATGAACTTTGTAACATGGTTGTAGGTGCCCCTGCACCAGTTCAAAAGATGCCTCAAATAAATGTGGTCTCATGGTGACGAAATGCCATGACAATCAAATTTCTTTTGATTGTCATGGCATTCCATCACCATGAGATCTCATTTTTTTGAGGCATTTTTTCAAAGAGTTCACTGCCTTTTTTTATGCTACCACATTTTTCATACATGTCTATCAAAGCATTATATCAAACAGTTAATTGCCTTGCTGTTATGGATAAAACCCTAAAACATTGATGCAGTAGGGGAGGTCTTGCAATCTCACTAAACACAATTCCAATCATTAATCACAATCCTCAAGTCACAAATCCTCACAGCTATGGATTGTTATGACATTCCATCACCATGAGACCATGTTTCTTTGAGGCATTTTTTCAAACAATTCACTGCCTTGTCTATGCTACCACATTTTTCGTACATGTTTACCAAAGCATTTTATCAAATAGTTCACTGCCTTGCTGCTATGGCTAAAAGCCTAAAACAGGTGGGTTTATCGAAAATCCTATTCCCACAAATCATAAAACCTTTCCAATGCATCAAACATGCTTACAAGAACCCACACATGCTTAAAATTCCCTGACAAACTGTTGCCCCAAAGGATTTCAACCATTTCCACTCTTAAACCACTGAATTTCACCAAAACTCATCAAATTGCCAACTAGGGCATCATACCAAACCACTCAACTCACCTCCCCTGCTCCAGAGACCATGCAAATATGTTTCCTACCCCTAATTATTCCATTCCACTAAGTTACAGTAGGATACAATGGGTGGAATGGCTATAAAGTCATTTTTACACACTCAACTACTTGCATTTGACAACTTTTTTTCCAAGCGAGAAATTGCCACCATGGGAAAAGACCTCTGAGATAGAAAAAACTGAAAGAGGTTATTGTAGAGAGGTCCAACATGATCACATAGGCTTAGATGAGAAGTTTCTAAAAATCACGGTGTCCGAATACAAGCATGTTGAAGTTCGCAGCCATTTTGCACTTTGGATTTTTGAGGGATTGATCCAGTTGAACGTAGCTTAGAGTGATTTTGTGTGTTTGGGTGCGAAAGAGGACCATGCCTAGCATAAATGTACCCACTCAAATGCATTGAAACAATCTATTTGGTCAAACGAGCTGCAGAACAAAAGTTGCAGCACTTTCAACTACTTGCATTTGATAATTTTTTCCCCAAGTGAAAATTCACCACCACAGGAAAATGCTTCCAAGATAGAAAAAACCGAGAGAGGTTATTTTAGAGGGGTCCAACGCAATCTTGTAGGGTCAGACAAGAAGTTTCTAAGCATCACGGTATCCGAGTAATAGCATGCTGAAGTTTGCAGTCATTTTGCACTTTGGACCCTTAAGGGATTGATCCGGTTGAACGTAGCTCGGAGTCATTCTGTGTGTTTGGGTGCGAAAGAGGACCATGCCTAGTGTGAAAATACCTATTCAGACGTGTTGGAATGGTTCGTTTGGTCACACGAGCTGCATAACGAAAGTTGCACCACTTTGCAACTTTCAACTACTTGCATTTGATAACTTTTTCTCCAAGCGAAAATTGGCCACCACAGGAAAATGTCTCCGAGATAGAAAACCAAGAGAATTTATTGTAGAGGGGCCCAACACAATCTTGTAGGATCAGACAATAATTTTCTAAACATCATAGTATCTAAGTAATAGCATGCTGAAGTTTGCAGCCATTTTGCACTTTGGACCCTTAAGGAATCGATCCGGTTGAGCGTAGATCAAAGCGACTCCGCATGTTTGGGTGCGAAAGAAGACCATGCCTAGTGTAAAAATACCTATTCAGACATGGTGGAATAGTCTGTTTGGTCACACGAGCTGCAGAACGAAAGTTGCACCATTTTGCAACTTTTAACTACTTGCATTTGACACTTTTTCCATCAAGTGAAAACTGGACACCACAGGAAAATAACTTCAAGATGGAAAAAACCGAGAGAGTTTATTATAGAGGGGCCTAACATGATCCCATAGGCTCAAATGATAAGTTTCTAAGTATCACGGTGTCCGAATAGAAGCATGTTGAAGTTCACAACCATTTTGCACTTTGGACCCTTAAGAGATCGATCCAGTTGAATGTAGCTCAGAGCTATTTTGCGTGTTTGGGTGCGAAAGAGGAACATGCCTAGCGTAAACGTATCCACTCGAATGTGTTGGAACAATCCGTTTGGTCACACGAGTTGCAGAACGAAAGTTGTACCACTTTGCAACTTTCAACTACTTGCATTTGACAACTTTTTCCCTACTTTTTCCCTACTTTTTCCCTAAGTGAAAATTTGTCACCACAAGAAAATGCCTCCGAGATATAAAAAACCAAGAGAGGTTATTGTAGAGGGGCCCAACATGATCTTATAGGATCAGATGAGAAGTTTCTAAGCATCACAGTACCTGAGTAATAGCATGCTAAATTTTGCAGCCATTTTGCACTTTCGACCTTTGAGGGATCGATCCAGTTGAACGTAGCTCGAAGTGATTTCGCATGTTTGGTTACGAAAGAGGACCATGCCTAGCATAAACATACCCACCCAAACACGTTGGAACAATCTGTTTGGCCACACGAGCTGCAGAATGAAAGTTGCACCACTTTGCAACTTTCAACTACTTGCATTTGACAACTTTTTCCCCAAGTGAAAATTCGCCACCACAGGAAAATTCCTTCAAGATACCAAAAATAGAGAGAGGTTATTATAGAGGGGACCAACGAGATCTTGTAGGATCAGACGTAAATTTTCTAAACATCACGGTATCCGAGTAATAGCACACTAAAGTTTGCAGCCATTCTACACTTTGGACCCTTAAGGGATCAATCCGGTTGAATGTAGCTCGGAGTCATTCTGTGTGTTTGGGTGCGAAAGAAGACCATGTCTAATATGAACATACCTATTTAGACACTTTGGAACAGTTCGTTTGGTCACACAAGCAGCAGAACGAAAGTTGCACCACTTTGCAACTTTCAACTACTTGCATTTGAAAACTTTTTCCCCAAGTGAAAATTTTCCACCACAGGAAAATGCTTCTGAGATAACAAAAATCGAGAGAGATTATTGTAGAGGGCCCCAATGCAATCTTGTAGGATCAGATGAGAAGTTTCTAAGCATCACAGTATCTGAGTAATAGCATGCTGAAGTTTGCAACCATTTTGCACTTTGGACCCTTAAGGAATTGACCCGGTTGAGCGTAGCTCAAAGAAAATCCACGTGTTTGGGTGCGAAAGAAGACCATGCCTAGTGTAAACATACCTATTCAGACGTGGTGGAACAGTCTGTTTGATCACACGAGCTACAGAACAAAAGTTGCACCACTTTGCGACTTTTAACTACTTGCATTTGACACTTTTTCCATCAAGTGAAAACTAGACACCACAGGAAAATACCTTCAAGATAGAAAAAACCAAGAGATGTTATTGTAGAGGGGCCCAACATGATCCCATAGGTTCAGATGATAAATTTCTAAACATCACGGTGTCTGCATACAAGCATGCTATAGTTCGCAACGATTTTGCACTTTGGACCTTTAAGGAATCGATTTGGTTGAATGTAGCTCGGAGCGATTTCGCGTGTTTGGGTGCAAAAGAGGAACATGCCTAGCGTAAACGTATCCACATGGATGTGTTGGAACAATTTTTTTGGTCACACAAGTTGCAGAATGAAAGTTGCACCACTTTGCAACTTTCAACTACTTGCATTTGACAACTTTTTCCCTAAGTGAAAATTCATCACCATAGAAAAATGCCTCCGAGATATAAAAAAACAAGAGACATTATTTTAGAGGGGCCCAACGTGATATCATAGGATCATACGATAATTTTCTAAGCATCATGGTACCCGAGTAATAGCATGCTGAAGTTTGCAGCCATTTTGCACTTTTGACCCTTAAGGGATCGATCTAGTTGAGCGTAGCTTGAAGCGATTTCGCATGTTTGGGTGCCAAAAAGAACCATGCCTAGCGTAAACGTACCCACCAAGATGCGTTGGAACAATCCGTTTGGTCACGCGAGTTGCAAAATGAAAGTTGCACCACTTTGCAACTTTCAACTACTTGCATTTGACAACTTTTTCCCCAAGTGAAAATTCACCACCACAAGAAAAATGCCTCCAAGATAGAAAAAACTGAGAGAGGTTATTGTAGAGGGGCCCAACGCAATCTTGTAGGATCAGATGAGTATTTTCTAAGCATCAGAGTATCCAAGTAATAGCATACTAAAATTTGCAGCAATTTTACACTTTGGACCCTTAAGGGATCGATCCGGTTGAACGTAGCTCGGAATCATTCCGTGTGTTTGGGTGTGAAAGAGGACCATTCCTAGTGTGAAAATACCTATTCAGACACATTGAAATAGTTCGTTTGGTCACATGAGCTACAGAATGAAAGTTGCACCACTTTGCAACTTTCAACTAGTTGCATTTGACAACTTTTTCTCCAAGTGAAAATTCGCCACCACAGGAAAATGCCTCCGAAATAGAAAAAACCGAGAGAGGTTATCGTAGAGGGGCCTGAAAAAATCTCATAGGATCAGACGAGAAGTTTCTAAGTGTCACAGTATTCGAGTAATAGAATGCTAAAGTTTGCAACCATTTTGCACTTTGAACCCTTAAGGAATCGATCCAGTTGAGTGTAGCTCAGAGTGACTCCATGTGTTTGGGTGCGAAATAAGACCATTCCTAGCATAAAAATACCATTTAGACATGGTGAAACAGTCTGTTTGATCACATGAGCTACAGAACAAAAGTTGCACCACTTTGCAACTTTTAACTACTTGCATTTGACACTTTTTCCATCAAGTGAAAACTAGACACCACAGGAAAATACCTTCAAGATAGAAAAAACTGAGAGAGGTTATTGTAGAGGGGCCCAACATGATCTCATAGGCTCATATGATAAGTTTCTAAGCATCACGGTGTCCGAATACAAGCATGTTGAAGTTCGTAGCCATTTTGCACTTTGGACCCTCAAGGGATCGATCCGGTTGAATGTAGCTCAGAGCGATTTCACGTGTTTTGGTGCGAAAGAGGAATATTCCTAGCGTAAATGTATCCACCCGGATGTGTTGGAATAATCTGTTTGGTCACACGAGCTGTAGAACGAAAGTTGTACCACTTTGCAACTTTCAACTACTTGCATTTGACAACTTTTTCCCCAAGTGAAAATTCGTCACCACTAAGAAAATGCCTCCGAGATATAAAAAACCAAGAGAGGTTATTGTAGAGGGGCCCAATTCAATTTCATAGGATCAGATGATAAGTTTCTAAGCATCACGGTACCCGAGTAATAGCATGCTAAAGTTTGTAGCCATTTTGCACTTTTGACCCTAAAGGGATCGATCCAGTTGAACGTAGCTCGAAGCGATTTCGCGTGTTTGGGTGTGAAAGAGGACCAAGACTAGCGTAAACATACTCACCCAAACATGTTGGAACAATTCATTTGGTCACACGAGCTGCAGAACGAAAGTTGCACCACTTTGCAACTTTCAACTACTTGCATTTGACAACTTTTTCCTCAAGTGAAAATTCGCCACCGTAGGAAAATGCCTCCGAGATAGCAAAAACCGAGAGAATTTATTGTAGAGGGGCCCAACGTGATCTTGTAGGATCAGACAAGAATTTTCTAAGTGTCATGGTATCCAAGTAATAGCATGTTGAAGTTTGCGGCCATTTTCCACTTTCGACCCTTAAGGGATCGATCTGATTGAGCGTAGCTCAGAGCGATTTCGCATGTTTGGGTATGAAAAAAGACCATGCCTAGTGTAAAATTACCCACCCGGACGTGTTGGAATAATCCATTTGGTGACACTAGATGTAGAATGAAAGTTGCACCACTTTGCAACTTTCAACTACTTGCATTTGACAACTTTTTCCCCAAGTGAAAATTCGCCACCACAACAAAATGCCTCTGAGATAGCAAAAATCGAGGGAGGTTATTGTAGAGGGGCCCAACATGATCTTGTAGGATTAGATGAGAAGTTTCTAAATGTCACGGTACCTGAGTAATAGCATGCTGAAGTTTGCAGCCATTTTGCACTTTCGACCCTTAAGGGATCGATCCGATTAAACGTAGTTCGGAGTGATTTTGCATGTTTGGGTGCGAAAGAGGACCATGCCTAGCACAGACGTACCCACCTGGATGCGTTGGAACAATCCATTTGGTCACACGAGCTGCAGAACGAAAGTTGCACCACTTTGCAACTTTTAACTACTTGCATTTGACACTTTATCCATCAAGTGAAAATTGGACACCACAGGAAAATGCCTCCAAGATAGAAAAAACCGAGAGAGGTTATTATAGAGGGGCCCAACGTGTTCGCATAGGTTTAGACATATATTTCATAATCATCACAGTTTATGAGTAATACCTTATCAAATATTGTTTCCCTTTTACACTTTGGACCCTTAAGGGATCGAGTCAGTTAAACGTATCTTAGAGCGATTGTGCTCTCTTTTCGATGGAATTAGGTGGGAAACAGACTTAACTCCATTTTAGTTTTGGTTTGGTTGGATTTCAAGTGATTTTGTGCATTTTGGAAGCCAATTACTGAGGGTCGATCTGTATACTCTGTTTTAAGGGTTCTGAGTGCATTAAAATGTCATATTAAGCCTTCCACCCACTATATGCTTTTGGAACTCAATGGAAAGGCTTAGTTAGGGTTATAAAACATGTGTTCAAATTTTTGTGTGCAAGGGAGGCGAATAGAGGGTTTTTAGGTGATGTCGTAGATGTCAAATGGTGCATTTTTTAGTGGAAAATGGTGGTTTAGTGCTAGGGTTTGAAGAAATCTTTGGGGGAAGCGATATCTCTTGAAATTTTAAGCTTGTGCAGACCTTTTTGAAGGTTTTTTAGGCTTTGGTTGGTTGTGGGAAGGTTTGGAGTATGGTTTTTCAATAAACCCTTGCCTACACCTCGCCCTCAATATTTGATTATTTGATGGTCAATAGGTTGGTCAATAGGTTTTTGTGGGTATTTTGAGCATGTTTTGTCTTGAATAAGGTCAATTAAGACCATTAGGTATGTTTTAGGATGAATTTTGGGTCTAGTGATAAAAAATGTGAAAATTTCAATCTTGCACTAGAAGTTGTCTTTGTAGCCTTTGAAGGAAAATTTGTGTATTTGTATATGAGTGTGCAAGAATGGAGTTTTGTTGATGTAATAAGGCTATTTCCAATAAATTTGTGTGGATTTATAGGTCATTAGTTGTAGTCATTAGGTTGGAGGATTCTAAAGTTGCAAATTTGTAAGTTGCTTAAATCAACAAATTTGAAATGCAACGGTTACTTGTTTTAAAAGTTGGTATTTAGTTAGTTGAGGGCGTGATCAGTTAGAGAAGGGTGTAAAGGAATATGTAAATATTTCATATGTACATTAAAGTAGGTTGTTTTTGAACTTTTGGAGAAGATCTAATAAGAATTATTCACACTCTTCTTTGTTTTTCTGATTTTCTATGTAAATTTGTTGATCCCATGGTTAGTACGACCTATAGCTTGTCTGTATGGCTGCAAGGATGACATGGTTCAATAGAGGAGTGAGATAGCTTCCTTTTTGTAGTGGTTTGGTCCAATTTCATAAAGAATATAGGGAGTTATAATTGTTCTTCTGGAACTAGTCAAAAACCCTCAAAAACCAGGGTTCTATTACAAGAATGCACACAACTCGCCATTCCCTTTTGGTCAAGGCTTAATTCTTGGTGGAATGGTAGATTTCATCATGTAATTTATGTTTGAAGAGGTTTTGGAGAACTTCATGGAGTTTGGAGTGATTTATTAGTTACCTTAGGTTTGGCATCCTCATGTGACAAGCCTAATTTTGTGTAAGAAAGTCTGAGTTTGATGAGTTGTGAGTGGAATCTGTTGGTTTCCAACGTCCCTCCAATTCAAAATGTAGTTAAGGGACATTGGAGGGAGGTTTTTAGAGTTTAAATATGCCTCTCTTGGTTGAGGCAAGGTTGTTGATGAAGAAAGAAAGAAGATTCAATAAAAAGTTTGCTTTGTTTTTTGATTTCCTGTGCAAGAATTGTTGATCCCGTACTTGGTATGGTCTGTAGGTTTGTTTTCAGATTCCAAGGCTATAATGGTTTGAAAGGGGATTGATTTGTATCTCTTTTTTTGTTTGTGTGGATTAATTTCATTGAGGGACAAGGGAGATATTCATATTTCTCTGTCGGGTGGTCTGGAACCCTTTTAAATCAGGGTGTTGATTGAATTTTGCTTGTATCTTCCATTCCCACCATGCATTAAGGCCAGGACTGGGTGGAATGGGAGAGTACCATATTTAATTTTATCTTATAATTTTTTTAGAGAGTGGCATGCAGGTTTGGGAAGGATCTTTGAAGATCTAGGCCTGGCACCATCATGTGACAAGCCTAGAATCAAGGGGAAAAGTCTAATTTTTGGTCTCTATGAGAATGTTTTGTGAATAAAGTCCTATAGGGACTTGTGAAATGGATGTAAGAAAATTATAGGAACTTAATTGTGGCTGAGGGGTTTTGGAGAGTGCCTAGGTACTAAGTTCCTTGAGTTGAGCAGCCTATTAGGCCTACCTTGTAGCGTTACCTTTTGGCTTATTGTGACTTTACCTTTGATTGTCAAGAAGGGAGGCTTTGAGACTTCGTATGGGGAATCCATTTGTTGTCCAAATTCAATGGTTTTGGTCTAATACAAGCTTGTATGTGGTTTTTTTCTTGACTATCCTACCGGGTAGTGCTACAACGGTTAGGGGTAAAAGAGGCCTAAAGGCTAGAATAAAGCTTGGAAATTACTTTGTTTTCTCATAGTTTTATTGATTTTTCTGAGTTCCCTACCTGTGTACAAGCTGAACAGGGTTTATATGTATTTAATTCCCTTGAGAAACAGTATATAAATGTTCTAACTTGTGTTTGGTGCCTTGGCAGGGTTTGGTTTAATCTTTTAGTGCCTTAATTCATCAAATTGCTCCTACCGGGTTCTTGAACAACCTTAAGGTTTTGGGGTTATTCTAATGGCATAACCATCATCCCACCTACTATCATCAAATGTAACTCAGTGGGATGATGTAGTTGAGTGTAGGGAATGTTAATTTAGGAGTAGGAGGTGTGGAAGGATGATCCCTTGGCTTGAAGAATGAAAGGAAGAGCTGGAGGTGTGTGTTTTCCCTTGGAAATTGGTGGGTCAGACCTATGGAATGAATAAGTCATATTGTTAATGGTCAAGTGAGTGTTCCTTAAGCATGGGTGGACCTATTGAAATATGTATGTGTAGTTATATTGGGTGGGAATGGCTGGGAAGGTGAATATTCAATAATGGTACCCTAAAACCCTAGTTATTTAGGCTATAAGGAGGGTTTTTGAATTGGAGGCTTGTTTCAGAATTTGGGGTCAAGAGACTTGGAAAATCCTTGGTTTGGGAACTTGATTCAAGACTTTTTTTTGGGTTAGAAGGTCTGGTGTGGAGATCTAAAGGTAGTCTCTTAGTAAAAATGGCCTAATTTGAGGCTTACAACTATGAAAGTCCAATTTTGAGGCGCTTGGTCCTAAGAAGGTGTATCTGATTGTCCTGTATGTTGTGTATCTCTGAGAAGGGTATTTGAATCCATGATTAGTTTCCTAAGTGTTTTTGAAAATTTTGGCCAAAATTCTAAAAAATCAGTTTCTAACTGTTGCAAGGGAAACATATGTCAATAGGTGAGTTTTGAGGAATTCAATGAATCCGCCTTGGGGATTGTGCAAAGTTGATTTAATTATCATTGCTTGGATGTTGACAACCTCTATAGGGTCCTTGTTGAGTTTGATGCTATTTTACAATGTTGAGTTAATTGAAAGCTGATGTCTTGCTTGGCATATTTGAGAGAAGTTGTGTCAATTTGTGTCTTGGGTTACCACCACCTCTGCATTAGTAGGGGCAATAAAATATGCCTTTCTACAATTATATTAGACATTATTTCATTATTACTCATAAATCTGCATATTTTTCCTTGAAGACAACTTTAAATGTAAACCATGAAGCAGTACAACTGATTTTAAATGTAATATACACATTTAATTGAGGCATATATTAAGGAATATACACATTTGCATGTATTAATTTCTCATAATTTTTGTATATCAAAAAATACACTAAGTCAATGACAAATATTACAATAGTGATGGAAGAACATCTTAAAAATATTCCCATATGTCAATACTTGTAGCAATACATGCATGGAAATAATCCTCCCATTTGTAGCACAGATCATGAAATATATTGTACTTGAGAAGAAATAAAAGGAGCTGGTGCCCAATTTCATTTCTCCATTCCACCTCATCTGGCCCAGTTATTTGCATTCCAAAATGGTTCAAAACATGTACATCCCCTGCTCCCTACGAAACACATGGGTAGTAGCCTCTTTGGGGTTGTGTAGTATCATAGGAATTTGGTCCACAAAAAACCTGCAAAAGCCTATCAATCTTAGACATGGACTCACATAAAAATCATTAAAAGAGAAATAACTAAATAATGTCAGTCATACAGCTGACGAGACCTACTATCACCTTCATGCATGCTAGATAAGGAGGTTGATTGAAGGTCCTACAATGGTGATGTGCCCCTTTGCTACTTTATCATCTCTCGATGATCCTACGTATAAATTTCAAATATATCATTGACATAACTAACATAAAACATGTAGCATATAAGAATCCGATAAATCTATGAGATGGAAAAGAAAGAGAAGATTGACAACCAAAAAATGCACCAGCAACCGATGTTTCTCATACCACTGAACACTTGCACCACCAACCAATATTGTTCTTTTCTTATATACTTTGACAAACTTCAGTATTACCTACAGTCACAATTAGAAAAGGATCAGTGTCAGTCATAAATGCATATGACATCAAATAGTAATGGTGAAAAATCCTGATTGCAAGGTGTTGGTCCAAAAGAGTGATCAATAACATGACTATACAAATTCAATGTGCATACTTACAAATCAATCTAGGGAACCATCTGGGTCTACTCTACTCTTTATTGTGTCAAGTATTGCCTCATGGTCAGACTCACACACTTTCCACAAGTTCTTGTTCATAGGTCTGCCCTTATATTTGATCAAATGAACGTTGGTGGTGACGACAAGGTTTGAGTAGTGAAGAATTTTCCGATGCATGTCGAAGTCCTCAAACAACCAAACTTCAAGATTCTTTACTAGATACCTTCGAAGCCATGTTCTAGTAACAACCATCGAACCTGTAGGATATTCTATGTTTTCTCCATCTATAACTGGGGCCTCCAATTTTTTTTTGGCCTCGATACAATGACACAGGTAATAATTCGTACCCTCTTCATTGTCTTCATCTGCACTCACGGCATAAATGTGCCCTACATTGATATGTTCATCTTGTTATATGTATTTACTGAGCAACATAATAAACCCTATAAGTAAGAAATATTACCTGGTTCTAGTAGGTCTGATACATGATCAAAGTCAATGGATGATTGCACCTCCATGATTTGTAGAGCCATCGGGAGCTGATAAGTGTCAAGTGGGGTTAGACTTCTTACAGACCATTCATCAACCCACTCTGTTGACTCACAATCATTCCATGCTTGAAGTGTACATGCATAAAAAAAGAATGCCATATTCTGTGTATGGATAGTCCATGTACCTGCATTGGAGCTTCTAAAAGAGTGTAGCTCGCTCGATCCTATTAGTGTACAACAATCCTCATATTTTGCAATGTTAATATCATCTATTAAATGAAAAAATCTACGAACTAAAGAATTACCTTCACTACCTGGACCCATTGCACCATTGCACCACTGGACAATTGATCTTGCATCTACCAACTTTACACTATTTCTGTACTTTAACTCTTCTCGTGCTAGGGTTCTTTTGATACATGCACCTGCTCCATCAGGCTCCCCCTTTCCATGCCCAGCCTTTGAGAAGTTTCACATATGTTGAACACCACTAATCCTATGCATCCTGCTCAACCAGTAAAACATTCTAGCATTCTTGAATTGTGATGTACAATTATCTGAACATATGATATGTTGACTACAATGATATGCCCCTGCTAGCCAAATCAGCATAGAACATATGAAAGCAACCTTGCACAAACTCTGTAGAATGTGTGTGACCATCACTGATGTAAAAGTGATATTCCCTCAATACTTTCCTATTTTCCTTTGTACTATCATTTGCATGAATGAATGCTATATGCACAAATATAGCAACCTACGTGGAGTTGTAGTATTGTGATTACACCTCGTTATGTGGTCTAGTGTTTAGTTCTCAGTGAAGTTGACAACTGAAATGATATGACGAAGTGGAAATGTGTCCTTGCATAACTTGAATTGTGAGTCCAACCATTGTGCTCTGTGTGTATGCCTTGCATACTCATAGACCACCTGATCATGGAAAATTCCCATAAACTTATACACTGGAATCTTATAACTAACCAATTCACACTTCTTTGCTTCTTTCCCATCTTTTAGATTGTATGCCACTGTCTTATATTTGCCAAATTCCACAATTTTGTCTCCAATTGTGTGTGTACTATCCATGTGTTGGAAAATTGGAAAACGTTGCATGCCACCACAATGATCACATGTGCCATCCAAACATGATTTTTTGTAAAAAAATTGACCATCCTCTCTTTCACATAAAATGGAAGACAAAAATTTCCTTGATGATTTAGGTGGAGACATTATGTTACATTCCTATAAAACATTGTCAGTATGCATATCTAAACATATACGTTGATAAACATCATAATGGTTAGAAAACTCAATATGAACCCTACAACAACAAGTAGTGCGTGTGTGATTTATTTTGACATAAAAAGGTTTTAGCATTTCAAATAACCTTTGACATATTTTAATTTTAGGAAACTTCCATACAAAATCAGCAAAAAATTGGGTTTGAGTGGTATCCAAAAAATGCATTGGATGTGGCTCACAATTTTTACTACCAATTCTCCTTCTTACAACATCTCTTTGATTAGGAGATTTCCTTGTGTTATCCTTCCAATAATTCACAATTAAATATCTCAAGACTTGAGCAATTCTTGTATCTCTCTGCAGCACTCTACCCGAGAATACCCATAACTCATTGCTATTTGGATCATCCACTCTTTCATGCCTTCCTTTGGCTCTCATTAGAGATGATCTACTTATTTTCAAAGACTTACTTGCCTTTGTAAGGTTCACCTTGTTCCTTGTTTGACTACTTAATAGTGTTGTTGTCATCACACATCGTGTGGCACAACTATCCTTCGTGCGTGAGGTAGAACCCACACTCTCATATGCACTCATCAAGTTCTTTACAATGGAATTTTTACTTGAGTCATTCAAAACTCTTCTCCCAAGAGCCTTCATGGTGGGCCTAAATTTGAGTTGCCTCATCATTTCAACAAATAGTTGGCATCTTCCACCCTCACTTAGCTTCACAAAAAATAAACTCCATATCCTCTGTGCATATCTTTGACATTTACATTTTGGAATCTTATTAGGCATCCATTTCAAAACATTAGAATCAATATCAATAAAAAATGTAGGTTTTCTAAGCAAAACTCTAGGAGGAGTTCTCAAAGGTAAATTTTTGTCAACATTGGGAAGGTCAACAACATTGGGGATAGATCGTGTACCTTCAATCAGAGGTGCAATTGATGACATACCTTGAGATTGACATGTAAACGATGTTGTACCTCCAACTTGAGATGTCGTTTGTGGAGTTCCTTCAAATAGAGATGTGTTTGCTGATGTACTTTCAAAATGCAATGTTGTTGATGGTGTATCTTCAATTGGAGATGTGATTTCCAATGTACTTGGAAAACCACATGTTGTTGCCTATGTGTCTTCAACTGGAGATGTGCATTGAGCTTCACCTATGGTTGATGATGTGCCCCAACTTCGGTATTCATTCTTGTCTTTCCACGAACTTTCCTCATTCTTGCCCTTTGTTTTTCCAATTCGACATCTCTCTTAGATTGCATGAGAATTTTTGGTTGTATGGGCTGCAATTCCTTTGCTTCACAAGCTACATTTTTAACTGCACTTTCTTCCGGTGTTAGAGGCTTCGATCGTTTCCTCGGCATGGAGTTCAATGGTGCATGTTCACAAACACACCTAGAACCACAAACACACATAGAACAAAAGTAATTAATGAATTTTATGAAAATATTAATATCGCTGATTACATTGCATTAAATATGAAACACACCAAAGCATTTTATGAAAGAAGGCAGCGAACTTTTTGGAATTATCAAACATGTCTATGCTAGACAACAGTTTTCATACATGATGGAGTTAGATGTCTGTAGGGTTAGATATTAGAGTAGG
This sequence comes from Sequoiadendron giganteum, assembly GCA_007115665.2. Taxonomy (NCBI): domain Eukaryota; kingdom Viridiplantae; phylum Streptophyta; class Pinopsida; order Cupressales; family Cupressaceae; genus Sequoiadendron; species Sequoiadendron giganteum. Next base: position 370,493,354 of record CM021108.1, on the reverse strand, counting down.
GATTTTGAGTGTGTTTGATGCAGAGAGGGGTGGAAACCATTCAATACACCAAATTAATGTGAATCAATCAGATTCCAAAGCAAAATCAAATGTTCAACTGAAAATCCCAACTTCTACCAAGCTTTCCCTTGTAGCATAGGTAACCCAGTTCAAGGGCCTTTTCACCAAGATTTTCCAAAACACTTGACAAAATAAAGGATGATTAAGATACCCATTTGCAAGTTATAAAACATATGTAAATCCCAACATCAACTCCTTTGGACCAACATTGACTTCCTATAGACCCACCTTGGAAAAGTCTATTCAATTAGCCTAATTTACAAGGAGAGTACCTTTTAAACACTACATATTCACTCAAACTCCTCAAAAAGTACTATTTTATGTGTCAAAACCTCCAATTTCCTAATTTGTTTCCAAGTCCGAGACCTCTAGACCCCTAATACAGGTCAAACCCTCAATTTCAAGCAAAATACGAGGTTTTAATGAAAATCCTATCTCCTGGACCTTCTGGACCCATACAAAGCACCAAACACACTTACTAGACCCTGCACATGGTTAATAATACATTACATGGACAATGTTTCCCACATTTGGTCAAAACACCACTTGAAGCCCTCATTTTCACCATGAAAATACCCTGCTACAATCGTAGAACATCATCCCAAACACCAAACCTTGACCCCACAACATTCTAAATAGGTTATGCATGTATTTTACAAGTTAGAGGACCCATTCCACAAGTTACAGTAGGCACAAAAAGTGGAATGGGGTGAATTACATCATGAAACCCTTCAATTGAAGAACACTGTGAAAGTAGGTAACAATAGTAAAAACAAGGTAAATTTCGCTATACAAAGAGTTAGAACCTCTAAATAGGTGATAATGAAATATAGTTCATTAATCTACAACATCCAACCAATTTCAGATCATCTTAGAGTCTGTACAGGCCGTACAACAACAAGAAAAGTGAGAGAAACCAGTAAGTAAATGTGAATTGGTCAGTTGAGCATTGAATTGAGGTTTTTGAGATTGAAGATTGTTTGAAACTGATCTAATTATGATTGTTGAAGTTTTTTTCTCCCTGCTTTTCATCAAAAATGTAGGGTATAAGTTGTTTCCACCTAAATGAAAGCTAGAGAATCTTGTGTTTATTGTTCTCAAAACCAAACTTGTGATTGTCAACGAAGTCATGAAGAATATGAATTCAAAGAAGGGTTTGTGATGCTATATCTTATAATTATTCACTATTTCTTTGGCAATGAAGTAACTTAGAAAGACAATAAGAATTCTCAGTTGCACAAAAATTTCCTTTTTTTTATTTATTAGAAAGGTAAATGGTATGAATGAATGGAAACTTGCATTAACAACTATGTCAAATCACTTGAATTTATCTAAGCACATGTTCAATGAAGGTGATTTTTTTATGGAACAAAAAATTTAATGGAAAATTGCATTAACATTCATGAAAGCTATTAGGTTTTCCAAATTAGTTGAAAATAAAAGTTTTCCAAATTAGTTGAAAATAAAATGAAAAAGAGTGAATTCCACTAACCATGTTGGAAATGGACTACTATAAGCAATGCAAATAGAATTCATAAGTAAATTTGTGTTAACTAAATGTCATGTTTTTCATTTTTTTGTTCTTCAAAATCATAAAAATTAAACTTTTTATGCAAATCCCATCTAATTCAATGTTGAATTCTACGTCCAATTGTTATGATTAATAAAATCATTAAAGAAATTTAGTTTATATTGTCAAAAACAAACAAATATACTAAATATAAAAATTTCAATATTACCAGAATGAATATATTACCTCAGATAATGTAAAATGATGTAGAAACTTCAAAATGTCTTCTTCTATGTTGTCTACCATGCAGATTGATGGTAAAAAGGTGATGGATCAAGCATAGATTGGTACAATATGAAGTCAATTGCATAAAAAAAGGTGTTTTTGAATCACATAAAGCGTTGAACTAGACAAATACAGAAGCATGTGGGCCTGAATCATGGGGTTAACCCCTATTTTTCCATTTCAAGGTAAAAACATATTTGGCACTCACCAAATTTGGAGAGTGCCAAATGTGTTGTTTTGAAAGGGAGATATTCCATAGAGACAAAGGGAGTGACACTAGAGATAGAGAGAGAAGTGATAGGAGTGAGAGAGATTAGTCTAGGTAGTGTGGTAGCAATTGAGACCTGAGAGTGATAGAGACTTGAGAGGGATAGAGAGTTATCCAATTACAATGGGGGAAAATACCTGACAATGGGAGAGGGGTTGGGAGGGATGAGACCCGAGAGATACAAAAAGACCAAAGGGGGAGAGGGAGAGAGAGAGAGAGAGAGAGAGAGAGAGAGAGAGAGTGGGAGAGGGATTGGAGTGAAATATATTTGTCTATGTAGGGTGGGAGGTAAGTGAGGTTTGACAAAGAGGGACTGTGAAAGAGGGCATTGGAGTGACACAAATTAGTCTAAGTACCATGGGAGGGAGTAAGACCCGAGAGAGAGAGAGACTTGAGAGGGAGATATTTATTCAATTCTGGTAGGGGGAAGATCTAAGAGAGGGAGTGGGAGAGAGAGGGAGTGGGACCCTTAAACCGTATACCCTATACCATTAACCCTTAAACCCTAATCCCTCAACCCATATACCCTCTTAATTCCTCAAACCTCAACCCTCAACCCTTAAACCCTAATCCCTCAACCCCTCAACCCTCTTAATCCCTCAACCCTCAACCCTCAACCCTCAACCCTTAAACCCTAATCCCTCAACCCTTATACCCTCTTAATCCCTCTACTCTCAACCCTCTACCCTCAACCCTTAAACCCTAATCCCTCAACACCTATACCCTCTTAATCCCTCAAGCCTCAACCCTTAAACCCTAGTCCCTCAACCCCTATACCCTCTTAATCCCTCAACCCCTATACCCTTTTAATCCCTCAACCCTCAACCCTCAACCCTCAACCCTTAAACCTTAATACCTCAACCCTTATACCCTCTTAAGCTCTCAACCCTCAACCCTCAACCCTCAAACCTTAAACCCTAATCCCTCAACCTCTATACCCTCTTAATCTCTCAACCTTCAACCCTTAAACCCTAATCCCTCAACCCCTATACCCTCTTAATCCCTCAACCCTCAACCCTTAAACCCTAATCCCTCAACCCCTATACAATTTTAATCCCTAAACCCCCTCAACCCTTAAATCCTAATCCCTCAACCCCTATACCCTCTTAATCCCTCAACCCTCAACCCTTAAACCCTAATCCCTCAACCGCTATACCCTCTTAATCCCTCAACCCTTAAACCCTAATCACTCAACCCCTATACCCTCTTAATCCCTCAACCCTCAACCCTCAACCCTCAACCCTCAACCCTTAAACCCTAATCTCTCAACCTCTATACCCTCTTAATCCCTCAACCCTCAACCCTTAGCCCTCAAACCCTAATCCCTCAACCCTTAAACCCTAATCCTTCAACCCCTATACCCTCTTAATCCCTCAACCCTCAACCCTTAAACCTTAATCCCTCAACCCCTATACCATTTTAATCCCTAAACCCTCAACCCTCAACCCTAATCCCTCAACCCATATACCCTCTCAATCCCTCAACCCTTAACCCTTAAACCCTAATCTCTCAAGCCCTATACCCTCTTAATCCCTCAACCCTCAACCCTAAACCCTAATCCCTCAACCCTTATACTCTCTTAATCCCTCAACCCTAAACCCTCAACGCTTGAACCCTAATCCCTCAGCCCCTATACCCTTTTAATCCCTAAACCCTCAACCCTCAACCCTTAAAACCCTAATCCCTCAACCCCTATACCCTCTTAATCCCTCAACCATCAACCCTCAACCCTTAAACCCTAATCCCTCAACCCCTATACCCTCTGAATCCCTCAACCCTCAACCCTCAACCCTTAAACCCTAATCCCTCAACCCATATACCCTCTTAATCCCTTAACCCTCAACCCTCAACCCTTAAACCCTAATCCCTCAACCCCTATATGCTCTTAATCCCTTAACCCTCAACCCTTAAACCCTAATCCCTCAACCCCTATACCCTCTTAATCCCTCAACCCTTAAACCCTAATCCCTCAATTTCCACGTGTCACCTTCCTATTAGTCCATTGCTACTAGTCAAGTCAGAATGGTCAACACAAACTTTAAACACCTCTTACCATGCTACCTCGTCGAGCCAAAGAGACTACTATGGTATGGCGGTGTCACCATGTCACCGCTCATCTCCTTCTTAGCCTCTGCGGTCTAATGGTAGAAAAACCACACCACCGCGACAGAGCAAAGGAGTTGTCGCGGTATGGCAATGAGAACTTGACCACCCATCTGCCACCTTCACCGTGCCACCATTGAGATCAGATGAACCTTCGTGGTATGGTAGTGCCACCGCCCAACCATGAGGCTGAACAAATCCTCTCGCGGTATGGAGGTAACCACTAGAGCCAATCGTCGAACCCACTGCGCTACCGCGCCCCGACTACCAGACCTCCTCGATAAGGAGGTAAGTGTCATATCTAACCACCAAGGCTTATCGTGCCACCGCGACATGGCCAAAAGGCCATTGTGGTATGACGATAAGCGATCTTCACTGACTATCTTCATTCACCACAGCCATTGTGCCATCTTTGAGCAACCTCCGCAGTAGGGAGGTAAACCTTCAAACTGATTATGCAATCAACCGCGCTATCGCCAACTCAAGATAGAGACCCCACGGTATGGCGGTAACATCGCCCAACCACGCAGAGAGCAACAGAGGCCCGCAATATGGCAATAGACCATTCTACCACGCCTCTAAGAAGAACTCCTAGTGGTAGGGAGGTAAAGTCCAAAAAGGCTACAAAATGCCAAGTATTTTACAAAGGTTCAAGCCAGAAGTTGAGGCACTTGTTCCCAACAAGCTCCCACTTGACGAAGACTTCCTAGCTTCCTCTAGAATTTAAATTTACTGACGATCATAGGCCCCAAGGCCCATCGAATTTGTGCACCATCTGAACCTGTCTGTGCAAACTGACTTCGTTAATGCATTTGCAACATTCTTCAAGGTGTCACCTTTTCCAAACAGACCTTTCCATCCTCCACCATGTCTCTAACAAAGTGATATTGCACATCAATGTGCTTCGTCCTGGCATGGAAAGTAGGGTTCTTTTCCAAACAAATGGCACTCTGACTGTCACAAAAAATTGTAATTTTCCTTGCATTGAAACCAATATCATAACACAAACGACTGAGCCAAATAACTTCTTTGCAGGCATTTGTTGTTGCCATGTATTTTGCCTCTATAGTGGATAAAGTGACTACAACCTATCGCTTGCTCATCCAACTAATTGCACCACCATTTAGCATGAAAGTGTATCCACTAGTGGATCTTCTGCTGTTAATGTCCCATGCCCAATCAGAATCCACATATCCATGAATGTTGAGTGTTCTTTGTGATGCAACCAAATTGCCATGGTAACACAGAGCATATTCTGAAGTACCCTTTAAATATCTGAACACTCTCTTCACAATATCCCAATGTGTCCTTCTTGGATTTTCCATAAAACGGCTAAGAACTCCCACTGCTTGGGCAATGTCTGGCCTTGTACAGACCATTGCATACATTAGATTTCCAACAACACTTTCATAAGGCACCCTAGTCATGTCCTCCATCTCAGTGGCATATTTTAGACAATCTTCAACAGATAGCTTCGTTCCTTGCAAGACTGGAACAACTAGTTGCTTGCAATCATTCATACCAAATCTCTCCAGAACAGTGTTAACATACTTATTCTAGCTAATCGAAATATTTCTACTTGTTATGTCCCTGATTATTTCCATCCCTAGAATATACCTTGTTGCACCCAGATGTTTCATTTCAAACTTTGCAGACAACTGAGATTTAAGATCAGAAATGATAGTCTTACTATTTCCTATGAACAAAATATCATCCACATACAAGGTAATAATAAGCACACGATCATTTTCAGATTTATAATACAGACAATGATCAGATTTTGATCTCACAAATCCCATAGACAACACAAAAGTGTCAAATTTTTAATGCCACATTTTGGGACATAAAAATTTCTTCTTCCAGCTCTCCATGGAGAAACAATGTCTTCACATCCATCTGCTCGATCTCTAAGTCATACACTACTGCCAATGAAAAAAGAAATCTAATAGATGTCAACTTTGCTATTGGGGAAAATATTTCTCCATATTCAATTCCCTCTATCTGGGAAAATCCCTTTGCAACCAACCTTGCCTTATATTTTTCAATACTGCCATCTAGAACCGTCTTCTTCTTAAATAACCATTTACAACCAATAGGCTTTTGCCCTTCAGGCAAAGGTACCTAACCCTAGGTTTCATTCTTCTTCAATGATTCCATTTCTTCATTCATGGCTTCCAACCAGGAATTTGAATCAGACATGTTGATAGCTTCTTTCACAATCCTAGGCTCATCAGTGTTAGTAATCAAAGCATAGGCACATTTTGAATCTAACATAGAGAAACGATACCTACAGGTTGTCATTTTTCATGTGTAGACCTTCTTACTAGCTAAGGTTGTGGTTCTTCATCTTCAGAACTCTCAGAGCTGCTTGGAATCTCCTTAGTTTCAGGTACACCATGTAGTTCCTCTTTTTCTGGACTCTGAGGAATTTCAACTACATCATTCTTCTTTTCTCTTTGATCTGTCTCTAACTGTGGATCAGCTACTGAAGGTTTCAACTCATGAAATATTACACTCCTGCTATACAAAACCTTCTTAGTATCAGGATTCCAAAGCTTGTATCCCTTCACACCAACACCATAGCCAATGGAGATACATTTAATAGCCTTGTTCTCCAACTTTGATCTTTTCTCATTTGGCACATATGCATATGCCTCACAACCAAATATATGAATATGTCTCAGAGAGGGCTTCTTATTAGACCATGCTTCCAAAGATGTTTTTCAACAAGAGTAGAACAAGGTGAACGATTTACTAGGTAACATGTTGTAGCCACAGCCTCAGCCCAAAACTTTTGCTCCAAACTAGCACTGCTCAACATACTTCTCGCTCTCTCCATTAACGTTTTGTTCAACCTTTCAGCAACTCCATTCTGTTGTGGAGTATAAGGTGAATTTTTATGCCTTTTAATCCCATGGTCTTTACAGTACCTTTCAAAATCTGCAGAACAAAACTCACTGCCATTATCCATCCTTAAACATTTATTTTTCTTTCCAGTCTGATTTTGTACCAAAGTTTTGAATTCTTTAAACTGATTGAACACTTTTGATTTACTCTTAAGAAAGTATATAAATGCCCTTCTTGAATAGTCATCAATAAAAGAAACATAATATCTAGACTTCGATAACGAAGGAACATTAACTGGACCAAACACATCAAAATGAACATAATTCAATACACCAAAATATTTATCAGGACTCGAATAAAATGAAACACGGTGTTGCTTTCCATATATGCAGTGTTCACAAAAATTGAACTCAAGGTTACAGTCAACAAGCCCTTCAACAAGATTTTTATTTTTCAAGGTTTTTAAACCTTTCTCACCTATGTGATCGAGTCTATGACGCCACAACATGGTTTTCTCAGCTGGTAGTTTCACCTCCAAGGCATTTGCATCTAGAGGAACTTCATCATCCTTCTCTACAGGAGCATCTTTGCTTGACTTTACGGAGATGTTGTTACATTGAACAAGACATGCATCCAGCTTGTGCAGAGAGCCAGAATGTACACCCTTAGCTAGCACCATGGCACCTCTAGCCATTTTACATCCTTTACTCGAGAAAAAAACTTCCACACCAGCATCATTTAGCTTACTGATAGAAAGTAAGTTACGAGCCAAACCTGGTATGTGCAGTACATCACCAATCCCTTTGATTCTTCCATCAGGGAACTATATTTTGACTCTTCCATGGCCAACAATCTCCAGTGTTGAATCACTTTTTAGGTACATCTTTCCACCATCACACTTTTCATACTTAGTGAACCACTCTCTATGAGATTTCATGTGAAAATATGCACCTGAGTCAACAAGCCAGACATCATCTTATGCCTAAGTTTCCAAGGCTACAATGAAGGCATCTCCATCACTTTCAGAAGAGTCATTGTTTGAAGCATTATTCTTCTTCTCCTTACACTCCTTTTGGATATGGCTAGACTACCCACAATTCTAGCATTTCACCTTCAAATTTTTACCAGGAGACTTTGATCTCCCTCCAAGTTTAGATTTAGACTTCTTGTCCTTCTTCTTTCCTTTCTCTTTTGATCTACCTCAAACAACAAGGGCCTCTTTGGCCATCTCTGAAGACTTCCTCCGCATCTCTTCAGACAAAAGTGAGGCAACAACGTCTTCCATCTTGAAAGTAGTGGTCGTACTTCCAATAGCCATTAAAATATGACCCTAAGTGTTAGGTAACGAGCATAATAGGAACATGCAACGATCCTCATCCTCTATCTTCACACCCACGGATGCCAATTGAGCAACACTCATATTAAATGAGTTCAGATGGTCTGCAACAGATGCACCTTCTTCCATCTTCAAGGAGTACAACTTCTTCCTCAGGAATAACTTATTTACCCGAGAATTTCCCAGATAAATATCACCAAGCTTCTTTCATAATGAAGTTGTAGACTTCTCCTCATGGACGTTCAGGAGTAAAAAATCAGCTAGACTAAGTCTAATCAATCCTCTTGCTTTTCTATCTGCAAGATCCCAATCTTCTTGTTTCATACCTTGTGGCATAGCTCTAGACACAACAACCCAAAGGTCTCTATCCACAAGCAAGTCTTCCATTTCAAGTTTTGATAGCTCAAAATTGTTGCCATTGAATTTTTCAATCTCTACTCTACCTGATATACTTGTCATCTCAAACAGAACTAGGTTCTAACTTTGCAAGACTCCCATTGGAACAATATTAGCACAAAAAACCAGCCCTACTAACAAGGATAACACAACTGGCCAAGCTCTGATATCACTTGAAAGGAAAAAAGATAGTGCAGAAATGCTTTCCTAATGCTAAAACCATAGAGGAGTAGTGCAAAGACCAGTTTTAAAACTTTAAAACACTTAAGATGAACACATACAAGAAAGCAAGAGTGACAAAAAATAACAATCACATAGATGACACCAGATTTATGTGGGAAAACCCTTACGGGAAAAAACCCACCAGACCAAGAGCAATCACTTTGTATTACTTTAAAAGCTTACATAAAAAGTTAACAGATTTATCTCTCTCTGATCATCAACTCACAGCAGCAGACATCAATTCAACTACTCTCACTGTTACAATGCTTTTCAACATACAATGAATTCTATCTCTTTTTTTTCACCTTATTGACTATATATATATTTTTGACTGTTACAAGTCTTTCATACATATTCAACCAACCAACCAATCGGGTGCCATTATTATGCACCTTCCTTCTAACAGACGAATCTGATTGCTTCTGACCAAGTCTCCTTGCAATCATGCATCAGGTCATCCAGGTATTAATTCCCTTTGCCATAATTGGATTATGTCACCTATCGAATCAAGCCTTGCAGTTAATGCTTTCACTGCTTCAAACTTCAACCAATCATTCATTGATTACTTGCCATGTGTCACCTTCCTATTCGTCCACCACTACTAGTCAAGTCAGATTGGTCAACACAAATGTCGAACACCTCTTACCGTGCTACCTCGTCGAGCCAAAGAGACTACTGCAGTATGGCGGTGTCACTGCGTCACCACCCATCTCCTTCTCAACCTTTTCGGTCTAGCGATAGACATATCGCACCACCATGACAGAGCAAAGGAGCCACTGTGGTATGGCGGTGAGCACTTGACCACCCGTTCGCCACCATCATCATGCCACCGCTGAGCTTGGATCAACCCTCTATGGTATGGTGGTACCACCGCCCAACCATGAGGTTGAACAAAGCCTCCCATGGTATGGAGGTAACGGCCAGAGCCAACCATCGCACCCACCGTGCCCCAACCACCAGACCTCCTCGATAAGGAGGTAAGCATCATCTTTGACCGCCAAGTCTTACCGCGCCATCGCGACATGGCCAAAAGGCCATCACGTTATGGTGGTAAGCAATCTTCACTGACTTTCTTTGTTCACTGCGTACACCATGCCATCTTCGAGGAACCTCCGCAGTAGGGAGGTAAACCTTCAAACTGACAGTGCAGTCAACCACACTACCACCAGCTCTAGACAGAGACCCCGCGGTATGGCGGTAACACCGCCCAACCATGGATAGAGCAATAGAGGCTCGTGGTATGGTGGTAAACCATGCTACCGTTCCTCTAAAAAGAACTCCTAGTGGTAGGGAGGTAAAGTCTAGAAAAGGGTACAAAATGCCAAGTCTTTTACAAAGGTTCAAGCGAGAAGTTGAGGCACCTATTCCCAACACAACCCGTATACCCTCTTAATCCCTCAACCCTCAAACCTCAACCCTTAAACCCTAATCCCTCAACCCCTATACCCTCTTAATCCCTCAACCCTCAACCCTCAACCCTCTACCCTAAACCCTTAAACCCTAATCCCTCAACCACTATACCCTCTTAATCCATCAACCCTCAACCTAAACCCTAATCTCAACCCCTATACCCTCTTAATCCCTCAACCTCAACCCCTAAAACCTAATCCCTCAACCCTATATCCTCTTAATCCCTTTAACCCTCAACCCTTAACCCTTAAACCCTAATCCTCAACCCCTATACCCTCTTAATCCCTCAACCCTCAACCCTCAACCCTTAAACCCTAATCCCTCAACCTCGATACCATTTTAATCCCTAAACCCTCAAACCTCAAACCTCAACCCTTAAACCCTAATCTCTCAACCCATATACCCTCTTAATCCCTCAACCCTCAACCCTTAAACCCTAATCCCTCAACCTCGATACCATTTTAATCCCTAAACCCTCAAACCTCAAACCTCAACCCTTAAACCCTAATCTCTCAACCCATATACCCTCTTAATCCCTCAACCCTCAACCCCTATACCCTCTTAATCCCTCAACCCCTCTACCCTCTACCCTCAACACCCCCCTCTCTCTCTCTCTCAATCCTACACCATCTACCCTTAAACCAGTATATCGTAATCCCTAAACCCTCTACCCTTAACCCTTAATCTGTAAACCTTAAACCCTGTACCATCTACCCTCTACCCTCTACCCTCTATCCTCTACCCTCAACCCTCAACCCTCAACCCTCAACCCTATACCCTCTACCCTCTACCCTTAACCAAGTTAAACCCTAAACCCTTAAACCCTCTACCCTTAAACTATAAACCCTAAACCCCTAAACCCTCTACCCTCTACCCTTAACCCTCTACCCTCAACACCCCCTCTCTCTCAACCCTACACCATCTA
>CM021108.1:370455374-370481892 GCA_007115665.2 Sequoiadendron giganteum | reverse complement strand
TACCCTCTATCTCTCTCCCACTCCCTCCCTCTCTCTCTCACCCACTCCCTCTCTCTCTCCCCTTTACCCTTAACCCTAAACCCTTAAACACTCTACCCTCTACTTCTCTTTATCTCCTCCTCCCTCTATCTACCTAGACATCTCTTTGTTTTTGTCTCACCTCTCTCTCCATACCTACCTCTCCCTCTATCTCCGCTTTCATATCTACTTCTCTCTACTTAGTTTTCCCTCTATACATATTTCTCTCTCCCTCCTTGCCTCCTCTCTCTCAATATCTCCACCTTCTTTCCCTCTTTACTTCTCTCTATATCACCTCTCTCTATCTCTCCCCTCTCCCCTTAACCCTAAACCATAAACCCTTAACCCTTAAACCCTAAACACTTAAAACCCTCTACCCTCTATCATCAACCCTCTACCCTCTATCTCTCTCCCACTCCCTCTCTCTCTCTCAAGTATCTCCCTCCTACCCCCTATGCCTCTCTCAAGTCTCTCTCACTCACTCACTCCTTCTATGTCTCTCCCCTCTACCCTTAGCTCTATACCCTTAACCCTTAAACCCTCTACCCTTAACCATCTACCCTTAACCCTCTACCCTCTATCTCTCTCCCACTCCCTCCCTCTCTCTTTCTCAAGACTCTCCCTCCTACCCCCTCTCCCTCTCTCAGGTCTCTCTCTCTCACTCACTCCTTTTATCTCTCTCCTCTCTACCCTTAACCCTTAACCCTTAAACCCTCTACCCTCTACCCTTAACCATCCCTCACTGTGTCTCTCTCCCACTCCCTCCCTCTCTCTCTATTTCAAGTCTCTCCCTCCTACCCCCTCTCCCTCTCTCAGCTCTCTCTCTCTCTCACTCACTCACTCACTCAATCCATCTATCTCTATCCCATCTATCCTTAACCCTCTACCCTCTACCCTTAACCCTTAAGACCTTAACCCTCTACCCTCTACCCTCTACCCAATACCCAATACCCTCTACCCTAAACCCTAATCCCTTAACCCTTTACCCTCAACTACCCTCAACCTTAAACTCTCAACCCTCAACCCTTAAACCCTCTACCCTCTACCCTCGACCCAATACCCTCTACCCTCTACCCTCAACCATCTACCCTCTACCCTATACATTTGACCCTCAACCCTAAACCCTTAAACCTTCTACCCTATACCCTCAACCCAATACCATCTACCCTCAACCATAATCCCTCAACCCAATACCCTAAACCATCAACCCTATAGGTCCTCAACCCTATACCCTCAATTATCAACCATCTACCCTATAAATTGGATCCTCAACCCTCATCTATCTATATCCCTTCCTCCTCTTCTCTCCTTATCTCTATCTCACTTCTCCCTCCATCTCTCCCTCCATCCATCCCACCTTCTCTTCCCTAATCCCTCAACCCTATACCCTCAACCCTTAAACCCTTAAATACTCAACCCTATACCCTAAACCCTAAACCCTCAACCCTTAAATCCTAAACCCTTAAACCCTCTACCCTCTACCCTCAACCCAATACCCTCTACCCTCAACCCTAATCCTTCAACCCTTAAACCCAATTAAAATCTCTACCCTAATCCCTCAACCCTCAACCCTTAAACCCTCAACCCTTAACCCTTAACCATTAACTCTCAACCCCTATACCATGTACCCTATATGTTGGACCCTCAACCCTAATCCATCAACCCTATACCCTCAACCTTAAAATCTTTCTACCCTCTAGCCTATACATTAAACCCTTAACCCTCAATTCTCAACCCTCAATCCTTAATCCTTTAATCCTCAACCCTTAAACCCTAAACCCTAAACCCCTATACCCTCTACCTTATAAATTAGACCCTCAACCCTAATCCTTCAACCATATACCCTTAAACCTATACCCTAAACCCTCTACCCTTAACCCTAAATCCTCAAACCCTAAACCCTTAAACCTTCTACCCTCTACCCTCAACCCAAAACCCTCTATCCTCAATCCTATACCCTCAACCCAATACCCTAAGCCATCAACCCTATACCCTCAATTCCCAACCCTCTATCCGATACATTGGATCCTCAACCCTCATATATCTCTATCCCTCCCTCCTCTTCTCTCCTATCTATCTCACTTCTTTGTCCATCTCTCCCTCCATCCTTCCCTCCCTCTCTACCCTAATCCCTCAACCCTATACCCTCAACCCTTAAACCCTTAAACACTCAACCCTCAACCCAATACCCTCTACCCTAAACCCAATACCCACTACCATCAACTCTATACCCTCAACCCTTAAACCCTTAAACCCAAGTAAACTCTCTATCCTAATCCCTCAACCCTCAACCCTTAAACCCTCTACCCTCAACCCTCAACCCTCAACCCTCAACCCTCAACCCTTAAACCCTAGTCCCTCAACCCCTATACCCTCTACCCTATACATCGGACCCTCAACCCTAATCCCTCAACCCTATACCATCTACCTTATACCCTCAACCCTCAACCCTCAACCCTCAAACCTTAAACCCTCTACCCTCTACCCTATACATTAAACCCTCCACCCTCAATTCTCAACCCTTAAACCTTAATCCCTCAACCCTAGGTAGGTAGGGAAACATAGGTGAGATACATAGTGATGAAGGGAGAGGTAGGTAAACAAAGGGATAGGGGAGATAAATATAGGTAGAGAGGGAATGAGACATAGAGACAGGAGATATAGAGAGAATTAGAGAGGGGGGGAGGGGCAGGTAGGGAGGAGATAGAGTTGAGTGTGTGTGTGTGTGTATGAGAGAGAGAGAGAGAAGGGGTAGAGAGAGAGGTAGAGGGATGGAGAGGAGAGTTAGAGAGTAGAGAGGGAAAGAGGTAGGGATGTGACACGGTTGAGATATAGAGTGATGGAGGGAGAGGTGGGTAAAGAGAGGGAGAGGGGAGAGGGGAGATAAATAGAGAGGGAAGGAGATGTAGAGAGAGATGGTAGATATAGAGAAGTAGAGAGTGGAGCGATGGTGGGAGAGGAAAGGAGGAGATAAAGGTGAGTGTGTGTGAGAGGTAGAGAGAGAGAGGAGAGAAAATGAGGGGAAAGAGGAAGGGGGAGAGAGAAAGAGAGTAGAGAGGGAAGGGGGAGAGATAAAGAGTAGAGAGGGAAGGATAAATTAAGAGAGAAAGAGGGGGGAGGGAGAGAGAGGTAGAGAGAGTGGTAGGTAGTGGAGGGAGAGGTATAAAGGGATAAGTGAGACATAAAGAGGGAAGGAGGGAAATTGGGAGAGAGATAATGATGATTTAGAGATGAGGGGGTGATGGATAGGGATAGAGATAATAGTGAGATAGAGAGGAGAGAGTGAGAGACAAAGAGAGAGGTAGGTAGAGGAATGGTGAGGAGAGATAGAGAGTAGAGAGGGAAAGAGGTAGGGAAGGATACATAAGTGAGATAGAGAGGTATGGAGAGAGAGAGTGATGGGGGGAGAGGTAGGTATATAGAGGGAAAGAGAGGAGAGATAGAGAGTAGAGAGAGGAGGGAGGGAGATAGAGGTGTGTGTGTGAGTGTGAGAGAGAATGGTGAGATAGAGAGAAGGATAAATTGAGAGAGAAAGAGGGGGGAGGTAGGGAGGGACAATAGTGAGAGATATTGGGAGGAGAGACAAAAAGAAGGGTAGGGAGGGTGAGATCGAAAGAGGGAGGGAGAGGAGAGATAGAGAGAAGTAGAGAGGGAAGGAGGGAGGGAGCGAGTGTTAGTGGGGGAGATAGAGGTTTGTGTGAGAGAGAGAGAGAGATAGAGAGAGTGGTGAGATAGAGAGGAAAGAGTGAGAGGGAGGAGAGGTAGTTATGAGATAGAGATGAGAGAGTTAGATAGAAAGAGGGGGAAGAGAGGGTTAGATAGTGAGAGAGAGATGTAGGTAGAGGGAGGGAGAGGAGATATAGAGACCAGAGAGGGAAAGAGGTAGGGAGGGAGACATAATTGAGATACAAAGTGATGGAGGGAGAGGTAGGTAAAGAGAGAGAGAGGGGAGAGAGGGAGGAAGGGAGAGAAAGAGAGGGAGTGGATACTAGATAGAGAGTAGAGAGAAGGAGAGAGTGAGAGAGAGATGATACAACTTGTTGACCACTAAAATTTGACCTCCTAATTACTGAAATTTGAATTGTTGATTACTAAAATTTGACTAAGTCTAAAACTTTTAAGATCTTCCAAAAACTAGAATTTTCATTATAACTCCTAGAGATCTGAAACCACTCTCAAAAACCTTTCCTATATACATGAAATACAACTTAAATTATAAGAAAGTAAATGTCCATATGTAAATGTCAAATTATACTTAAATGTTTATTTCATGTATATAGTTTCCCTAGAAAAGAAAGAGAAAATGAAAGAGTTTAGAAAAATACATTTTAAAAGACATTGAAAAAAAGAAAGAGAACTCACACTTGTTCATTCATTGCAAAATCCAAGCCATTTGGTGAGCGCAATATGGCCTATTACGGGGTTTTTTTGCAATTTCACACTGAAATTGTGTCATAGATCCATGCACTTACCCCTAGCAAAAGCATTCAAAATGTTGACTTGGTCACCCAGTTTTGAGGAACAACCATTGACTATTTCATTATTGATTAAAACACTTTGTAACTATAGCCTATGCACCACTTTATGGCTACGCAAAATCTTTAGCATTTACTATTTAAATAGCCCTTTAAATGGGTGTTTGAGACTTGAGCTATATGCACATGTTTCTATTTAAATTGTAGATTAAAATGATGGTTTGTATTACAATTTTTCCCTCAAGGCTCATGCCCTATTTTATGCTTGTGTGATGGACTATTTCATCCCTCATTTAAGCTTTAGTTACAACCAACCCTTGGCTATTAATCTTGCCATTACTTTGCATTTTTAATAGCTACTATTTAGCTATTATGCGGCCTTATAAAATGACCTATTATTTTATCTTTTCAAGCCTCATGATTTGTCAAAATTAGTAACTCTTATTAGCTCTTTGCACTATTTAAATGATTGATAAATACTTCAAACATTTTTTCATATCTATATATACATATATATACATACAACTTAAATATCTACATACACATATTTACACACAATGAGTATATATATACATTGACTATCAATTATTATTGAGTCATGTATATACATGCTCATTTACTTTTACATATAAATATATACATGTGTAAGTATTTATACATACCTCACACACACACATATATTCATATTTAAACAATTAAACCATTTAATCTTAAATCATTCTTGCATACCATAATATACACATTATCACTTCCATATATGAATATCATATTGACATCATCGATACTAAATCCACTTTGACTATAATGATATATATATATATTTATATATGATCAATATGTTAATAATAAATATCAATAATACTATAGCCTTCTATAAGGAAACCAACTTGACTCTACTTAGGTTTACGTAGCCAAAATACACAACTTAAGATCAACTTACTCAATTATGACAATATCCAAAACCTGACCTACGCGCAAACAATGAACTCATGACTTTACTATTTAGTCCTTATCCATACCATTCTCCCGGGTGATACTCCCCCTCTTCTTCTAGAGGCGTGAAATTATTCCTATGTATCCACTTGGAAAACAAACACGTAGTTAGCCATATCATTTATATTGCATCCATTTCATTGCATATTCATCAACATTTCCATTAAATACATAAAATTATGCTAAGTGGAAGGAATCTAGATTGATTTTTTTGAGTAGATATTATAATTCTTTTTATTTTATTAATAATTCTCTATGTTCAATTCTTGTTGATAAAGCTCCTTATTAAGTGTGGATAGGTAGAAAATTTTATGTTTCAAATTTAAGGGTATTTGGTTGTGATTCTTGTGTTCATGTGTCACAAGAAAAGTAATCTAAACTATATCAAAAGCTTAGGAATGCATCTTCCTTGGTTACAGTGAAACTATTAAAGGTTATAAGCTTTGGAATCCTCTAACCTAGAAAATATGTTTTCTAGAGATGTTATTTTTATGGATTTTAGAGCTTATTTGAGTGAAGAAAAACTAAAGGAAAGATAAAGAACTAAAAAAATCCACTTTGAAACAAAATAAAAAAATAAGATGTACATGAGGAATAAAATTTTGATAGATTGAATGATGGAGAAGAAGAAGACGGTTCAAATAGTTCAAATTATGTGTAGGATTGGCATACAAAACATGTAGAGCCTATTACTCCTACCTTGATAAGATCCACAAGACAACAAAATCTAATTGATAGGTATATCCCACCAGATTTTTGTTGTGTGTTTTTTTGCTAAGTATTGGTGATGAACCTAAATCTTTCAGGGAGTCTCTCTCTTCAAGGGATCATGAGTCTTGGATGTAGGTCATGCAAAAGGAGATGATGGCCTTGGATAATCTTGATACATAGGATCTTTTTTTTTTTCCTAAAGGAAGAAATCTCACTAGTTGCAAGTAGGTTTATAAAAAAAAAATTAGCATAGATGGTTAGTTAGAGTGGTACAAGGACATAATGGGAGCCAAAGGCTACTTTCAGAGAGAGGGAGTTGATTTTGGTAAAATTTTCTCTCTTATTTCTAAGCTAACTTCTATTACATTCCTTTTATTAATTGTTTCATAGCTTTTGATTTTGAAATTGAGAAAATAGATGTTTAAAACTTCTTTCTTGTATGCGTATATTTAGGTGGAAATTTATACGTGACAACCTAATGGTTTTATTTGTGAAAGAAAAGGAAAATTTGGTTTTTAGGTTAAATCGGTCATTGTTTGATCTAAAATAGTCACCCAAGATATGGTGCCAAAAATTTAATGCCTTCACAATAAAATTAGGTTTTCTTAGGAGTGAGGAAGAGCATTGTGTTTACATTAAAATTATTAATGATCAAATATTGATTATTTATCTTGTACGTGGATGACATATTTATGTGTAACAACAAGATGACGATTAGGGAGTTCAAAACTCAAATTTATAGTAGATTTGATATGAAAGACTTGTTGTAAGTATGTGCAATTGGTGTTGTCATTGATGTCAACAAGCTTATGTGTTGTCATTGGTGTCAACTGTATGAGTGGGAGATTGTTGCAAGAGTGTGAGAAGTTGGTATTGATTTGATGTTGTCTTTGATGATGCTTTGATTAGTTGCATTATGTTGTCATTAGTAAGCTACAAGTGTCAACCTCTAGTGTTGCTTTGATAAGATTTTGTCTATGGATGTACGCAATTGAGTTTCTATGTTGTAGAACTGGCTTCGTGGTGATGAGGAAGTGTTGAAGATGTTGAGGATGTGTCTCTAGTGCTTGGTTTCCAAGTTCTTTAGAGAAAATATGAATAAAAGAGGGAAATAGTGTGTTGCAGTGGTGTTTTGTGTTGTAGAGTAGCATTCTGGTTTGGCTCCGCATTCCTTCTATGTTGAAGATATGCTTGTGTGGTTTGGATATGTTGATTAGAGGTGTTCAAAGGTATTAAATCTATAATTTTTTGTGTTGGATTGTTGTGCAGAGAAAGGTGTGTTCATCAGTGTGTGAACGATGTATTGTAGAGGTGTCTAGGAAAAATGTTTTTGCTCTGTAGAGTGGTTTCAGGTGTTGTGGATCTACAAGGGTGCTAATAGTGTTTGTATCTTTTTTAATTGAAGTTGTTTGAGGTTTGGTTCTTGTTGTACCCAAAATTAAATTTTTTGCTTCATTAAGGCATTTTGGTAAAAATGGTCAAAATCTTGTAAAATTGTTGCCAAAAGTCAAAAAAAGGTCAAAATTTCTAAAAATAGCAATTTCTATTTTTAGAAATTTCTGAACAACAAATAGATCATGGGGTTTTTCTAGGTTTATTGTCAAGTGGATGCTTGTAAAATTTTGGAAAATTTTGAAATTAGGGTTTCAGGCCCCTATTTTTAGGAAAAACCCTAAAAATTGGATCTTTGCAAAAATGGCTAAAATTGATTTTGATTGGTTGATTCTTCGTCATGATCACACTGGTCCAGTTAGAATCATCAAAAAGTTATTTTTTCTCTAGTGGCTCTATTTCACTTTATAAGGAGAAAAGTTAGGACCTCTGAGGTCATCAATGGAGGACGGATAGCTACCAGGTGCCAAAATCTAAGCCTCAAATGCTGCACAAAACAATCTATAGTAAAAGATGCTCAAAAAATGGTGAACGATGGAGGGGGATTCAAAAAGATGAAAATTGTGAAAAATAAACTCTCTGGAAAATGCAAATCATGCACATACAAAGGTGAACATAGTCAACACATAAGCAACAATGATTGACTTAGTCGACAAACATGTGAATGGTGAGCGTGATCGAGAGACGATGAGCGCGGTCAGTGGACAACGATCAACACAAGAAGGTTGAAAATCATCAAAATTTGACTAAGTTTGGAGTACACCCCTGCTAGCCAAGGGCGCCCAACATTTAAGACCATCGAAGTCAATTTTTAGGGTTTGAGAAATTGGCCATTCTTCTCAAAATTCTTTAGGCTTTCTAAAAAACTCATCATCTAATCCAGAGGAGTCATCAAACACCACGAAATGCAGATTGAATGAAGACATACCACAGGAAACAAAAAGGGTCACAAGGAAAAGTTGAAGAAAGGCAACCCAGTCAGCCAAGGGTGCCCAAGATTTCAACAGTCCAAAATCACTTAGAGTTTTCAATCTTGGTAGTTCTCCTCATATTTGATCCAGCTTCGCAATGAATCCATCGGCAAGTCCTCAAGATCCTTCAAACAACCAAAAGGATCAAACAAGGATGTTGCAATAAAGTAAAAATTGAAAATCATGAAAATGGCATACATGGGTGCCCCATCTAGCTAGGGGTGCTTAGGGTTTTGAGCCCTTTGAAACAATTTTTAGGGTTTACAAAAGTGATCATTATTTCCATAATTATTCAAGATTTTGATTGAATATCTCATCTTGACCTTAGGATTCATCACTCACTAGAAATTATAAATTAAACAGGAAACAAAGCACGAGAGAGAAATTTGAAAAGTTAAGAATCAATAAATATGGTCAAGTCTAGAAAATGAAAGCACCCTTGCTAGCTAGGGGCGCCAAACATTTCAATCCATCAAAACCACTATTTAGGGTTTGCAGCCTCTAGGAGATCCTTCTCATTTTTTATCACGCTTTGCAACGACTCGATCAGCTAGTTCAAAAGATCTATCAAACATCAGGAATTGAAGATCAAACAAAGGTATTTCATCAAGGAAAAATTGAAAAATGTTCTAACACTGCAAAGTTGGATGCCTTATCTTTAGGAGGCGTCCAATTGAACTTGAGTTAGAGATTTTTTGAAAGATGTCTTCATGCTTTGACTGTCTTATTTTCTAGGGATTCTTTGAGTTGACATATATTTTCACATGATGACTCCAAAATTTAGGGTTTTCGAGAGTTAACTGCTTCTTTCACCTCTAAACTTTACTTTAGAAGCATTTGGATGTCTATTCTTCATTATTTTGCAGATTAGCTTCAACAAGCAAACACAAAATTTTCTTCTCAACAACATTTGGAGGATCAAACAAAGGGTGTTTTCAAAGTTCTTCATAGATTCGAGTTCGGTTTGCGTAAAAGAACACTTTTCCATAATCCATTTTTCTAGGGCATCATTTTTTAGAAATAAAAGGTCATTGTTTTCAGTTTTCATTGATTTGGGTCAACTTCTTTTTCATTCTTCTTCAAAGATTGGAAAAAAAATTCATTGCTTCTTCGACTTCCACTTTTCTAGGGTTTCTTGCATGTTCAAGAAAAATCAATTTTTTGAGAAATCTAACAATCTAGGTTTATTTAGCACAAAATTGGCCACAAACCCAGACCTCATATTTCTCTCAAAAAATTTGCCTATGCTACCTCTACTGCTTCTACTTTTCAAAAACTCTATCTTTTTCAAGAAAAACCCTTATTCAAAAAATAGATGATCTGGGACTCTTCAGCACACAAGCACCTACAAACCCCATATCTCTGATTTTCCCCCAAAAAATTGCTTTGCAGCTTCTATTTTTAAGGGGTTCCTAGATGTTGGCGAAAAAAATATTTTTTCGGAAAATAATCGATCTAGGTCTATTCAAAATGACACTCTAAAAAACCCATATCTCAGATTTTTCTCCAAAAATCTTTCCTTTTTTTGAAGAAGATTGAGTGAAGCTATTTTTAGCTTTTGTGAAGAAATTTTTCAAACATATCCATGTTCATATTCAAACTTCATAGTTTCATCATGTAATACTCTTCCATTGAGAAAAATCAAGAAAAGCATCAGAAGCATAAATCTACAGAAGAAACAAAGGTCATCACTCTAGTTACATCTATCCACCAAAGTTACCAATCGGTGAACTACCAGTTGAAGTGTGCAAATATTTTGAGGAATAGAACTCATGTGATGACAATAGTTAACTCAAGGCCTTTTCCAAGTTTAACTGGCCATGCTCTTTTCATGCATGTCTATCTTTGGAGACATCTATTGTATAGTTTGAGTTTTCTTTAGTTTTAGATCAATTAACTGATGTTAGTCATTCTAGTTAACTGTTAGTTATCTTTGTTTAGACATAGGAATAAATCTTGCATGTTGGCAAGACTGATTGTTAACAAAAAGATATTTTAGGGTTCCCTATTGTTGTGTTTGTGTATAAATAATATCAGCCTTGATCATTATTTCTTTAACCTTGCTTGTGATAACATAACATTGAGCTTATTTTGGCCTGCTACTTTGTCATTCATGTATATGTTCAACTTTGTTCAGTGTAATTTGGTTTGATCATAAATTGCATGCCTATTGTAGCTACAATATACTGTCCCAAATGTGTGATTACTGTTGGAATTTGAGGAAATAAATCGTATGCCTACCTTGATTTGATCCATGTTCTTAAACTCTTTTGGTGTTATTATTTCATGTTTTGCTTTCATAATCTTTATTTTTGCATTCATCTAAAAGTACAATGTATCTTTATATGTCTTATGGAGATAATATTATCTAAGCTTTGTGTTAATCAACCATTCCCTATTTACTTCTAACCCTCTTTCTCTAAATTTACTTGAGAAGTTAGAAGCATCATTAGTTTTAGGATTAGTTGTAGTTGAAGTTACAAAACCAGAGAAAACCTTAGCTACGACGCAAAGAGTTTTATAACCTTGTTCTCTCAGGTGAGATAAAAGGATCAAACATTAGTTTAGTATTTCTTTTTACACATAATCAACAAAAGAGGGAGCTTCCCCTCCTAATTTGAAGATCAATCTAATTGTGCATAGTTGTTTGTTTCCAATACGCATTCCCAAAGGTGTGAATTGAAATGCCAACAATTTTTTGGTGCCCATCGTGGGGCATGAGGCATAAAACTTCAAGAAATATTATGCTTTATGTCACGAGAATGACCATTTGGCATCCTATTGCGTGATCCAGCCATAAGCAATGGATGATAAAAACAATAATGTTGGCAATGATGATAGAAATCAGAAACATCCACCCTCATTACCTTGGGCTAATAACATTGGACCTTTGGCTTTTCAAGAAAATTATGAGTTACCTAGAGGGTCAAGGAAGCACTTTCCTCAATTTCACAACGATGGAAGTCAACACCCAGATGAACATTTTTTGCATTCACAATGGCTTGTGCCATCTTACATGTGGCATATGAAGACATCACAGTGCGTCTCTTTGTGGAGACCCTTGTTGGAAATGTTGTTGACCGATTCAATCACTTGGAGCCAGTCATTATTACAAGCTGGGCAACTATGAGTGAGAAATTTTTGGCGAGATTCAAGCCCGTTGAAGACAGTCACCTATTGTTTTCCCAACTTTTAAACTCAAAGATGGAGTATAACAAGCCCATGAGGGAATTTGTAGAAATATTTAGTCTTCTTTTTATAAGACTTTCTTCTACACTTAATCCATCACTGGAGATTCTGATGAGGTATTTCATAAATTCTCTTCCATCAGAGATAGCCTTCTTCCTCAAGATGACAAAAGAAAAAGAATTGACGAATGTACAGGAACATGCCATCGAGTTGGAGAATAGTATGATCACCTCTGACAAGATGAAGAAGGACTTAATCATACCTCTAGTTTAGATTTCTATAGATCCACTGTTACAAAAGGTAGCCAATGAAATGCTTGCACTACCACTACCACAATACCAACCTCAACAACCGTACTAGTTGAAAGGAAATAATTTTCAACCTTTCAATAATTCCATGCCACGGTTGTCAGCACCTCCACCAAGACAAACAGTTGAAGCTACACACAATGTAGTATTTTTTTATTTCTATGAGACCGATGCACATACCAGTACCACATATCCTAAGAACTTAAGAATGAACCAAATCATGAGATACACTGGTGCTACACCTAGCTCAGGTTTTGTCCCGTCAACAAGTTCAAATGTTGTCTTACCACAGACAAACAAATTTGATGGCGACTCTACTATGAGATACTTTGAACCTATTATTAAAGAAAAATAAGACCCTCACCACTGCTCTCTTGCAGTAAATTATGGAAGACATTCAATTCCTATGTTTACATGTGCTATGCACTTGAAATTGCAAAAGGAAGAAGAAGAGAGGTGGAGATCTAAAGAACAAATTAAGGAAGTGGTTGCAACTTCCACTTTTAAAAATTCACAAGAGAATGCTAAAGCAGTTGCTCAAGACCCATCTTTAGGAATTTTTAACATTGTAAACTCCATGATGAAGACCAAGGTTAAGATTCCACAAATGGAGTATCTTCATGATCACCCTGAGTAAATGGATAGAATAATACAATATGTAAAGAAAGAGGCTTCAATTCAGCCTACATTGCTTGAGTCATCTATTCCACTCGGAGAAAAACCTAAACTCTTTTATATATCTTTATATATAAGAGGATTTAAATTGAGTAATTGCATCATAGATTCAGGAGCTTCAGACAACGTCACGCCTCTACAAGTTATGAATGCCTTAGGACTTTCGTGCACTAAGATGCAAGACAAGTATTATTCACTTGAATCTAAGTTGGTGTCATTGGTCGATCAATTAAAGGATGCTCAAGTAAGGTTGGAAAATTTTTCAAAGAAAAAATTAGTGATTAATATCCTAGTGGTTGACATTCCAACCAGCTATGGGATGTTGTTGAGCTGGGGCTTTTGTAGAGATCTTGGTGGTGCGATGCAATTAAATTGGTTGTCTACAACCACTCATGTGAAGGATGGAAAAATCAAGATAGAACCTGAGCCCAAATATTGATTCATAGTGGTGAAATCCCCAGACCCACTAGCCCAAATACTATATCAAGAAACATGTCCTAGTAATTATGTAACTTTGTCAGAGATAGAAACTGAAGACCAAAACATTACTTGTCCTAGAAAGAGATTGAAATAGGATACAAAGTTATGGACAATGTAGTTCGATGGGGGTTGTTCAACTACAAGTTTAGAAGCAGGGGAAATGATCATCTCCCCTAAATTATAGTTGTACTCATTTGCATATTACCTACAATTAGAATTCACTAAAGCTGAAAAAGAGGCGCTTTTGTTAGGCCTCCAAAATGCCGAAGACATGGGAATCAAACTCCTATGTGTTAAAGGGGATGTAGAGCTGATCGATGAGCCAATAAAAGGAAATATCCATGTCAGAAAGGATCCCCTACGACATTATAGAAACTGAGTTTGGAACTCGATTGACTAGTTTGAAGCATTCAAAATCCTAAGGATGGATGATAACAAAACTAATGCCTCAGGGTTATTAGCTTTCCCATTTGTGTCATATTTTCACTTTTGTCATAGTACCTTTTCTTAGATATATGAAAACCTAAGAATCTTCATCCCAGATGGATTGTCTCCTACAATACCCATCATAAGAGAAGTGAATCCTTTCAGGCAGAAGCGAAATTGATAGAAGGATCTTCTCGCTACCTTGAAGCTGGCAATATCTAAAGCACTTCATCCCTTCAAGGGTGGAGTAATTTTCTTTTAGTATTTTTTTTTTTACATTATGTTGTATTGTATTTCCTCGTTTTGTAAAGTTTTTGTTGTGTTTTAGGTGATTAGGTAGTCTTGTTTTAGGTGTTTTTAGGAAAGTTCCAACTGATAGGTGAATTAGAAATGATCTTGACTTTGATGCCCAACTGATAATACACTGGTCTACGCTTAAATATCTAGATATTCTCGGTTCTCCTATGTCGTAAGTATTCGACATGGTCCCCAGAAAGAGCCAAATATTGTACCCAAAATTAAAAAATTTGCTTCATTTAGGCATTTTGGTAAAAAAATGGTAAAAATCTTGTAAAATTGTTGTCAAAAGAAAAAAAAGGTCAAAATGTCTAAAAATAGCAATTTTCTATTTTTTTAAAAATTTGAACAACAAATGGATCATGGGGTTTTTCTAGGTTATTCTTAAGTGGATGCTTGCAAAATTTCAAAAAAAATTGGAATTAGGGTTTCAGGGCCCTATTTTTAGGAAAACCCCTAAAATATAGGATCTTTGCAGAAATGGCTAAAATTGATTTTGATTGGTTGATTCTTCATCATGATCACACTGGTCTGATTAGAATCGTCAAAAAGTCAATTTTTCTCTAGTGGGTCTATTTTTATTTTTCAAGAGAAAATTTAGGACCTCTGAGGTCATTAATGGAGGATGGCCAAATACAAAATTTTAGAATCTAAGCCTCAAACGTTGCACAAAACAATCTACGACAAAAGATGCTCAAAAATGGTGAACGACGGAGGGGGATTCAAAAAGATGAAAATTGTGAAAAATAAACTAAGTCTGACATGGATCACGCATGTGCAACAGTGAATGTAGTCAACACATCAACAACAACGACTGGTTTAGTCAAAAAACATGCGAATGATGAGTGTGGTTAACATACGACGATCGTCATCAGTGGATAGCGATCAACACAATCAATGAGGTGGTGAACGTGAAGCATGAGAAGGTTGAAAATCATCAAAATTTGACTAATTTTGGAGCACAAAGGTGCCCTTGCTAGCCAAGGGCACACAACATTTAAGACCATCAAAGTCAATTTTTAGGGTTTGAGAAATTGGCCATTCTTCTCAGAATTCTTTAGGCTTTCCAATGAACTCATCAACCAATCCAAAGAAGTCATCAAACACCGCAAAATTCAAATCGAATGAAGACGTACCATGGGAAAAAAAGGGTCGCAAGGAAAAGTTGAAGAAAGGTGCCCCAGTCAGCTAGGGGTGCCCAATATTTCAAGGGTCCAAAATCACTTCTTAGAGTTTACAATCCTGGGGGTTCTCCTTAGATTTGATCTAGCTTCACAATGAATCCATCATCAAGTCCTTAAGATCCATCAAATGACCAAAATCTTGGATCAAATAGGGATGTTGCAATAAAGTAAAAATTGAGAAATCATGAAAATTCTATACATGGGTGCCCCATCTAACCAGGGGTGCCTAGGGTTTTGAGCCCTTTGAATATGTTTTTAGGGTTTGCAAAGGTGATCATTCTTTCTAGAATTATTCAGGCTTTCCATTGAATATCTCAGGTTGACCTCAAGATTCGTCACTCAACGACAATTGAAAATTGAATGGGAAACGAAGCATGGGAGAGAAATTTGAAAAGTTGAGAATCATTAAAAAATTGTCAAGTCTGGCAAACAAAAGCGCCCCTGCTAGCCAGGGGCACCCAACATTTCAATCCATCAAAACCACTATTTAAGGTTTGCAGCCTCCAAGAGATCCTTCTCATTTTTTATCATGCTCTGCAACAAGTCTATCATCCAGCTCACAAGATCTATCAGACGTCTAGAATCGAAGATCAAATGAAGGCATTTCATCAAGGAAAATTTGAAAAATCTTGAAAAATGTTTTTACACTGTAAAGTTAGATGCCTTATCTCAAGGAGGCATCCAAGTCAACTTGAGTTGGAAATTTTTGAAAGATGTCTTCATGCTTTGACTACCCTATTTTTTAGGGATTCTTCGAGTTGAAAAATATTTTCACGTGATGACTCCTAAATTTAGGTTTTTCACGATTTAACTGCTTCTTTCACCTCCAAAATTTACTTTAGAAGGATTTGGGTGTCTAATCTTCATTATTTTGCAGATTAGCTTCAACAATAAAACACAAAATTGTCTTCTCAAAAACATTTGGAGGATCAAACAAAGGATGTTTTTAGAGTTCTTCATAGATTCGAGTTCAGGTTACACAGAAGAACACTTTTCCATAATCCATTTTTCCAGGGCATCATTTTTGAAAAATAAAAGGTCATCATTTTTCAGCTTTCATCGATTTGGGTCAACTTATTTTCATTCTTCTTCAAAGATTGGAAAAAAATCCTATTGAATCTTTGGCTTCCACTTTTCTAGGGTTTCTTGCATGTTCAAGAAAAATTAGTTTTTTGAGAAATCTGACAATCTGGGTTTATTCAGCACGAAATTGGCCACAAAACCCAGACCTTATTTTTCTTTCGAATTTTTTTCCTCTTCTACCTCTACTGCTTCTACTTTCCAAGAACTCTCTTTTTCAGGAAAACTCATTTTTTTGAAAAATGGATGATTTGTGTCTCTTCAGCACACAAGCACCTACAAAATCCATATCTCCAATTTTTCTCAAAAAAAAATTGCTTCGCAACTTCTATTTTTGAGGGGTTCTCGCATGTTGTTGAAAAGAATTATTTTTTCAAAAAATGATCAATCTAGGTCTATTTAGAACAACATTCTCTACAAAACCCATATCTCATATTTTTCTCCAAAAATCTATACTTTTTTTTCTGAAGAAGATTCAACAAAGCTATTTTAAGTTTTGTGCAAAACTTGTCCAAACATATCCATCTTCACAATCAAACTTTACAGTTTCATCATGCAATACTCTTCCATTGAGAAAAATCAAGAAACACATCAGAAGCATAAAGTTGCAAAATAAAAATAGTTGATCACTCCAGTTACAGAGCTACCAAAGTTACCAATTTGTGAACTGCCAGTTGAAGTGTGCAGATATTTTTGGGAATAGAACTCAAGTGATTATTGTAGTTAGCTCGAGGCCTTTTTTGAGTTTAACTGACCATCCACTTTTCATGCATGTCTATCTTTGGAGACATCTATTATACAATTGGAGTTTTCTTTAGATTTAGATTAGTTAACTAATGTTAGTCATTCCAGATAACTGTTAGTTATCTTTGTTTAGACATAGGAATAAATATTGCATGTTGGTGTAACAGTAGATTAAAAGATGATCTTTTGAATGTGATGAGATGGATAATCTGCAACTAGAATAACAATGTTAATCCTAATCTAAATAATAATCTAAAATTAAACAACAAAGAACGAGGAAATAAACTAAACAAACTAAACAAATTAATGGAAAGCTCTCACCGAATATGCGTTCACCCCTTCAAATTATCGTGATTGTTCTTCTCCATTTTTCCTTTTCAGTATACTTGCCCTCAAATTTCTATGTTTGAATGCAAGCATAACTTCGTCGAGTGTCTAAGAAAAATATCGAAGATAAGTTTCTTCTCAAAAGTGTATGATTTTGGGAGGAGGAATAATGATAATGACATGCCATTTTATAGATTTTGGGTTTTCGAACGATTGGATCAGATTGAAAGAGAGATCGACAGATGACATTGATGAATGCCATGCAATGTGAGTTCTATCTCAAATAGAATGTCAATTAGAACACAAGTTGGAACACGAGTTCAGGAGAGATTGAAGGATAGAGACTAAGTTAGAACATGAGTTAGTACACGAGTTTAGGATCTTAATCTTCAAAAAATAGAACAAATAGACTTTGTATGCAAAAGACAAAGTTAGAACTTGAAGAGTAATGCATTCGAATGCAAACAGGAGTTAGAACTAGTTAATCGACTAGTTGTGATGAAGAGTCTTCTCGCAGAGATAAACAGGTGTTGAATCTGGAGATAACTGGCGAACTAAAAATAGATCTCGAGTCAGAAGGTGAGTGAATAATTAGTCAACTGATTGATAGATGAATGTGACATAAATAATTAAAATATGAATTAAATGTTAATTTAATTCAACATTCGAAAATAAGAGTCTTTAATTAAATAAATAAAGATAATTTATTTAATTTGATTGTTTGAAAAGGATAATATAAATAATTAAATAGTAAATATTTAATTATAGATAAACGGGGTTAAATGAATAATTAAATAAAGATATTTAATTATAGTTAGAAAAGTATGATAAAAGGGGTAATTAAATAATAAATTATTTAATTGATAGATAAAAGGGGAAGAATTAATTAGTTCGCAACATAATTAAATAAATATGATTCATTTAATTAAACAAGTTGAATAAAGGTTGATAATGAATGAATTAAAAAGGGGTATTTAATTAATAGAGGAAATATATGTTAGAAAGGTTGATTAAATAATTAACATTATTTAATCAAGACGATGGACTATAGAAAATTACGTCGAATGTGTACTTGTAGGCCTAGACCAATTTTTGGTATCTACAGTTTTCCCCTCTTTGATACAATATTGGTACGGCATTGTGTCAAAGAAAATATGTCTCGATCATGCCCCAACATGAAATAGGTTAAGGTATGCCCCCTCGGGGAAATTGACGAATTTTTGAAATTAAAAAAAAAAAATCAGGAAATATTCTCGATAAGTCAATTTGATAGTCAGAAATGCTATGGAGTTGACGGAATTGATTTTGGAGATGATACGGATGAATACGAGTCATTTGAAGTTGAAAGGTTAAGCGGCCAATAGACTAGGTCAGAAGGAAGGCCATTCAAACCCTACCTATAAATAGGAATTAGGTCTAAACCTAAGTCATTTGCACCCAGAGGAGTTAGAAAAAGAGGAGATTTGCTCTGACTAGCTAACGAAAATGGCACCCATTCCATATGTTGCACATCGAGGATATCGGATCTAGACATTCCGGAGGCCAGCTGACACAGGACCACCGATATGTACCTAAAAACGAACTCTTAAAAATTATTTTTGCACGTAGTTTTAGGTGTTTGAAAAGTCATTTAGCAAATGCGATCCGTTGTGAACGACGCATATGTTGTCGTATTCGTCGCATTTGACTGTGAAACGACACATGTGCAAAAACATGCCTAGGCTAGGTTATGCAGTTTAGGGATTAAATGCATTTGAATTATAATGCACCACATGTGTATGTAGGCAATGCATCTGAATTGGTAATAGACACATGTAGGGTAGTGAACCACATATGCATTAGTGAAATGCATATGTAGTAAATAGGTAGGCTGACAAAAATGCACCGCATGTGTTTATGTGCACTGCATGTGCAATAGGTTGAAAGGGGTGGTGGAAAATACGCGACGCATATGTAATATGCAATGCAAGTGAGGCTCCGTGCAACGCATTTGCAAAAGTGCACCGCATTTGTCATAGTGAGCCACATTTGACTAGTAAAATTTTTGAAAATTTTTTCTAAGAAAAACTTGAAAATTCTTGACATCATGTTTAAAATGCAGGTGGTTTTAGATCCTATATATATGCGGGAGTCACTTCCAGACACATTCGATCTGAGAGATCATTTGATGAGTGCAGAGATTCGGTTGTTATGGAGACTAGGTCTATGCCATTGTTTTTTGATGCCCACTATTTAGGCGAACAGGGGGATGTTGACGGCATTATGCAAGTGATGGCATTATGAGACATTGTCCTTTCATTTGCTGATTAGGGAGGCCACTGTCACATTAGAGGATGTGTATAGGATCTTGAGACTACCTATTAGAGGAGAGCGGGTTATGTATGATACCCAGAGTGGATTGAACGAGTTGGCGAGGTTCTATCAGGTAGATGATATTAGTAGGCTTGGCATCGAGCACTATGAGATCATATGGCCAGTGTTAGCAGATAGATATGATAGGATTGATTTTATATTATGTACATTGATCGAGGGGATAGTTCTTCCAGATAGACGGGGTCACGAATTTCCAGTGGGATGGGGTGCTATGTTGGTTGGTATGCTAGAGAGTGAGACTAGGTATGCATGGGGTCCATATCTACTTGGGATGTTATACTTTCATCTACATGACATTGCTTATAGAGATGCATAGTCAATGAGTTGTGGGACCACTTGACTGATGGTATGGGCTTGGGAGAGGATAGCCATTTTTCATCCTCTAGTTATAGTAGAGCGATGAGAGAGATTCCCGTATGTGTTCCGATATACAGGACACATTACTCAGACACATGTGGGAGACATAGGGTATTGGCGACATGCACTAGATATTCTTGATCAATTTACATGGAGACCATACATGGATTGTGAGGAGTGGGCAGATGTGGAGGTACATTTGGTATTCTATAGATAGACATAGTACCTTATTGGGAGGATTGTTTCTAGTGTACATATCATTGAGCGACACTTGCCAGACAGAGTTCTGAGACAGTTCGACGAGGTTCAGGATGAGCCTCGGAGTACAACAGAGTTTGTTCGTTCATCCAAAGAGGTTCTGTATTGGGGGCCTATGATTCTAGTAGCTACTACTGAGGTAGAGATACAGGCATTATAGCCAGTACAGTGGGGTTGGAGAGATGAATCAACAGACCTAGGGACTACAACTGCGTATGATGCATGGTGGGTAGAGCATCGACCTATTCCTTATACAGATCCAGATCAGCCGGCACCTATTGAGAGATGAGGCACATGACCTAGAGGACGTCAGAGAGGTGGAGGTGCTAGAGTTGGGAGAGTTGGTGGGAGAGATGGTGATGGTGGAGGTGGTAGAGGAGGATGGAGAGGATGGAGAGAGGGTCGGGTAGGTGCACTATCACCTATCTATGAGGCAGTTGCAGAGGATTTACCGATGTTAGACATCGGAGGCGGAGTGGATGTATGGGCTAGGGGTGAGCATGCTGTAGAGGAGGTAGTGGTAGAGGAGTGTGCAGAGGTGGATGTTGGAGTAGAGGATGTTGCAGAGGATTTAGATGTGGATATGGCTATAGACCCTCTGGGTGTTTTGGCAGGATATGGAGAGGATGATGTGGAGGATGATGTTGAGGATGATGTTGAGGAGGATGCATCGATGGAGGAGTAGGAGAGAGAGCTCAGAGATCGGATTGTGGAGGAAAGACGGGAGGAGGATGCTCCTAGGGGTGGTGACAGGGAGGCTTTGGAGGAGAGACTCAAACTCATGACAACAGAGTTTGACGCTATGAGATTAGAGAGAGACAGTGCCTACACAGAGAGGGATAGTGCATTCACTGAGAGCGACAGTGCTCTTATGGAGAGAGATCAGGCTATAGCTCAGAGACATGAGATAGAGCAACAGTTCACAGAGGTCAGACACCTTTGCAGTAGGTCTTCATCTGATGGCATGGTATGAGAGTTGGTCAGATCGGTTGAGAGAGCCACCTATTACAGGGACTTATATGAGGCGGTGGTGCCAGCAGAGAGATGGGCTCCTAGCTTTTCAGAGGTGTGCAGTCAGAGGTCACAGAGTAGGAGTCAAAGGACACAAAGTACTGAGGGTGTAGTAGGACCATCGAGGGTAGGTCCATATGAGAGGCCTTCCACCTCATAGAGATCACCTTCGAGGCTATTCCCACCACCTTCACTACATGACAATAGTGGTAGTGGAACACAATGATAGTGATATATTCATGTAGACATTTGTATTTTGATCAGAGATCCTACGAGCTCGTGTTTTATTTATGGATACATTCAAAAATTGTACTGTGACACACTATTTTTGAGCGATATATATATGATTTTGGCGGCTTCTATATGATTTTCAGTTCTATTTTATGGATGATGCATTATTTCTACATGATTATGTTTCCTAGATGATGTATATACATGTGTTATGAATGAATATTTCTACATGTTATGAGTTATGCATTTAATAATGATGTTATGGATGTCTTAATTTACTTATGATAATGAATGCAAATGTTCTATATGATGCTTATTTATATGTGATGGTAATATGTACATGCAATATTTACATTATTTATGCTATGATGATGAAATGCCTATTATGTCATGATTTCGAATGTATGAAATAAAGATGTTAATGTTATTATCTATATGTTTGAAATGCCATGTAACTATGTGAAATTCTTATTGAATGTATGCAAATGCAAATGATCTAATGCTCTTATTGTGTCACAGTACTTTATCATTATGTTTGAAGAAGAGAAATGTTAGGATGAAATGAATTCAGAATGTTAGTAAGAAATAATTAAGGTTGATTGATTGAGAAAAACATATAATCTTTGATATATTGCAAAAATATGCTATGCTTGCTTGTTATCATCATTGGGCGGGACATGACACAAATGGATAGTACACACTATGATATGAGATAGACCATAGTGTACAAAGTCATCCATCTGCGAAGAACAGACAGTCACAGACAAGGAGTGTCTTAACTCATACTAAGGACATAATTTCCCTAGTCGTTTTGTCGAAATAAACCATAGATAGCAGACAAATAAAAGATGGGTCATGAGACATCATTGTTCCTCTAAATCCTTGATAGGACATCCTTGAGGAAACTAGTAACATGACTCAAAAACCAATGTTTAAAAAAATAGTTGACAGATAGCAGTAAAAGAAAAAGAGTCCTGAGACATCATTGCTTCTCTAAATCCTTCAAGGGACATCCTCGAGAAAGCTAGTAACTGGACTTAATTCACAAATTGATAAAAAGATAAGACAAAATAAGATATAAAGTCATAAAGCCAAATAAATGTATCTGCCAAAACTTGATCTTGTGGGATTGTTTGATGTTTGATGTTTGATGTTTGACATAGCGTAATGTGAGAGAATGACACATACCGCATAAGACGTTGAGTCTGGTTTCGACCTGGTGACTATCTATATAAGGCATGACAAAGCCTGGTTTCAGAAAGACACATGCTGTATAAGACATTGGAGCCTGATGACGTTGAAGTGACAAGCCACATGAGACTATGACAATTTCATGACGTTTGTTAACACGAAAGGCATATCTTGCATAAGACATAGGTTGATCGCTTTGACAATGTGTTTGATATTGAATTTATGACAGTTTGAGATGTTGCCTTATTGTTGCATGACTTGTTTTGATTCCTTGACTAATAACAAGTGTGTGCATGTAGACAGTGTTGATATGCAACTTGTGTGAAAGTGATTGTGAATGAACCCTATTGGACTGACCTAGTGTGGTCTCGGTAGCTCATCAATTGATTAGCCTTGCCTACGTTGTACACGCAGAGACCTCGTAGTTCGACATGACCAATGACTTTGAATATACAAAGCATCATGATTTAAAATGTGTGTGATACATGACAAACCTAGATTGATTGACCTAATGCCTTGGGGGCACATCGATTGATGGCCTTTCCTACGTCCCAGTCGCAGAGGCAATGTAGTTCAACTATGACTGACTGAACAAGATTGACTTGACTCTATTTTTTGGTATTTTCTAACATGTTTTGATTTTATTTTGATTTATTTATTTTTTTGATTTTTGATTTTTTGAATTTTTCTAATGTTTTTGGGATTTTTCAAGACATTTCAATGGTGTGACATTAT
This sequence comes from Sequoiadendron giganteum, assembly GCA_007115665.2. Classification (NCBI taxonomy): domain Eukaryota; kingdom Viridiplantae; phylum Streptophyta; class Pinopsida; order Cupressales; family Cupressaceae; genus Sequoiadendron; species Sequoiadendron giganteum. The sequence continues at coordinate 370,458,466 of CM021108.1, read as the reverse complement.
GTACAAGGTGTTAGGGCATAGAACAAGGATTTTCCGCCAGTCAGGAATAAGATTTGGAAGATGGAGTGGATAATGTGACGAAATGGATGCTAGATGTCAATTGTTCCAAGCAATGGATAAGACAACCATTTATTATGAGTGATGATGAAAAATTCTAAATAGAAGGATGGTAGACGGAAGAGCGAGCTTGACTACACATGGCGCCTGTTTGCCAGGTTTTCACCATGGTACTTATCCATAGCGCCACCGAAGCGGTTTTCACTATTGGATGGATTTATTTCTCTTTACTTTTTTTTTTTTGATTTTCTCAATTTTTTTGGTGTTACAAAGACGCCTGTTTGCCAGGTTTTCATCAAGGTAACCATTTTTTTGTATTTTTCTAGATTAAGACATGGATTCTCAGAGACTAAGCATAGAACCTCTTTAGATGCAGACTGTTAATAGGTGACAAAATCGGCTCTCCTTCAGGAGTAGAGAGTTGGTACACTCCTGATCCAAAATATTTTGTGACAATATAGGGCCCCAACCATTTAGGTTCAAACTTACCTAGTTTTTCTTGTTCAACTTGGTTCTTAGGATTCTCCATTAATACCAGGTCACCAATGTCAAAGTGTCTATTGAGAACCTTCCTATTGTAGCTACGACGAAGACGATTTTGATATGCTTGCAAATGATCTAATGCTTTTTGTCTTCGTTCATCCAACAATTCTAGTTCTTATAACCCAAAGACACGGTATTCTTCATCGTCAATATGACCCTTCAAGGATACCCTCAGGGAAGGTATTTCAACCTGAATAGGTAAGATAGATTCAGACCCGAATACGAGGGAATATGGAGTGGCATTGGTGGGAGTACAGATGCTTGTGCGATAAGCTCATAAGGCAGGATTAAGCTGTAGGTGCTATTCACGACCAGTGTCATTGATAGTCTTCTTAAGGATTCTAACAATGGTCTTATTAGATGCCTCAGCTTGGCCATTACCTTATGGGTAATACGAGGTGGAGAAATGATGTTTGTGGAATTCTTCACATAAATGGCATACTTCTTGGTTCTTGAATGGGAGGCCATTGTCTGTGATTATGGATTGTGGTACACCATACCGATAAATGATATAGTTTAGGATAAACTTAGATATTTGCATGCCAATGATGTAGGTCATGGGAATAGCTTCAATCCATTTGGTGAAGTATTCGGTGGCGGTAATGATGAATTTATGGCCGTTGGATCATGGAGGGTGTATCTTACCTATGAGGTCAAGTCCCCATTGGGTGAAGGGCCATGGTGAAGTAATTGGACAAAGTTCCTGTGCTAGCACTCTTATCAAGTCTCCATGTATTTGAAATTGTCTACATTTCTTTACAAAGATGTATGAGTCTTTCTCCATTGTAGGCCAATAGTAACCTAGTCGCATAATCTTTGGGCTAGAGTAGGAACACTCGAATGAGATCTACATATACCCTCGTGTACCACTCACAAAGTTGTTTGTGCTTCTTCAGTAGTGAGACATCTCATTAGGGCATTATCTAAGGTACGTCTATACAGGGTTTCTCTGATGATGGTGTAATTAGTTGACTTTTGGATGAAGGTTCGATGTTGGTCATTGGACAAGTCTTGGGGTAAGGTTTGGTTAGTGAGATAGTCAAATACATCTTTATACCAAGGAGACATAGGACCAACAATGGTACACACCATCACAGTATCGAGGACATCATAAGCCAAAACCAACAACTGTTCAACCAGAAACTCGAACTTAGGCACATTACTCGGAATATCCAACAAGGAACCCATAGTTGCCATAGCATCTACAACTCTATTCTGGATACGTGGAATTTGTTGAAAAGTAATGTTATTGAAATACTGCTTGAAACTATCAGCCATACACTTGTAAGGGGAAAGCTTCTCATCCTTAGTCTCATAATCAACATTTACCTATCAGATTACCAGTTGAGAGTCACCAAAAACATGTAGGCTCTTAATTTTCCATTGAGCTACCATTTTTAACCCTTTCACTAAAGCTTCATATTCTGCTATATTGTTGGTACAAGGGAAAGCAATCCTGAATGATTTGGGAATGGTATCACCTTGAGGTGTAACAAATAAGATACCAGCTCCTGAACCACGATTTGTATGTGACCCATCAAAGTACAGTTTCCATTCGGTTTTAATGTCAATGTTGAAGAGAAATTCATGAGGAAAATCTACCACTAATGGATGATCTGCCTTCATAGGTGCATTGACTAACTAATCTACAATGACCTATCCTTTTATAGCCTTCCTTTCAACATGCTGAATGTCATACTCACTAAGTATCATAACCCATTTAGCCAATCGGCTTGTTAAAGTTGCCTTACTTAGGAGGTATTTAAGTGGATCGATCTTTGTAATTAACATTGTTTGTTGATTGAGCACATAGTGCCAAAGTTTTTGGGTAGAAAAAACTACTGCAAGACAGGCACGTTCTATGTTGTTGTAATTCAATTCATAGCCCACTAAGGTATGACTAATGTAATAGACTACTCTCTCATGACCTTGATCATCGTGTTGTGCGAGAAGAGCCCCTAATGCCGACTGAGTTGCTGAGATGTATAGTATCAATGGTTTTCCCTCTGTAGGTGGCATTAAGACTGGTGGAGTAAGAAAATAGTCCTTGATTTGCTGGAAGGCTTCTTGACATTTAGGTGTCCACACAAATGGTACTCCTTTCTTGAGTAGATGCTGAAATGGGTGTATTTTATCTGCTAGTTGTACTATGAAACACCTAATGGACTGTAATCTCCCCTGTAGGGTTCTGAGTTGGCCAATGCTGACTGGAGGAGGCATTTCTATTATAGCTCTTACCTTCTTTGGATCTACTTCAATGCCTCTTTGAGAGATGATATACCCTAATAGTTTCCCTGATTTCACTCCAAAGACACACTTCCTCGGATTTAGCCTAACATTGTAATTCTCTAACCTCAAGAATATCTTGTCTAAAACCTTCAAATGATCTTCCCTTGTTTCTGATTTAGCTATAATATCATCTACATAATCTTCCATGAGAGTATGTACAAAGTCATGGAAAATCGTAGTCATTGCCCGTTGATAGGTAGCTC
>CM021108.1:370271246-370455274 GCA_007115665.2 Sequoiadendron giganteum | reverse complement strand
ACGTGAAAGTGCAGAGCCCTCGTAGTTTGATAAAAGACCATGGATAAAAGCGGAAAGAGTACGATGGAGACCATGAAAAAAGATAAATATCGGATGGAAAAATGCCCTAGGGGCGGATCAAATGATTGACCTTTCCTACGTGAAAGTGCAGGGGCAATGTAGTTTGACACAAGGCCAAAGACAAACAATGGATAAGGGATGATGAGATGACCATGATAAGGAGATATAATGATGGAGCCGATATGATGATACAGATAGACCTGACGGATTGGATGATGGATATGCATAAGATGTGGATTATGTGAAGCTCAAGGATGGGATAGTTATCCAAATCATCGAAAGACGAATTGGGAGGATGATGTGATGGATAGATGAGTGATGAAGAGTGATAGGAGGTTGGTAAGGTGTGTGAAATAGATATGAATGATGATAGCGAGATGAATGGCATTGGATTGCATGGGGATGGCAGATAGCTAGATACCAATGATAAGGGGTTATGAGATGGAAAGAGAATAGAGATAAATAGATGGATTGATACAAATGGGGAGATAAAAAGATGCTAGGATGGATGGATAGAGGGATTAGGATTTAGAAATATGGAATGGATTACCGGATGGATAAAGGGATAGGGAGAGAAAAATGAAAAGATAGAAAAGGACTAGTGGATGGGTGGATAGGAAGATAAGGATTTGGAAGATGGAAGGGATTACTAGGATGGATGGATGGATGGTGTCTCCAAGGACCATTTCACAAACAAGGAGATGCTCCGATCTAGATATTGCAGGCATGATGAGGTAAGAGGGATGGTAGCTAGTAGGATGGATTGACAATAGAAGATAGACAGAGGTGGATAGGATGCATGGATAAGGAAGGAGGATGGAGGGGGATAAGGGATATGGTGGAATATGGATGACGGGAAAGTATGCCAAGAGATATCAAAAGAATGTGTATATATGTGCCCCTGTCTTGATCAAGATCACAAGGAAGATGGAGGGACTAAATACAAATGGGATATGATGGGTAGGATGTGGAAGATAGGTGGATGTAGGAGATGGAGGAAGGGGATGCATAGATGCAAATTTCCCCCAAGTGTGGAAGTAAGTTGAATGGGGGATTTACACATGACGCTTATTTTCCAGGTTTTCATCACAATACTTATCCAAGGTGCTTGTTTTCCAAGATTTCACCATTGGACAAATTATTTCTCTTTACTATTTTTTGGATTTTTTGACGCTTTTTGACTTTTTGGATAGAAATACAGATGGAGATGGATAAGGATAGGGATGTGGATATGTGTATTTAGAAGATAGTTGAGAAGGAGATGGATGAAGGACTCAAGCATCAAGTTCCATAAAAGGTAATAAGAGCCCATGTTTGAAGTGACTATTCGGATGTTGGTACAACCTTATTAGAATGGATGGATTATGCAAGAGAATGGATTAAAGGGATTTGATGGGGGAGATATGGGGGATAATGGATGAGATGTTGGAAAGTGTATGGATGGAATGATGGAGTGGATGTGTGATGGGGGAATGTGTTCAGGATGAACATTGGCACATGTGGTGGTGGATGTGAAATGATAGGGGAAGAATGGATGGAGAGTGTGGGGATAATGGAGAAGTTGGAATAATGAATTTTGGGACATAGGGAACCAAAATAGATTTAGGAGATGGAGGATGTGAATTATTTCTAGTTGGATTAGCAACTTTGGATGTCATTATGGATTTTTTTATTTGTAGGCATTGCATCTTTTTTCTTTTGGATCCACATGGTTTTGATTTTTTCTTTGGTGGGCCTTGGTGGCCTACGGGTTTGATTTGGATTTTGGATTTGATTTTTCTTTTCTTTAACATGTATTTTTAAGGGGACATGAGGAGCTTTTTTTTCATGTGGATGTTTGGATTTATGCATTTTTACTTTGGCATCCAAAGTGCTTTGTGTAGCAATGGGATGGGTATGAGGCGATGGATGATGTGGAGAAGACGTAGATGGAGTGATAGAGGTAGTATTTTGATGATGATGTGTGGGTGGAGGATGTGAGATAGCATGCATGGAGGGGTGCCTTTGTTGATCTTGATTAGGGGTTATGAATTTATAATTTTTATGAGGCGTGCTAGGGATAGATGATGGATGGATGAGAGGATGAAAATGATAAGATGGAGGAGGTGATTTTGGGATATAAGGGCCCAAAATAAACTCTGTATATGGAGGATGTATTATGGTGGATGGAGGGGCATAAAGACCCAAAATAGATGTGTAACAGTAGATTAAAAGATGATCTTTCGAATGTGATAAGATGGATAATCTGCAACTAGAATAACAATGTTAATCCTAATCTAAATAATAATCTAAAATCAAACAACAAAGAACGAGGAAATAAACTAAATAAACTAAACAAATTAATGGAAAGCTCTCACCGAATATGCGTTCACCCCTTCGAATTATCTTGATTGTTCTTCTCCATTTTTCCTTTTTGTATTCTTGCCCTCAAATTTTTGTGTTTGAATGCAAGTATAACTTCATCGAGTGTCTAAGAAAAATATCGAAGATAAGTTTATTCTCAAAAGTGTATGATTTCGGGAGGAGGAATAATGATAATGATAGGCCATTTTATAGATTTTGGATTTTCGAACGATCAACTCAGATTGAAAGAGAGATCGACGAATGAGATTGATGAATGCCATGCGATGTGAGTTCTGTCTCAGATAGAACGTGAGTTAGAACATGCGTTAGAACACGAGTTCAGGAAAGACTGCAGATAGAGACTAAGTTAGAACGTGAGTTAGAACATTAGTTCAGGATCGTAATATCCAAAAATAGAAGAAATAGACTTTGTATGCAAAAGAAAAAGTTAGAACTCGAAGACTTATGCATTTGAATGCAAACAGGAGTTAGAACTAGTTAATCGACTAGTTGGGACAAAGAGTCTTCTCGCAGAGATAAACATGTGTTGAATTTATAGATAACTGGAGAACTAAAAATAGATCTCGAGTCAGAAGGTGAGTGAATGACTTAGATAACTGATTGATAGAAGAATGTGACATAAATAAATAAATATGAATTAAATGTTAATTTAATTCAATCATTAGAAAATAAGAGACTTTGATTAAATAAATAAATAAAGTAATTTATTTAATTTGATTGTTGAAAAGGATAATATAAATAATTAAATAATAAATATTTAATTATAGGTAAAGGGGGTTACATGAATAATTAAATAAAGATATTTAATTATAGTTGGAAAAGTATGATAAAGGGGTAATTAAATAATAAATTATTTAATTGATAGATAAAGGGGGAAGAATTAATTAGTTCGCAACATAATTAAATAAATATGATTCATTTAATTAATCAAGTTGAATAAAGATTAATAATGAATTAATTAAAAAGGGGTATTTAATTAATAGAGGAAATATGTGTTAGAAAGGTTAATTAAATAATTAACATTATTTAATCAAGACAATGGACTATAGAAAATTATGTCGAATGTGTACTCACAGGCCTAGACCAATTTTCGGTATCTACAGTTTGCCCCTCTTTAATACAATGTTGGTACAACGTTGTGTCAAAGAAAATATGCCCCGATTGTGCCCCAACATGAAACAGGTTAAGGTATGCCCCCTCGAGAAAATTGACAAATTTTTGAAAGTTTCAAAAAAGTCAGGAAATATTCCCAATAAGTCAATTTGATAGTCAGAAATGCTATGGAGTTGACAGAATTGAATTTGGAGTTGATACAGATGAATACGGGTCACTGGAAGTTGAATGGTTAAGCAGCCAATAGACTAGGGCAGAAGAAATGCCATTTCAAACCCTACCTATAAATAGGAATTAGGTTTTAACTTAATTCATCTACACCCAAAGGAGTTAGAAAAAGAGGAGATTTGCTTTGACTAGCTGACGAAAATGGCACCCATTCCATATGCTGCGCATCGAGGATATCGGATCCAAACGTTCAGGAGGCCAATTGATGGAGGACCACCGGTATGTATCCAAAAATGAACTCTTGAAAGTTATTTTTGCACATAGTTTTAGGTGTTTGAAAATCAATTAGCAAATGCGGTGCATCGTGAACAACGCATATGTCGTCGTATTCGCCGCATTTGACTACAAAATGACGCATGTGCGAAAACACACCTAGGCTAGGTTAGGCAGTTTAGGGATTGAACGCATTTGATTTATAATGCACCGCATTTGTATTTATGCAACGCATATGCATTAATAATAGACGCATGTGGGGTTGTGAACCGCATATGCATTTGTGAAACGCATATGTTGTAGTTAGGTAGGGTGATGAAAATGCACTGCATTTGTTAAAAATGCACCGCATGTGGTTTATTGAACCGCATGTGCAGTAGGTTGAAAGGGGTGTGGAAAATATGCGACACATATGTAATATGCACCGCAAGTGAGTCTCTATGTAACGCATTTGCAAAAATGCACCGCATCTGTGCAAGTGAGCCGCATTTGACTGGTAAAATTTTCAAATTTTTTTTCTAAGGAAAACTTGAAAATTCTTGACATCATGGTTTCAATGCAAGTGCTTTTAGATCCTATATATACGCGGGAGTCACATCCAGACACATTCAATCTTAGAGATCATTTGATGAGTGCAGAGATTCAGCTAATATGGAGATTGGGTCTACGCCATTGTTTGTCGATGCCCACTATTCGGGCGAATAGGGGGATGTTGACAACATTATGCGAGCGATGGCATTCTGAGACATCGTCCTTTCATTTACCAACTGGGGAGGCCACTGCCACATTGGAGGATGTGTACAAGATCTTGAGACTGCCTATTAGAGGAGAGCGGGTTATGTACGATACCCAGTGCGGATTGACCGAGTTGGCAAGGTTCTATCAGTTTGACGACATCAATAGGCTCGACATCGAGCACTACAAGATCAGATGGCCAGTGTTAGCAGATAGATACGATTGGATTGATTGTATATTATGTACATTGATTGGGGGGATAGTTCTTCCAGACAGACGGGGTCACGTATTTCCAGTGGGATGGGGTGCTATGTTGGTTGGCATGTTAGAGAGTGAGACTAGGTATGCATGGGGTCCATGTCTACTTGGGATGTTATACTTTCATCTACATGACATTGCTTATAGAGATGCATAGTCACTGAGCTGTGGGACCACTTTGTTGATGGTATGGGCTTGGGAGAGGATAGCTATTTTTCATCCTCTAGTTACTGTAGAGCGACGGGAGAGATTCCCGTATGTGTTTTGATATACAGGACACATTACTTAGACACATGTTGGAGACACAGAATATTGGCAACATGCACTAGATATTCTTGATCAGTTTATATGGAGACCTTACATGGATTGTGAGGAGTGGGCGGAGGAGGAGGTACATTTGGTATTCTGCAGACAGACACAGTACCTTATTGGGAGGACTATTTCTAGTGTGCATATTATTGAGCGACACTTGCCAGACAGAGTTTTGAGATAGTTCGGCGAGGTTCAGGATGAGCCTCGAAGCATAGCAAATTTTGCTCGTTCATCCAGAGAGGTTCCGTATTGGGGTCCCATGATTCCAATAGCTACTGCTGAGGCAGAGATACAGGCATTACAACTAGTACAGTGGGGTTGGAGAGATGGAGCGACAGACCCAAGGACTACAGCTACGTATGATGCATGATGGGTAGAGCATCGACCTATTCCTTACACAGATCTGGATGAGCCAACACATATTGAGAGATGAGGCATAGGACCTAGAGGATGGTGGAGAGGTGGAGGTGCTAGAGTTAAGAGAGTTGGTGGGAGAGATGGTGATGGTAGAGGTGGCAAGAGAGGTCAGAGAGGACAGAGAGGGGGTCAAGTAGGTGCACTATCACCTATCTATGAGGTAGTTGCAGAGGATGTACCAATGTTAGACATTAGAGGGGGAGTGGATGTATAGGGTGGGGGTGAGCATGTTGTAGAGGAGGTAATGGTAGAGGAGCGTGTAGAGGTGGATGTTGGAGTAGAGGATGTTGCAGAGGATTTAGATGCCGATATGGCTATAGACCCTTTGGGTGTTTTGGCAGGATATGGAGAGGATGATGTGGAGGATGATGTGGAGGATGATGTTGAGGATGATGTTGAGGATGATGTCACGATGGAGGAGTAGGAGAGAGAGCTCAGAGATCAGATTGTGGAGGGGAGACGGGAGGAGGATGCTCCTAGAGATGGTGACAGGGAGGCTTTGGAGGAGAGACTCAGACTCATGACAACAGAGTTTGATGCTATGAGATTAGAGAGAGATAGTGCCTACGTAGAGAGAGACAGTGCATTCGCCGACAGGGATAGTGCTCGTACCGAGAGGGACAATGCACTTATGGAGAGGGATCAGGCCATAGCTCGAGACAGGAGATAGAGCAGTAGTTCACAGAGGTTAGACGCCTTTGCAGTGGGTCCTCATCTGATGGCATGGTACGAGAGTTAGTAAGATCAGTTGAGAGAGCCACCTATTATTGGGACTTATATGAGGCAGTGGTGCTAGCAGAGAGATGAGCTCCTAGCTTTTCAGAGGTGTGCAGTCAGAGGTCACAGAGTAGGAGTCAGAGGACACAGAGTATCGAGGGTGTGGTAGGACCATCGAGGGCAGGTCCATATGAGAGGCCTTCCACCTCGCAGAGAGCACCTTCGAGGATTTTCCCACCACCTTCACCACGTGACAGCGTGGTAGTGGGACACAATGACAGGGTTACATATGTATACATTGTATTTTGATCAGAGAGCCTGCGAGCTCATGTTTTATTTATGGATACATTTTGACATTGTACTGTGACACACTATTTTGAGTGATATATATATATGATTTTGGCGGCTTCTATATGATATGCAGTTCTATTTTATGGATGATGCATTATTTCTACATGATTATGTTTCCTAGATGATGTATGTACATGTGTTATGAATGAATGTTTCTATATGTTATGAGTTATGCATTTTATAATGATGTTATGGATGTCTTAATTTACTTATGATAATGGATGCAATGTTCTATATGATGCTTATTTATATGTGATGGTGATATGTACATGCAATGTTTACATTATTTATGCTATGATGATGAAATGCCTATTATGTCATGATTTCGAATGTATGCAATGAAAAATGTTAACGCCATGTAACTATATGAAATGCTTATAGAATGTATGTAAATGCAAATGTTTTAATGTGTTTGTGTTGTGTCACAAGACTTTATCATTATGTCAAAGAAGAGAAATGTTAGGATGAAATGAATTCAAAATGTTAGTAAGAAATAATTAAGGTTGATTGATTGAGAAAAACATATAATCTTCGATATATTGCCAAATATGCTATGCTTGCTTGTTATCATCATTGGGCGGGACATGACACAAATGGATAGTACACACTATGATATGAGATAGACCATAGTGTACAAAGTCATCCATCTGCAAAGAACAAACAGTCACAGACAAGGAGTGTCTTAACTCATACTAAGGACAGTATTGCCCCAGTCGTTTTGTCGAGACAAACCATAGACAACAGACAAATAAAAGATACGGGACATGAGATGTCATTGCTCCTCTAAATCCTTGATAGGACATCCTTGAGGAAACTAGTAACATGACTCAAAAACCAATGTTTAAAAAGACAGTTGACAGACAGCATAGTCAAAGAAAAAGAGTCCTGAGACATCCTTGCTTCTCTAAATCCTTCAAGGGACATCCTTGAGAAAGCTAGTAACCAAACTTAATTCACCAATCGATAGAAAGATAAGAGAAAATAAGATATAAAGTCATAAAGCCAAATAAAAGTATTCACCAAAACTTGATCTTGTAGAACTGTTTGATGTTTGATGTTTGACATAGCGTAATGTGAGAGAATGACACATACCGCATAAGACATTGAGTCTGGTTTCAACTTGGTGACTTCTGTATAAGGCATGACAAAGCCTAGTTTCAGAAAGACATGTGTCGTATAAGACGTTGGAGCCTGATGATGTTGAAGTGACAAGCCACATGAGACTATGACAATTTGATGACATATGTTGACAAGAAAGACATAGGTTGATCGTTTTGATAATGTGTATGATATTGACTTGATTGACAATTTGAGATGTTTGTCCTTGTTGTTGCATGACTTGTTTTGATTCCTTGACTGATAAAAGTGTGTGCGTATTGACAATGTATGACATGAGATGATACCTTCAAAGGACTTGACTCAGTACGGATGATATGCAACATGTGTGATAATGAATTGTGAATGAACCCTATTGGAATGACCTAGTGTGGTCTTGAGAGCTCATCATATGATTCGCCTTGCCTATGTTGTACATGCAGAGACCTCGTAGTTTGACACGACCAATGACTTTGAATGTACAAAGAGTCATGATTTTAATGTGTGTGATACACGACAAACCTAGACTGACAGGCCTAATGCCTCGGGGACACATCAATTAATGACCTTGCCTACGTCCCAGTCGCAAAGGCAACGTAGTTCGACTATGACTGATTGAACATGACTAACTTGACATGATTGACTTGACATGATTGACTTGACATCACTGATGCTATTTTTGGGATTTTTTGATGAATTTTGATTTTTTTGGATTTTTTAAGTTTTCTACTATCTTTTTGGGATTTTTCAGGACATTTTCAATGGTGTGACGTTATGTACAAGGTGTTAGGGCATAGAACAAGGATTTTCCCCTAGTCAGGAATAAGACTTGGAAGATGGAGTGGGTAATGTGACAGAATGGATGCTAGATGTCAATCATTCCAAGCAATGGATAAGACAACCATTTATTATGAGAGATGGTGAAAAAGTCTGATTGGAATGATGGTAGACGAAAGAGCGAGTTTGAATACACATGGTGCCTATTAGCCAAGTTTTCACCATGGTACTTATCCATAGCACCACCGAAGTGGTTTTCACTATTGGATGGATTATTTCTCTTTACTTTTTTATTTTATCAAATTTTTTTGGTGTTACAAAGACGCCTGTTTGCCAGGTTTTCATCAAGGTAACCATTTTTTTGTATTTTTCTAGATTAAGACATGGATTCTCAGAGACTAAGCATAGAACCTCTTTAGATGCAGACTGTTAATAGGTGACAAAAGCGTCTCTCCTTCAGGAGTAGAGAGTTGGTACGCTCCTGATCCAAAGGCTTCTGTGACAATATAGGGCCCCAACTAGTTAGGTTCAAACTTACTTGGTTTCTCTTGTTTAGCTCAGTTCTTAGGATTCTCCATTAATACCAAGTCACCAATGTCAAAGTGTCTATTGAGAACCTTCCTATTGTAGCATCGATGAAGATGATTCTGATATGCTTGCAAATGATCTAATGCTTTTTGTCTTCGTTCATCCAACAATTCTAGCTCTTGTAACCTAGAGACATGGTATTCTTCATCGTCAATATGACCCTTCAAGGATACCCTCAGGGAAGGTATTTCGACCTCAATAGGTAAGATAGCTTTGGACCCGAATAAGAGGGAATAGGGAGTGGCATCGGTGGGGGTACGGATGCTTGTGCGAAAAGCCCATAAGGCAGGATTAAGCTGTAGGTGCCAGTCACGACCAACATCATTGAAAGTCTTCTTCAGGATTCTAACAATGGTTTTATTAGATGCCTCGGCTTGGCCATTACCTTGTGGGTAAGATGGGGTGGAGAAATGGTGTTTGATATGGAATTCTTCACATAAATGGCATACTTCTTGGTTCTTGAATGGGCGGCCATTGTCTGTGATTATGGATTGGGGTACACCATACCGACAAACGATATAGTTTAGGATAAACTTAGATATTTGTGTTTCGGTGATGTGGGTCATGGGAATAGCTTCAATCCATTTGGTGAAGTATTTGGTGGGGGTAATGATGAATTTATGGTCATTGGATGATGGAGGGTGTATCTTACCTATGAGGTCAAGTCCCCATTGGGTGAAAGGCCACGGTGAAGTAATTGGACGTAGCTCTTGTGTTGGCGCTCTTATCAAATCCCCATGTATCTAACATTGTCTACATTTCTTCACAAAGATGTATGAGTCTTTCTCCATTGTAGGCCAATAATAACCTAGTCTCATAATCTTATGGGCTAAAGTAGGACCACTTGAATGAGATCCGCATATACCTTCATGTACCACTCGCAAAGTTGTTTGTGCTTCTTCAGCATCGAGACATCTCATTAGGGCATTATCTAAGGTACGTCTATACAGGGTTTCTCCGATGATGGTGTGCTTAGCTAACTTTCGGATGAAGGTTCAACATTGGTTATTGGACAAGTCTTGGGGTAAGGTTTGGTTAGTGAGATAGTTGAATATGTCTTTATACCAGGGAGACATAGGACCAACAATGATACACACCATCGCAGTATCGGGGACATCATAGGTGGGGACCAATAGCTATTCAACCAAGAACTCGAGCTTAGGCACGTTACTCGAAATATCCAACAAGGAACCCACGGTTGCCATAGCATCTATAGCTCTATTCTGGATACGTGGTATTTTTTGAAAAGTTATGCCATTGAAATACTACTTGAAACTATCAACCATACGCTTGTAAGGGGCAAGCTTCTCATCCTTGGTCTCGTAATCATCATTTACCTACCGGATTACGAGTTGAGAGTCGCCAAAAACATCTAGACTCTTGATTTTCCACTGAGCTGCCATTTTTAACCCTGCAACCAAGGCTTCATACTCTGCTATATTGTTGGTACAAGGGAAAGCAATCCTAAATGATTTGGGAATGGTATCACCTCGAGGTGTAACAAATAAGATACCGGCTCTTGAACCACGATTTGTATGTGACCCATCAAAGTATAGCTTCCAATCGGTTTTAATGTCAATGTTGAAGAGAAGTTCATCAAGAAAATTGGCCACTAATAGATGATCTGCCTTCATAGGTGCATCGACTAACTGATCTGCAATCACCTGTCCTTTTATAGCCTTCCTTTCAACATACTGAATATCATACTCGCTAAGTATCATAACCAATTTAGCCAATCGGCTTGTTAATGTTACCTTACTTAGGAGGTATTTAAGTGGATCAATCTTTGTAGTTAACATTATTTGTCAATTGAGCTATAGTGCCAATGTTGTTGGGTAGCAAAGACTACCACAAGACATGCATGTTCTATGTTGTTGTAATTCAATTCATAGCCCACTAAGGTACGACTGATATAATAGACTGCTCTCTCATGACCTTGATCATCGTGTTGTGCGAGAAGAGCCCCTAATGCCGACTGAGTTGCTGAAATGTATAGTATCAATGGTTTCCCTCTGTAGGTGGCATTAAGATTGGTGGAGTAAGCAAATAGTCCTTGATTTTCTAGAAGGCTTCCTGACTTTTAGGTGTCCATACAAATGGTACTCCTTTCTTGAGTAGATGTTGAAATGGGTGTATTTTATCTACTAGTTGTAATATGAAATGCATAATGGACTATAATCTCCCTTGTAGGGTTCTGAGTTGAACAATGCTATCTGGAGGAGGCATCTCTATGATAGCTCTTACCTTCTCTAGATCTACTTCAATGCCTCTTCTGGAGATGATATACCCTAACAGTTTCCCTGATTTCACTCCAAAGACACACTTCTTTGGATTTAGCCTAACATTGTAATTCTCTAGCCTCTGGAATATCTTGTCTAAAACCTTCAAATGATCTTCCCTTGTTTATGATTTAGCTATAATTTCATCTACATAATCTTCCATGAGAGTATGTACAAAGTCATGGAAAATCGTAGTCATTGCCCATTGATAGGTAGCTCCTGCATTCTTAAGGCCAAAAGGCATAACATTCCAACAGTATGTGCCCCATGGAAACATGAAAGTTGTCTTGTGTTGGTCTTCAGCTGCTATTTTAATCTGGTTATATCTAGAGAAACCATCCATGAGGGATAGCATCTCGTATCATGCTATAAGATCTACTATCATGTTGATGTTCGACAAAGGAAAGTCATCCTTAGGACATGCCTTATTGATGTCTCTAAAGTCTGTGCATATGTGAATGCCCCCAGTTGGTTTAGTCACTAGTACTAGATTTGATATCCAATTTTCATAGTCTATCATCCTTATGAATCCTACATCCAAGGGTTTCTTAAGTTCTGCCTTGACCAATAGAGCAATTTGCGGATACATTTTCCTTAACTTCTATTTGACTAGCTTAATACCTGGCTGTAGTGGTAAATGATGCAATATTAGGTTTGTATCCATCCCAGGCATGTCAACATATCACCATGCAAATTTTATCTATCTCTTTATGAATAAGTCCTTAAACTCACATTTTTTTGTCTCTATTAAAGAAGCTGCAAAATATACCTTCTAAGGATTCTCTTCTGTACCTATGTTGACTTCAATAGATTCTTCTACTAGCATCAGTGACTTTTCCTATTCAATGGGGAGAATATTTAAACCTCTATCCTTGGGTGCTTCTAAGAGGTTTTCACCCTCGGATAAGTCCTTTATTTTGAATTTTTCTTCGTCCAAAGGCGCCTTTCGGTTTTCACCTAGGGACTCATCATTTTTCTTTTCATTATATTTTTTCTTTTTATTCTCATTTTTGCGAATAGATGTGTAAATAGACTCCCCAAAATATTCTTTGTCATCCAAGCCTATGGTAAAACCTACTTTATGATCCCCTCTTGGTATGCCTTCTCTAAGTCCCATGAACTCAACAATTGCTTCATTGTTCTCGAATGTATCTATGATAGGTGTACCTTGTTGATCCCAATCAATAAGTTCGGGATATATAAGGGGCATGTCATCATCGGAGTTTTTAAAGGTAGCTACTGACAAGGTGAGTATAGAATGGTTGACATGGTCGTAGAAGTTTTGGACTAACTCCTTCTTATTCTTCTTCCTAGGGGTAGGTATACTTTGATGTGGACTATAGTAAGGGCAGAATTGTCAAAACATGGTTTGTCAGGTGCCCAAGATGCATGATCAAGGGTTTCCCAATAATAGTTCTCTTGCCATTCTTTTTTGGACAAGTGTTTCCTAGGACAAGGACTAGATGGTTTTGGTACAGGTTTCACGTTTAGGATCGATTCTCCAAATAGAGAATCTATGTTCATGGTATTGGTAGATGAAAGGGAATCCCATTCACAATCGCTTGAGTAAGGGGATTCATCATAAACTGAAGGTTTGCTGTAAACTGGGGGTTTTTCGTAAACTAGGGGAAGTGGTTCATAAGATATCTCGATGTCTGCGTAAGCACTCACTTCATCTTGAAATGGTGATGAAGTACTAGGAAACCCAATTCTAAGCGGTTGACACCCTAGCCCTAGGTATTTCGGTCGTGGGTAGACAATGATCAGTTCCGTCCTTCCATTTTGATATAGTCCTAACCCACTGTGCCCGTCATAGCCTTCATTTTGCATTATCTTAAAGCCTTTTCCATACTGGTCCTTAGCTATTTGAATAGACGGGGAAGGGTATTCATGTTCTTCTTGATACAACCAGGAATCACCTTGATCTACAATTTCTTCACTTAACTCTCCCCATTTGGTCAATGTCATTGTAGGGGGAACATGAAATGTGACCACTGACTGTCTTCTATCTACCATGGGTAGGCCATATGCCTTAGGTGGAATCAGTTGACTGACATAGTATAATGCCTTTATATTATATTCACCACAACCCTTGTCTTGGATCTCAAGCTTAGGAATGGATGATGGTGGTTTGAATGAAATGGACTTAGTGAGACGTGATGGGTCAACGTATAGGGATAAAGTGGATGATGAAGCTTCTTGGTTAACTAGTACTTGTCATTGTGGAATTTCCCTTAGGCTTGTACAATACTGAAAAGGATTTGGATCACCATCAATAGTGATCTTTGTGCCATTATACGGGAACTTAAGACATTGGTGATATGCTGAAGGTACAACTCTCATTGCGTGTATCCAAGGTCTACCTAACAACAAGTTGTACGGAAGGGTGAGATCCAAGACTTGGAAGCTGGTGTTCATGATTGCTAGGCCAATTCTTATAGGGAGTGTGACAACTCCTTTGGATGATCTTTCCTCATCATCATAAGCCTTGATGACTATACTCTTAGAGGTGTCTACGTAGTCTTCTGAGAATCCTAATGCCTTAACCAATTTTAGGGTACACAGGTTCAAACCTGCTCCTCCGTCTACCAAGACTCGTTGGAATTTAGTTTGATGGACTAAGACTTCAAGATGTAAGGGGTCATTATGATCAAACTTTTCAGTTGAGTAATCTTGTTGGGAAAATGTGGCATGATGCGAGTTGGTCAAATATCCCACCATTTCTTCGAAATGATTGACATCTAAGAACGTAGGAACAGTTGTGTTCTTTAGAGCTTTT
Source organism: Sequoiadendron giganteum (assembly GCA_007115665.2). Taxonomy (NCBI): domain Eukaryota; kingdom Viridiplantae; phylum Streptophyta; class Pinopsida; order Cupressales; family Cupressaceae; genus Sequoiadendron; species Sequoiadendron giganteum. The sequence goes on along the minus strand of CM021108.1, from coordinate 370,440,988 downwards.
TCAAGAATGGCTCGATGCTTAGGTGATAAAGTCAACAATTCCAAGATAGATATTTGCACGGGGGTTTTACTCAATTGATCAAGAAGGTTGTACTTAAACTTGGAAGTTTGTGTAGATGGCTCGGAAGAAGGACCTAGAATTGTAATCTTGGTTCTGCGTGTGTTCACATTACATTCCAGATGCTTCTTAATGATGATGGTATTGACATTCTCATTTGCGGCTCGGAGGTGATTTACGATCGTTCCTTTACCATAGTCATACTTGGTATTGTTATAATTGGCTAATGGATTATTCTTGGGTCTCGACCTGGAGGCTTTTCCTTCTGTGTGGTCATGTAATGGGTCCATGAAGACCTTATGATCACTATTCTTGGTATTTTTCTGCCCACCCACCTCTATGGTTCCATTTTCAACAAAGTCCTATATTATATTCTTGAGTTGGTGACATTGTTGTAGGTTGTGTCCTTTCATTCGATGATAGTCACAAAAAGAGTTATCGTCCCACCATGAAGGTTTGAACTATCTAGGATCATACTCTCTTGGTTCCAAAGGTTTGATGAGATTATGTTTAATCAATTATTTGAAAATTATCTCGATTGGTTGTCCTAAAGGTGTAAATTCACGTGTAGGAAATCTCCTTTGTTGTGGTCTTTGTTGTTGTGAATTTTGGACATAGTTGGCTGTTTGATTTGGACTATTCATCATGTCTTGATTGGAATTGTAACCTCTAAGTGTGATAATTGGTCCCATATCTACGTTTTTAGCATCAACAATGCCATAATTTGTAACATTTTTTTTTCTAGACTAGAATTTGTTTCTATTGTTTGGTGTGTTTTGATGCTGGACAACTGAATTTCTGCCTGGTACCTTAATTTCTCCTTTGTCTATAAGGCCTTTCTCAAGGATGATTCCCTTTTGTACCAAGTCTAAGAATGAAGTACAACAGTGTACCCTTAAATCACTTCGCAATTTTGGGTTGATGTTTTCTAAGAATATCATGACCTTTTTCTTTTCCGGTATTTCAACTAGACATTTGCTAGCTAGACTTCGCCATCTCTAGAAGAAAGTGGTGAAAGTTTCACCATCTTCTTGTGTCATGTGGCACAAGGTTGCTATTTTTACCTCATTGTCTATGTTAAAGGTGAAATGTTCGACAAACTTCTCAGCTAATTCACCCCAGGATTGTATACCATATGGTAATTTAGAAAACCATTCCAGTCCTATCCCGACATGGGTTCATGGAAATAGTCTCATCAAGTATGTGGGGTCATATGATATATCCATGCATGCCGTTGATAATTCTATAATGTGCTCCAAAGGGTTCTTTCTCCCATTATACTTAGGCAAAATCGGTATAATGTATCCATGGGGGAAAGGTGTCATATAAAGCATTTTGTCAAATGGACATGGACATAGCTCTTGCACTGAGATAGTTCATTTTCTTGCCATAGACATGTTGTCCATCTGTTGTTGAAGACTTTGGATTTGGTTTTGAAGGACATGGTGTTTGCGTTGTTTGGATCAATGTAGGTGTTTTGATACGCCATGTTCTATGATGGGTTGTGATTTGGCGAGGGAATATATCCTGTTAAAATGTTCTGATTTGGTATAGGGATATTCCTTGTCTGAATGGTCTGAGTTGGTATAGGAATGCTTTTTGTCTGAATGGTCTGATTTGGTATAGGAATGCTTCCTGTCTAAATGATCTGATTTGGTATGGGTATATTTTCGCCAACTTTGGATCTCTTACCAGTCGTGTTGGTGCCAAAGGGGTTGGAGGAAGTTGCCTCCGCAATAAATTGTAAACCTTGTGTTATGTTGAAAGGGGTTGTGTTTACAATTGACAATGTTTGAGTTGGTATGCCAGTTGGTATTGCTACGGTAATTTGGGGAATAGAGACACTTGACGTTGCAGTTTGCATTGGTTGAGTTGACTGTATTTGTAAAGTACGAATATCAAATCCTATGGGTGGTTTGGCACCTTCTACTATCAACTTTGCTAGATATCATTGGGGATCATTTGCCAAAAATTCATCCATAAAGGATGCAAATTCAGGCTTCTATGTAAATTTGCCCATGTGTGTCTCTAGTGACATTTTTTTCAAGCAAAGGTTTGTGTGATCTTTTACTTCCTGATGGTTGATTTTTGAATGGATTGATGAATTCGTTAGGGTCTGTCATTGCTCTATGTTTCTTTCTAGACCTTGTTTTGACCATGAAAAAGTTTCTCAAGAAGGGGTAATGCAGACTACGTCTAAAAACTGATATGACCTATGTCTATGTTTTTGGATTTGTTTTGACAATAAATGACACTGCTAAAATGGTTTCTAAAAAGACGTATACTAAAATGACGTATGATAGGATGGACAATATGCAAAATTTTGAGTAGACTATGATGATAAATGAGTCTAAGATGGGTATAACCTATCACCTATGGAATAAATGCATGCAAAGATTTGTTTTTGACCAAGGAACCTGATTGTATGAAAAGGGTAGTTGACAAGGTGAATTTTTCAAACTAGACTGGTGAGTTGAAAAGATCCACTAAATGGGACGAAAATGACTAGGTTCAATGATTGTGACAAACCGAAACATGAACATTTCCAATGATGAGGAAAGTTATTTATTCTATGATATGTAATTTCCTAGGAAGTAGCTATATGCATGCAACTTAGGATGACTATGACTAAGATGTTTAATGTGACTAAGAATTATATGACATCTAATGAAGCAAGGTTTTTGAGAAAAATTTAACAATTTTTGTCCAAGGTTGATCTTAAGAACCAGAAACAGATAGTGACAATGATGTTTTAGACTCAGTTTGCATTTTTTGATGTTTTTTGTTGATAGGCAAATGCGGTTCACCTAACAGTTGCGGTTCAAATGTTGACCAATGTGGTTTTTGATAGTGCATGCGGTGTTTCTAATAGTTGCGGTTTCTCCTATGACAAATGCGGTTCTAAGTTTGGACTCCGTAAACCTAGATTTTCTGACAGACACTTGCGGCTCAAAAACTGATAGATGTGGTTTGCATGCACACATGTGACTTAGAATATGATAGTTGCGACTCGTAATATGCAGACTATGAATGATGAAATGTTTTGATAGACACATGTGGCTTTTCCCCTAACAGATGCGACTCGCTAAGACAGATGTGGCATTTAAACTGACAAGTGTGACTCAATTTCTGACGGTTGAAATTTTCCCAAAAGTTGTTTTGATGACTTCATTTGTTGATCAAGATTTTGATGAATACAATAGAGAACAAACACAAAAATCAATGTATTTTCAATTTTTGTGATGAAAGGACTGTTAAGACTAAAAAATAATTTACAACCTAGGCTTTTTGAACAATACTTATTGAGTTCTTACTTGGATTTCTACAACTACGCATATTTATGGCGAATGACTAGTAGCTTGACCCCACTGGCTCCCCTCCATGATACTCACTTATATGGGGAAGCCAAGTGACTATACCCATGAAACTCCCATGGCATACATTTCATTTCCACACATAAACCGTAAGAATGTAAGACGGCTTCATAGGGCCGACCCTACTGCACCAACAAGTAGGTAGAATTTTGGTAACTCTAGAACAAGGTGTTTAATAAGGGCATTCTGTTCGTGGGGAACTATCCAATGTCGGTGAGAGTCCATTTATGTCCATCTCATCGGAATAGTGAGTGTTATTTCTGGGCTTTTCCTAGAAATCCATTTTTATATATCGGGTGGAAGTCGCTTGGCTTTAGCGTGTTACTAGTCTGAGTCGTCTTGGGGTGAGTAATTTTTCCCACCAAGACAGGCCCAAGTTCAAGAGTCAGTAACTATTTCTCTTACACCCAGGATTGCATGACTGCGCAAGGGGAGATGATACTTCGATATACTGAATCATAAGGGTGACAAATACGTGCAACACACTAGACAAAGAAGACAGTGGTTCTTTTTAATCCAAACGACAATTATCTATCTACCAAATAGAAAATTATTTTTAACCCACATGACAATTATCTATCTACCAAACAAAAGCTTGCTAAATAAATAAACACAAAGGCATTAGGTCCTGCATGTAGATTTATCAGTAGTTCATTGTTCTTGTCTTCGGCTATCGTCCTGTAGAAAATATTATTTTTGGTTTTTAATTGTCTTCTATGCTTCATCCTGCAAAAACTACATTATTCCACCTTAACACAACTAAAACAAACATTAGCGAAAATCAAAACAACCTAAAAATAGAAAACAAAAATATGGATGTACGGAAATGACTAAAAAAACCAAAAAAAAGATTACCAGGCAGATGCGGATTTTGGGGCCACAAATGCGGTTCGATGTTGACAGGCGGATGCGGTTTGTGACTTCACGGATGCAGTTTGGGATGACAGATGTGTCACTGTTTCTAGTGGATGTGGCTCATGGACACAGATGCGTCATTTTTTAGAACAGATGTGGTACGCCATACGAAAAACCTAAAAAAAAGAACGAAAAACAAAAAAATGGAAAGACGAAAAGATGTGTGAATTTTGAAGTGTGTTCACATCGGGTTCACTAAATGTAATAGTAGATTAAAAGATGATCTTTTGAATCTGATGAGATGGATAATATGCAACTATAATAACAATGTTAATCCTAATCTAAATAATAATCTAAAATCAAACAACAAAGAATGAGGAAATAAACTAAACAAACTAAACAAATTAATGGAAATCTCTCATCGAATATGCATTCACCCCTTCGAATTATCTTGATTGTTCTTCTCCATTTTTCCTTTTCAGTATTCTTGTCCTTAGATTTCTATGTTTGAATGCAAGCATAACTTTGTCGAGTGTCTAAGAAAAATATCAAAGATAAGTTTCTTCTCAAAAGTGTATGATTTTGGGAGGAGGAATAATGATAATGGCAGGCCATTTTATAGATTTTGGGTTTTCGAACGATCGGATCAGATTGAAAGAGAGATCGACGGACAATATTGATGAATGCCATGCGATGTGAGTTCTGTCTCAGATAGAACATGAGTTGGAACACGAGTTCAGGAAAGACTGAAGGGTAGAGACTAAGTTAGAACGTGAGTTAGAACATGAGTTCGGGATCTTAATCTTCAAAAATAGAAGAAATAGAATTTGTATGCAAAAGACAAAGTTAGAACTCGAAGAGTAATGCATTTGAATGCAAATAGGAGTTAGAACTAGTTAATCGACTAGTTGTGACGAAGAGTCTTCTCGTAGAGATAAACAGGTGTTGAATCCGGAGATAGCTGGAGAACTAAAAATAGATCTTGAGTCAGAAGGTGAGTGAATAATTAGTCAACTGATTGATAGAAGAATATGACATAAATAATTAAAATATGAATTAAATGTTAATTTAATTCAACATTCAAAAATAAGAGACTTTAATTAAATAAATAAAGATAATTTATTTAATTTGACTGTTTGAAAAGGATAATATAAATAATTAAATAATAAATATTTAATTATAGGTAAAGGGGGTTAAATGAATAATTAAATAAAGATATTTAATTATAGTTAGAAAAGTATGATAAAAGGGGTAATTAAATAATAAATTATATAATTGATAGATAAAAGGGGAAGAATTAATTAGTTCGCAACATAATTAAATAAATATGATTCATTTAATTAAACAAGTTGAATAAAGGTTGATAATGAATTAATGAATTAATTAAAAAGGGGTATTTAATTAATAGAGGAAATATATGTTAGAAAGGTTAATTAAATAATTAACATTATTTAATCAAGACGATAGACTATAGAAAATTATGTCGAATGTGTACTCGCAGGCCTAGACCAATTTTCGGTATCTACAATTGGCAAGACTGATTGTTAACACAACAAGATTTAGGGTTACCTACTCTTGTGTTTGTGTATAAATAAGAGATTCATTTCTCATTATTTATTTAACCTTTCTTGTGATAACATAACTCTAAGCTTATTTTGACCTGCTACTTTGTTATTCATGTACCTCAAACTTACTAACATGAAACTCCTCAAAGACAAAAATCAATGAGACTCTTGGCATGTCTTTCCAACAAGTAGCTTGGTCCTGAAGGTTTGAAATGATCATGTCAGTGTGACTAATGATCAGTCTTGCCAACGAGATCCATCGATATTGACTTGAACGGTCGATGGAATTTCTCTATCTCTTGGTGAAGGTAGGAGTTTGACCGATAGGTGATGATCGGGGAGAGTCTTGTTGATGGTACTCCATCGGGCTGACTTTGGTCCTCGGTAAGACTTGGAAAGATCAGACCAACAATAGTAGTCTACCTGATGGGTGATGATCAACATGAGTCTTGTCGATGGTTCTTCATTAGTGTGAAATAAGACTTCGGCCCAACCTTAATATCTTCATTTGATGATTGAAGTCTGGCTGATGAATTGGGATTGCTGTAACTCCTATCGATGGATGGCATCAGAGTAACCTGGGTCTTCGGCCTAGCTTTGGATGATCGTCCCGATTGTATTGGTCTGCCTGATGGAAACAATCAGGGTAAGTCTCCCCGATCAAATCAACAAGCAGGAACTTCATCGGTATGACATGAACTATCAAAGGAGCTTTGGAGACTTCCTCTAAGGCAGGATCTCAGCTCGATGGTCTTTTAATTGGTGAGACTACACCAAGTCAGATCGATAGAGCAATAGAAGATTGTGTAGTGTGTGATTGTGAAATGAGCAGTTTGGCATTGGTGAGACATGGACTGGTGTCTCAATGATAAGCGATATAGTTGAAGATTTTTGATCGAATGACCATCCTATGTGGTTTTCTTTGAACCAATGAGAGAAGAAAAATGTAAACCATTTGCAGTTGGATTGTTGAGACTGTTCACTTGTGGGAAGATCAACAGACCGTTTGTGAATTGTGAACAAAATGGAACTCTCTACAATGGTCGAGGGTTGAATCATTTGAGAAATTAGTTTTTTGAATTGTATGTTGTATGATCATTGGAACAGTAAGACATAACAAAGAGTGATAAGAATTTGTTATATACAAGGTTGATAAGGGAAATGTTGTTGCTGTAATATTGACATCTAAAAGTGAAGTTTGATCTCTGTATGTAATTTGTTTACTGTAATACAAAGAGGCTTTACTTGGTGTGGTGGGAAGGGTTTTCCCATGTAAATCTGGTGTCCATATGTGTATTTCTTTACTTCTCTACTCTATTATTCCTTTCATGTGCATATTAATGAACTGTAATTGAAACATTTAAAGACATATTTGCATTCTTCTCTGAGTTTTGACATTAGGAGAGTTTGTTCCACACCTTAATTTTCCTAACAAGTGGTATCAGAACCTGGCCAGTTGTGTTATCCTTGTGGGTAGGTTGGTTTTTTTTTGTGTCAATTATATTTAGTGGGAGTCTTGTAGAAGTCTGCTAATTGAAATTACAGATTGTGATGGAAATAGCAAGTACATCAAGAAAGTTTGAAATTGATAAATTCAATGGCAACAATTTTGAGTTGTGGAAACTCAAAATGGAAGATCTATTGGTTGATCATGATCTTTGGATTGTTGTGTCTAGAATGAAGCAAGAAGAATGGGAATTGGCAGATCAAAAATCAAAGGGGTTGATAAGGCTATGTTTTGCATACTCTGTTCTTTTAAATATTCATGAAGAGATGACCGCATCTTCTTTATGGAAAAGACTGGGAGATATTTATCAAGGAAAGTCCTTGGTGAATAAGTTGTTCTTAAGGAAGTTGTACTCTTTGAAAATGCAGGAAGGAGTGTCTATTGCTAATCATTTAAATACCTTTAACATGATGATTGCTCAGTTAGCATATGTGGGTGTGAAGATTGATGATGAAGATCGTTGTATGATATTGTTATGTTCTTTTCCAGATTCTTGGGATCACTTGGTGATGACAATTGGGAGTATGTCAACCACTTTCAAGATGGAAGATGTGGTTGCTTCTTTGTTATCAGAAGAGATGAGAAGGAAATCTTCTAAGATGGCGAAGGAGGCTCTTGTTGTTCGAGGAAGATCGAAAGAAAAAGGCAAGAAGAAGGATAAGAGGTCCAAATTGAAATCCAATGGGAGATCAAAGTCTCTTGGAAAGAAGTCCAAGGTGAAGTGTTGGAACTGTGGGCAGCCTGGTCATGTCCGAAAGGATTGCAAAGAGGAGAAAAAGAGGAAGAAGAAGAATTCTGATAATGATTCTTCTTAGAGTGATGCAGATGCCTTCATTGTAGCCTTGGAAATTTGGGCATCAGATGATGTCTGGCTGATTGATTCTGGAGCATCTTTCCTCATGACATCTCATAGAGACTAGTTCACAAAGTATGAAGAATATGAAGGTGGAAAGGTTTATTTGCAAGTGATTCATCTCTAGAATTTTTTTGGTTGTGGAAGAGTCAAAATTTAGATTCTTGATGGAATAATTAAGGGAATTGATGGTGTAATGCATATACCAGGTCTGGCTCAGAATTTACTTTCTATTAGTAAGCTGAACGATGTTGGAGTGCAAGTCTCATTCTATGGAAATGGCTACAAAATGACTAGAGGCTCAATGGTGTTGGCTAGGGGTGCTCGAATTGGTACTCTGTACAAGTTGGACACACTTGTTGTTCAATGCAACAATGTCTCTGCAAAGACACAAAAGGTTGTTCATGAAGAGAAGAAGGAAAATGTCCCTAATAGTGCAAACTCTATGGAAGTTAAAATTCCAGCAAAAAAGACTATGCTCTAGCATGATAAGCTTGGCCACATTAGAGAAAAAGGTTTAAAAACTTTCAAAAATAAAAACCTGGTTGAGGGGCTTGATGATTGTAACCTGGAATTTGAATTTTGTGAACATTATATATATGGAAAACATCATCGTGTTTCATTTTATTCCAGTCCTCATATATCTTTCGGTATACTTGATTACATTCATTCTAATGTTTGTGGTCCAATGAATGTTCCTTCGTTATCGAAATCTAAATATTATGTTTCTTATATTGATGACTATTCGAGAAGGGAATTTGTGTATTTTTTAAAAAGTAAATCAAAAGTGTTTAGTCATTTTAAGGAATTTAAAAACCTTGTGGAAAATCAAACTAGAAGAAAAATAAAGAGTTTAAGGACTCACAATGGAGGTGAGTTTTTTTTGGATGAGTTCAAAAGCTATTGCAAATACCATGGGCCTAAAGGGCATAAAACTACACCTTACACTGTGCAACAAAATGGAGTTGTTGAAAGGTTGAAGATGACGTTGATGGAGAAGGCAAGAAGTATGTTGAGAAATGCTGGTCTAGAGAAAAAGTTATGGGCTAAGGTTGTGGCTACAACATGTTACTTGTTGAATCGGTCTCCTTTGTCAGCACTTGTTGAAAGAACACCTATGGAAGCTATGTCTGGTAAGAATCCCTCTCTGAGACATATTTGTGTCTTTAGCTATGAAGTATATGTTTATGTGTCGGATGAGAAGAGATCTAAATTGGAGAACAAATTTGTTAAGTGTATCTTCAATGGCTATGACATTGGTGTGAAAGGATACAAGCTTTGGAATCCTATGACTGAGAAGGTATTGTACAATAGAAGTGTAATATTTCATGAGCTAAAACCTTCTATGTTGGATCTACAGTTAGAGATGAAAGAACAAGAGAAAAAAATGATATTAAAATACCTCTAACTCTAGAAAAAGAGGAACAACACATTGATAGTGTACCTAAAACTAAGGAGAGTTCGAGTAGCTCTGAGAGTTCAGAATAAGAAGAAGAACCACAACCTCAACCTCATCCTATGGGGAGGTCTACACATGAAAGGCGACAACCAAATAGGTATGGATTCTAGTTGTGCCTATGCTTTGATTACTAACACTGATGAGCCTAAGATTGTAAAAGAGGTAACTGAAATGTTTGATTCAGATTCCTTGTTGGAAGCCATGAATGAAGAAATGGAATCATTAAGGAAAAATGATACTTGGGATCTGGTTCCATTGCCTAAAGGTAGAAAGCCTATGGGATGCAAATGGGTATTTAAGAAGAAAATTGGTCTGGATGGCTATGTTGAAAAGTATAAAGTGAGTTGGTTGCAAAGGGATATTCCTAGGTAGATGGAATTGATTATGGAGAATTTTTTTCTCCAGTAGCAAAGCTGACATCTATTAGATTTCTTTTGTCACTTGCAGCAGCATATGACTGGGAGATTGAGAAGATGGATGTGGAGACAACATTTCTTCATGGTGACCTTGAAGAATAAATTTATATGTCCTAAATAGAGCACTTTGTGAAAAAAGGTAAAGAAAATCTGGTTTGCAAGTTGAAAAAATCTTTGTATGGATTAAAACAATCTCCTAGAATGTGGTACTAGAAGTTTGACAATTTTGTTTTGTCATTGAGATTTGTAAGATTGAAATCTGATCATTGTGTGTATTACAAAGCTGAGAAAGATCATATTTTAATTATTGCCCTGTATGTGGATGATATGTTATTCATTGAGAATAGTAAGTTTATGATTTCTAATCTAAAATCTCAATTGTCTACAAAATTTGAAATGAAAGATCTGGGAGCAACAAGGTATATTCTAGGGATGGAAATAACCAGGGATAGAAAGAGTAGAAAACTTTGGCTCAACTAGAGTAAGTATATTAACACTATTCTAGAGAGGTTTGGCATGACTAATTGCAAGCAGCTAGTTGTTCCAATTTTGTAGGGAATGAAACTATCTGTTGAAGATTGTCCAAAATATCTTACTGAGATGGAGGACGTGATTAGGGTTCCTTATGCAAGTGTAGTTGGTAGTTTAATGTATGCAATGGTTTGTACAAGGCCAAAAATTGCCCAAGCAGTGGGAGTACTTAGTCATTTTATGGAGAATCCATGAAGGACACATTGGGATGCTGTGAAAAGAGTTTTTAGATATTTGAAAGGTACATCTCAGTATGCTTTGTGTTATCATGGTAACTCTTCTAAATCACAGAGATTTATTAGCATTCATGGGTATGAAAATTATGATTGGGCAAGGGACATTGGCAGAAGAAGATCCACTAGTGAATATATTTTCATGGTGAATGGTGGTGCAGTCAGTCGGATGAGCAAGATGCAAATTGTAGTCGCTTTTTCCACTACGGAGGAAAAATACATGGCAAAAAATCCTACTTTCCATGTCAGGACGAAACATATTCATGTGCAGTATCACTTTGTACGAGATATGGTGCAAGATGGAAAGGTCTATTTAGGAAAAGTGGATACTCTAGAAAATGTTGCAGATGCATTGACAAAACCAGTGAGCACAAAAAAGTATAGGTGGTGTGCTAGTTCTATGGTCCTTGGTGCCCATGAATCTTAGTAGTTCCTGAATGCTCTAGAGGTGTCAATAAGATCTTCGTCAAGTGGGAGTTTGTTGGAAAATGTGCCTCAAAATTACTAACATGAAACTCCTAAAAGAGAAAAATTGGTGAGACTCTTGGCATGTCTTACCAACAAACAACTTGATCCGGAAGGTTCAAAATGATCATGTCAGTGTGACTAATGGTCGGTCTTGCTGATAGGATCCATCGGTATGACCTGAACGACCGATAAAAGTTCTTTATCTCTCCACAAAGGTAGGAGTCTGACCGACAGGTGATGGTCGGTGAGAGTCTTGTTGATGGTACTCCATCGAGCTAACTTTCGTCCTCAGTAAGACCTAGAATGATTGAACCGATAGTAGTAGTCTGACCGATTGGTGATGATCGACACGAGTCTTGCCGATGGTTCTTCGTTAGTGTGAAATAAGACTTTAGCCTAGCCTTAAGATCTTCGTCCGATGATTGAAGTCTGGATGATGGATTGGGATCGGTGTAAGTCCTACCAATGGATGGCATTGGAGTAACCTAGGTCTTTGGCCTAGCTTTGGATGATCATCCCAATTGTATTGGTTTGCCTGATGGAATCAATCAGGGTAAATCTCCCTAATGAGATAAACAAGCAGGAACTTCATCGGTATGACATGAACCATCAGAGAAGCTTTGGATACATCCTCAGAGGTAGGATCTCAGCCTGATGGTTTTTCGATCGGTGAGACTTCACCAAGTTAGACCGATAGAGCGATAAAAGATTATGTAGTGTGTGGTTGTTGTAAACTTTATTTCACAAACCGCTAGCCTTTGCAGTTATCTTTCCTTTGTGGCTTCACCTTGTCTTTTATCACTCACAAATTTTTGATGTTTTCTACGTGGCCTCCTAATAGAGATTCCTACCACTCTGTATCGCTTTTCCTCTATTGAGTTTTGTGTGTGTGACGCATGGCTTTTCTTTGGCCATTTCCTAAGCTGGGCCCACTACGCAATTATTTTCACTTGGTGTCACCCATGTGGCTTCCTCTAGGAGCTTTTCGCTAGGGAATCCCTCATTCTTTTGTTAGGATTTGTGTACTCGATGTGTGGCATATTCTTGTGTGTCGGTTAACTGGGAGTTTCCACCTATGCCATTTGTTCTCTTTTGCTACCACATTTTCTTCTTCGATGCCACATGTCCTTTGCTACTACTGCATGACCATCTTTTCTTTGAGGACAGATTTTCTAGTGCACTACTGGGCGATCTTCCTATTCGGTGCTGGCTCGAGGAGATTTGGAACGTCGATGTTTTTCCAAGGCATCTTTCTCAATGTGGCTTTCAGGCGGTGGGTTGGCTTATTTAAGCAGCTCTTCTTCTCTTTTACTAGGTTATTGTTTGGATAGACAAAAAAATTCCCAAGCATTGGAAATAGCCTTTGTAATATTTGTATTGAACTTGAAGTTGGAGACTGTGCCAATCAATTCGGCCTTTTCTATTTTTCATGCATTTGATAAGATTTTTAGATTGTGATTTTATTTTCCTATAGCATATGAATGCCTATTCTTCAGCTTTTGTAATCTTCTACAGCTTAATAAATACAGATCATTTTTGACTCTTCTGTGTTGGCCGAAGTTGTATTGGATTATGCTATGCAATTAAAGGGTATTCTTATGTTTGAAGTGCTTCTGGATAATCTATTTGATAGACAACAATTTATTGTTTGAGCCTTTTCTTTCGACACTGTGCCCAAGTAGTTTCATTCATGATTTGGCGCATCACCTTTAGTCTAGATTTTAATATTTCTTGTTATCTTTCTAACCCTTTACCTCCCCCACTAAAAATGAAGAGCCAACTTCAATAAAATTTGGAGGTCACTTAGCTAAGCGCACTATGTCCGCCAGTAGCTAAGTTTCCCATAAGACTATTGCCCCTGCAAAATTTTGCGTCAACAATTATTATTTTGGCATGCCTGGCGGGACCCAAACTAGCACGTTCACCTAATATATAAGTGTGTATGAGCCATAGGCCCGTAACTAGGTCACAAACTGCAAGATTCCCTAGCCTACTCGTACCACCATTAGTTTCTGTTTGCCTGAGAGGTCGGCAAGGTATTCCTTCACCTCCCCCTTCTCCTTTGTCTCCTGCACCTATGGCCACTATAAATTATGTAGCCTGAGATGCTGATAGTCCTTTAGTAACGCTTGTGCCTTATGTAGTATGGGCTCCAATCCCCACTTTTTCTTTAACAATTATCCCTAAGTTTTTCGAGGATTTATCGAAGATACCGACAAAGCACTTGCAAATGTGGCAGACGTGTGTTTGGTGCATGGTGTTTCTAATGAAAATGTAGCTCTAAGACTGCTTCTTGCCTCATTCCAAGGAAAGGCATTGAACTATTATAGAACTCCTTTTGCTAATACGGTTGCTACTTGGGATGATCTTGGAACCCCGTTTTACAAGCATTTTTCAAATGCTGGCGATAGGTCTTCGCTATATCATCATTTGGCCAACATAAAGTGGGTTCCTCATGAAGCTCTATCTGACTTCAACGTGTGGTTTTATTCGACTTGGTACAGAGTTCCTATTGGTAGTCGGTCGCCTCCAGATTTGGTGTTCATGTTCTATTTGAATTTTATTAATGCTAATATTTCCATGATGCTATAGGCTCTTGGCGGAGATACTCTACCTGATGCTTACGATCTCGTATTTACTGCAGAGAATAACCTTATTTCTGCTAGAAAGTTGGCACCAAGATCCATCATGCCATTGTTCCTAGAATTCAACATCGCAAAAGCTGAATCAACTTCAACCAGTGCTCCTGCAACTCCTCCCCAGTCTATGTACATGTACCCGAGAATGACATCGAGTGTAGCTCGAGTGCCTAACCCCTTGACAGACGAGATGAATGAGATGAGAGAACAGATGCAGACTATGACAAATGAATTGACTACCATGAAGTGGCAGTAGTAGAGCTATCAAAAGTTGGCTTACCAAAATTATCAATGCAGAAAAGCTCCTTACCAGTCAAATCAATGGCAAGATAGATCGTGCGGTAATACTCAAGCTCATCCAAATAACCAAGTTGTTCCAGTGACCCTGCCGATCCAGACCATCCATCCTAGTTCAAGTAAAGAGCTAGTGGCAGGACAGAATAACCTAGCCGAAGACACTAATTCATGGTTTTTTCCTTGTAATGATGCACAAATGCCCCGAAATTGTCCACGAGGGAATTTGCAACAAAAGATTATCGAGCAACGTAGCCAAGGTAGTGCACCTGATCCTGAAAAATAGTCATATGCCTCTCAATAGATGGATAATGCAGTCCTCACTGGTCAAATGCAAGGGATGTCCATAGAGCAGGAGTTAGACATAGATCCAGACCAAGCGCTCTTTTCATGGATGGAAGGAGAAGAATCAACATTTCCAAATGATATTCTTGTAACTCAAGTGCCCCAAGTGCAATCAGAATACAACACGTGCTCAAAGAAGAGACTCACCAGAGAATTCACATCTTCGTTGACTAATGGTCCATCTTAGTCAATGCCCAGTCCATCGATAGGCCCGTTGTCAGTCCCACAACAGTCTAAGGCGGCTAGTCCTAGCTCTTTGAATCCACATCCTTTGAAGGAAAAGGCTCCTATGATCACCTCGGTTGTTGCCAAAAATCCAGATACACGAGCTATGAGGCTTACGTTAGTTGTGAGGCCTAAGGAGAAAGCAACCATGACTCATCAGTCATGAATGCAGTTCAATGTGGTGGAACAACTAAAGAAATCCTCTGTCAATGTTTCTTTGTGGGATATCCTGGCTATTTCGGAGCAAAAGGTGGTATTACAGAAAGCATTGTTAGGAGAGGAAGATGTGAAGATGCCTAGTCAGCCCAGTGAAGAAAAGATATCCAAGCCGGACCTAGATAAAGTGCTAACAAATCAATCAGAAGAAAAAATCAAAGCTGGAAAAGAGAGTAAGCCTAAATCTAAGCCTTTCTTTCTAACGCTTATTATTGGTGACAAGTTATTGCATAATTGTATGATCGACCCTCGTGCTAGCACCTCTATCATGCCTAAGCAAGTAGTTGATGCTTTGGGGCTAAAATATGAGCCTATTAACAAGGGAGTCATGTAGCTAGATGGAAATAAAGTTGATATTGTCGAGGTAATCAAGGGATTTCCTATGACATTGTTTGCCTACCCCAGTATCACTGTGAACCAGGATACCGTACTCATTGATGTCCCTCCTCCATTCATAATATGTTTGTCCCAAGAGTTCACAGCAAATGTTGGAGGATATCTAGCACTAGACTAGTCACACCTGATCTTGAGAACCAAGCATGAAGTTAAGATGAAACTATTGTCAGAAACTTTGCATTTCAAACATGTTGTTGATGAGGCCCTGATCAACTTTGAAGCAGAACATACTTCAATTACCTGAGAAGAAAGGTTCAATGTTGAATTTTTGGAGGAAGAAGAAGCAACTAGCTCTTGAACGAAGAGTGAAGAAGCTTTGTTGAATGAGTTTATAGACACGAACCCTTTTGGAAATTATCATGCAACTGGGCTCAGAACCTATGTCATACATGAGGAAGGATAGATTATACCCAGAGTTACTAAAGAGTCTGGAGGTGAAATGTCCTTAGAATTATGGACTTTGCATTTTGATGGAGCAAGATGCAAAGTAGGAGCTGGAGCAGGAATATGTTTGACATCTTCGTGTGAAGAAAATACCTTGACGTCTTATCACTTCCAGTTTGCATGCTCGAATAATGAAGCAGAATATGAAGGCCTTGTCCATGGTTTGAGCCTTGCAAAAAAAATGGGCACAAAGCAAATAAGAGTGTTCGGAGATTCAGAATTGGTGGTCAACCAAATCCGAGGGATTTTTGCTGCAAAGAATGTTCGTATGTGATCATACCGTCATAGGGTCTGGGATCTTATTGAAAGCTTTGAGGCATTTAATATTCAAGCTATACAGAGGGAGAAGAACTTTGAAGCTGACCAGATGGCAACTATCGGGGCTCAGTTTGAGCTAGCCTCCAAGTTGTTAAAAAATAAACATGTAGTGAGAGTAATTGTATGACCTGTTGTTCTGAATAATGATCAAGACTGGAAAGTGTTCGATAGTGATGCTCATATTGCATCATTTCTCTAGTCATCTGGGGAATTTTCTAACCAATTGCAACCAAATATCGTCGAATCCTATGGGGATCAACTAATCTAGTTGAAATCCAACAAGGTTCCCATAGGCCTAGTCACTTTGGAGAGTCTTTTTCTGATTCTGATGATGCAAGGAAAGATAAAAGGAAGTTTGTAGCTGACAAAGGCGACTACACCAATTTTCATATCGAAGAAGACAAAAAGCTCAAGGTTGGTAAGGGAGTATCTCAGAAGAATAAAGTTAGACTAAAACACTTCTACGAGGAATATCTAAGCGTAGTAGCTTGGTCATATGATGATCTTAAGGGATATGATCCCAAGATTATTCAACATACAATTGAGCTATTGGAAGGAGCAAAGCCGGTTCATCAGAGATAGAGGCCTGTGAACCCAAAGATTGAGTCATTCATGTCACAAGAGTTGAATAAATTGATTGCGTCCTAAATAATGTTCCCAATCAAGCATAGCACTTAGGTGTCTAACTGGGTGCCAATCCAGAAGAAGAATGGTGATATACGACTATGTGTAGACTTCCAAAAATTGAATAGGGTGTCCCTGAAGGATCATTACCCCCTACCTTCTATGGAGGTAATTCTACAAACTATAGCTGGTTCTGAAATGATTTCAATGTTGGATGGTTTTTCAAGCTACAATCAGATTCATGTAAAGGAGGAAGACCAACACAAAACAATGTTAACCACAAAGTGGGGAACATATGCATATGCTAAGATGCCCTTTGGACTTTCAAATGTCAGAGCCACCTTTCAAAGAGCTATGGATATTGCCTTTAGGGATTTAATACATAAGATCATACTTATCTATCTGGATGACTTGACAGTGTTTTCCAAATCCATTGATGATCACTTTGATCATTTAGAACTTGTATTCCAGAAGTACCAAGAATTCAAGATTTCTCTAAACCCGAAGAAATGTCTATTCAGAGTCCCATAGGGGAATCTATTGGGATATCTTTTCTCAAAGGAGGGCATTGCCATCGATCCGAAAAGAGTTGATGCAATCTGGGAGCTTCCTCTACCCGTAAACAAGAAACGAGTGCAATATTTTTTGGGTAAGGTCAATTTCATCAGTTGATTCATTGCTGACTTTGCAGGGATCGTTCGGCTGATTACCTTGATGCTGAAAAAGGACCAGACTTTCAAGTGGACGGCAGAGGCCAAAAAATCTTTTGAGCTTATAAAAGAGGTTATTTCTTTAGCCCTAGTATTAATCAACCCGAACCTATCGAAGGACTTTATCATGTATTTTTTTGGTAGTGGAAACAATATTTCCACTGTGCTTATGCAGAAGGATGATGAGGATAAAAAAGAATCTCCTGTTGCTTTCTACTTGCACACCTTAAAGGAGTATGAGGTGAGGTACAATTTTGTAGAAAATAAGGCCTTTGCTATTGTGAAAGGGCTTAAGAAGTTTCGACACCTAATATCATGCAATAAGGTGATTGTTTGTGTACTGCACCCTAGTGTGCAGGAATATATTATGGAAGGAGAGATCACCGATAAAAGAGCTAACTGGATTACCAAGATCTTGGAGTATGATATTGAGATCAGGCATGTCAATACTATTAAGGGAAAAGGACTGTATGAGTACCTTGCCAAAAACAATGAACCAGTGACAGTGCTCGAAGTCTCAGAACCTATGTTACTAAATGAAGAAAGCTCTGAGGGCAATTGGCTAGAGGCTAGGATAAACTTCATGCAAACAGGAAGGTACCCAACCAATCTCCCTTCCTTTAAGAGACGGTTCTATCAATAGCAAAATAGCAGTTATGTTCTCTTAGAAGGAGTACTTTTCAAAATAAATTTTAATGGTGTCCTGTTAAGATGTGTGAATGAGGAACAAGCTAAAAGAATATTAGATCAATATCACAACGGCCTAGCCGGAGGGCACTTTTCTGCAAGAACTATCACAATTAAAATCATATGTGCTGGTTATTTCTGGCCAACACTATTCAATGACTCATTTTCATTAGTAAGGTCTTGCAAAGAATGCCAATTTTTTGTTGGAAAGAGAAATAATGTTGCTATGCCACTAAGATCCATAGTAGTGGAGGAACCTTTTTCTCAATGGGTTTTGGACTTCATTGGTATGATTAACCCATTTTCATCAGTTGGACATCGGTGGATATTGATAGCAACTAACTACTTCACCAGATGGGCAGAGGCGGTACCATTAAAAAATGCAATGGAAGTAGAAATTGTTAACTTCTTGGAGGAATTGGTAGCCAGATTTGGCCCGTCGAAAACATTTTTTTCCAACAATGCTAAAAATTTCCTTGGCTCTAAGATGAGCCAATTTGCATTGAAATATGGGGTTTTCTTGAAAACCTCTTCTAATTATTACCCTCAGGGGAATGGCCTCGCGGAATCCACAAACAAAAACCTCATCAGGTTAATCAAAAGGATAGGCTTGGAACACCAGAGAGAGTGGCATAAAAACCTCCAAATAGCATTGTGGGCAAACTGTATCATGCCCAAGTAGATATTAAAGACATCCCCTTACGAAATTGTGTATGAGAAGGAGGAATTGCTGCCTATTGCTATGGAAATCCCTGCTCTCCAATTGCTCAAATCTCTTGAAATTGAGTAGAACGGAGCTATGAAGGTACAGTTTTTTGAGTTACTGGAAGTACAAGAGAAAAGAGAGCATGCTCTCGAGGCCATGAATAGCTACCAATAGGTGGTGAAGAAGTGGCTTGATAAAAAGACATCTGACCAGGAGCTAAAATGCGGGGACTTGGTGCTCAAGTTCAACGAGTGCAGGGAAAAGCCCGACCAAAATGAAAATTTTGATAGTCTTTGGGAAGGGCCTTTTAAAATCATCCAGTGTAAACAGTTTAACTCTTTCGAGTTAGAAAACATGGAAGGTAATTCCTTGGGTATTCTAATTAATGGAATACACCTTAAAAAGTTTAATTAGTTTTGCTTATGTAGTTGGTTTGTAAATATGTAATTATTTTTTCCTGCTTTAAGTTTTGGGTTTTCTCAGTGCTTTTTGAAAATGACAACAGTATTGCAAGAAATTGAGATACATTGTAAATAAGCCAAGATATGAAAAATATGCATATTGTATTATTACTAGAACATTTACATTATATACGATGGAGGCCAGTGACCATGTATCAAAATATACATATATATCCGCTACAGGGAGGCAAAGCCTGGCAAAGAGGCAAAAAGAAAAATTGGGATTATCTTTTCTCAATTCTCAAATAGAAGAAGGACCAGCAATAGCAGCAACCAATGGCGCAAGGTGAGGAAACACCATTCTCTCGAAATCCTCGTACCACTGCATGTTTTGGAAGGGTTCAATATGATGTATCTACATCAAGAAGTAGCAGCCAACATGAACCTTGGAGCAATGTTCTTTGTGGGTCTTCAGCTCAAAGTCGAACATAAAGGGCTTGATCGGGACGGGTCCTTGATGCAGCAACAACCGATGTAGGTTACAAACAGAAGGGACCCCACGATCAAATTTGGTGGCCCATACTACTTTCTCCAATCCTCTAAGGTAACGTCGAGGGAAGAATCGCTTGGTTAGCTTCAGAATTTTGCATTTGGAAACGTTGATGTCCAGGAGCGAAGCAACAAAGTGAGAGAAAATGCTAGTGTTTACCTTGTATTGTTCCTCGTCTTTTACACAGTCTTTGCCTAGGACCCATTTGATTGCATTTACATATAATAGGTTTTTATGCCTGTTATGTGCTTCAGGCGCCTGTACCTAACCTTTCCTAGAAATGTGGCCTGGGTCTTTTTGCAAACTAGTCTAATTGGCATCTCCATAATTGCTTGCTACTCTAGCTAGAGGATGAAATTTCTAAAATTAAATAGGGCTTACTAAGTAAGAATTTGAAGGTAATTGTGATTAGCAAGGTTCCTAAGGGCCCTATTTATAGATTGGTCGGGTTTCGCTTGACGAGGCAAGCTATGATTATGTCAAAGGCAAATGGTGCTATCAAGCATTGATAATCAGTGTCACGACATCTGAAGTGATGTGAACAATTAGGTACAGTTGCAACATGCTTCGTTTAAATTATCAGATTAAATGAAAATAGGCCAAGTGTCTACATGAGGAGTTACCATCCTGATTGAATCAAGGCAAATCTTTTGATAAAGTCGTTGGATGATGCACCCAAGTACAATCAAGAAATCAATAAATGCAAAAGAGTTTGCAAAAGATTTGGCAAAGATGTCTTGGTGCATTGTCCAAGAAAAATTAGGCACCACCTCATGCGAAGTCATGTCCCTTAAATATGAAGAGTATTTTGGTAGGTTGGCAATCTCTTCCAATGCACAAAAAAGTTGGTGGTGCATGTAGCAACTAAATGTGAAAGGATGGCACGTACACTTGCTAAGCCAGTTTTCATGAAAATCAAAAGCAGGTTTGGCACACAAAAGGCATTTATTGTGAGAGTTTATCAAAGAGTGAAAATGGCTAAGTCATTTTCAAAGAGAGAAAGCATTTTCAAAAGCTAAGTCATTTGCAAAGTTTGTGAAGCCTCTTGTGGATACAAAGAAATGGCTAAAATTGTAGGAAGTTCAACACAGGCCCTGGTCCTGGAGAATATTAATAAGTGAAGATTGATGGCACCCTGTGTAAACATATATGGCCAAGAGTCTTATGCTACTCCAGGCATCCCAACAAATCCATCCTAGCCCTTTACCAGTCAAGCGGACCAGAAAACACTTGGCACAGTTTCTCCTAGAAATCAAGCCCTAGTATCAGAGAATTGGGATAATTTTTTGGATCTTGAGTTATCTCAGAATCCCAAGAGCCTAAGGGAGGCTGCATGTGAAAAGATGAAGAAATTTTTAGACCCTTTCCACAAAAATTTATGGAACTATGGGCTTCCCCAGTACACGGTTCCTTTGGTGCATTATTGCCCAAAAATTGTGGCGGCATGCGCAACAAGCTTAGATCCTCATGTTGGAGTTATAACTGGCCCTAATTTTAGGGTAGTTATCAGCCCCCAAGTCCTGCAAGATATGATATGCATCCCATTCCCCTCACTCAAGAATGTTGAATATTTTCACATTCAAAGGATGCAGGAGTACTGGAGAACGCTCTAGTTGTCGCAGTAGTTTTATCACACTAAGATTGCTTAGCCGACAGATGTTTCAACACCTCCCAGATTCCCAATTGCTCTAGGTACTTTAAAATCTGGGTCTTCTTTTGTCTATTCTATGTTGGTGGTTGTTTGTGGGCTGGATACAAACAAGGGGGTTTTTAAATTCCAAATCAGTCTCAGTTTTATGCTGAGGAAGAACAACATGCCTCCGCCTATGGACTTCGCGAAGGTTATAATTGATGGGATGATCCAACAGTTGCTTGAATTCAAGGTTTGGTCTAGATTCAGGTATTCTTCTTTCCTGGTCTACATGATTTTGCATCAAAATCTTGATTATTTCAAGCAATTCATGGCCCTAGCCATTTTCGACATGGACTACCGTCTTGTCAAATTTTTTTGATTATTATGCATTTTTAGATTCGTTCCTAGCTCTGACTTTGTGGGATTTGGATAGATCTGGGAGCAGCATGTCCATGTGATTGTCACCAAGACAGAAATCATGGTTGAGAGGCCTCTTTCCGCCTTGCGATTGGTTCTTTGGTATAGATTTCACTATGCTCTGTATGCAGGGTTTTGTCCGAGAACCCTTCCAGCTCCTGTGCATTGTTTTTGATAGAGTGCTGGCCCTGGAGGCATTGCGATAGCTAAGTAACATTGAGAATGACTACTGGGGAGGAAGGCATTTGGCTTCCTATTTGGTGCTTCCGGTCATGCTCGGTTTGGTATCACTAGTAAAGAAGAATAGCTCAAAGGTTAACAACTTGGAGGTTTTATACTCTAAGTTGGGTAGTCTTGGGCTGGTAGTTATCAATGACACATGGCAATACAACCTAGAGAATAATTTGTTAGAGATTGGCATAAAAATTCCACACCAGCCTTGGCCATTCTGGGACCCTCAGAGAAATGTTGAAGAGGGGAATTTGAAATTTTATGTAGGCCTTGAATATTTGCCTACTAAGGAGGGGCGATCACCATGGCTGAACTTTTACCACGTTATGGGGAAGCCTAGCCAAAATCATAAGATGAGATCATACCTATGCAGCCAGTTGGGTAGGTTCGGATTGAAGCCAGAAAGAATTAGAGACTTTTAGATACACATGTAAGAGATAAAGACAACAAGCGGCCTTTTCCAGAAGGTAGAGTTAGATAATCAGTTTGACGACATTTGGGTGCACGAGCATTTGGACAGCGAGAACTCCCCAAACCCTTCGGTTTCTGAGAAGTTATATGTGAAGGGAAGTGCTGCCATAGAACCTGGTGAGGAGGTAACCTAGAATGCCCCTGTCGCTGAAAAAGATCTAACACACGGGGCAACTATTAGTGGATAGCATGCACAGCAGGAGGACTCTTCTAACACACAAACATCAGAACCTTCCAACTCCTCTAGATCAGGTAGGAAGAGCCCAAGGAGTTCTGGTCGTGGGCCGAAGGTTATTGTGAACCTTGAGGATTCTCCAAAGGAGAAGCGGCCGTCAACGAGAGAGTCCGCTGGAGGGGAGGAGTCGTAGCATGAAGAAGTGATGGTATTAGTTGCAGTTCTTCTAGAACCTCAGGTATTATTTCCTCTCTCTTCTCTCTCTCCTATGTCACTGGTCTCCTCCTCATTTTCCCCTACCATTTCATCCATACCAGCTATTCCCATTTTTGGATATCCTGAGTAGTCAAATATTTTCCCTCCCGATTTTCCATTTCCATCCCCTGCTTTTCATTCCACCCCTAGAACACAATTGGTTGCCAATTCTGACCTTATGAGCCAACAGTTTTAAACCCCAAGGCCCGGCCTTTCCTCATACTTGTTGATGGTGAAAATGACACAAATAACGTTAAACAGAGTATTTCTAATCTATTTCTCCTGAAAAATAAAGACAACATATAGTAGCCTAACTCCCAAGGTCCTGGTAGTTGGTTCTCAACTATCTGGTGTCACTCAATCGATCCATGCAACTGTAATATTCAAGGGGCCTTTGTTGGTAATGAGGAATGCAAGCAATGACTTATTCATTGAACTATTTTTAATGAAAAGGGGGTTTTTAATTAAAAGACAAAGATAGATCAGGGCGTACATCAGTAAACATGAATAAAACTTATCTAATATCCAAACATATATCTTCAACAATGGATGTTCTTCCAACAGATCAAAAAAACCATAGCATGATACAATTTATAGAATAATCCATACTATTGCATGTATCTAAGGTCCTTAATTTAATATCACAAACACACATCATAAATATTTCAAAGATAAAAGAACACACTCTCAGTCATTGCCAAGATCATAGATCAACATAATTCAATAAACTCAATTCACAGATAATCTAATAAAATAATCTTTAAATTTGGTTTCTTCTAAGGATTTTCATCACAAAAGAAACTCTTATGCTTTAGCACAATCACTGGCATACAGATAGATTATAATTCATCAACCTTATCCAATAAAACTCACTTTCAACACCATATTGCATACAAAAAACCTGTAATTATATTCAACTGTAACTAAAGTAACAAAGTATCTCTGTAAAAACTATGAAAATTCTCTCCTACTATCAGGTGGCTAATCTTATTCTCATCAGCCAACCCTTACAATATGATACCTCACAAGTATTTATAGATATACAAAAATCTGAAGTCCTTTCTATTTTAGGTCGATCCACCTTTTTAGGGATTAAAGTCATCTTGGAAACTCAGTTAAACTAGAAGAAAAGAATGGAGAGGAGAAAAGAAAACCATGCACCCACAAACTGCCAGTTATGCATGCAAAGGAGGAAAAAAAAAACCATGAATGCATGAGGTTATCAATTATGCATGCGAAGCCTGCTCTACAATGTACTCATCATAACTGGAGAAGACTTATTGAAGCACCTCCAAATCCGGCCCATCAACCCAGCTATCTTCAAACTTGATCCTTTCTAGCTCCACAACAGAAAATCCTCTCATGTCTTTTAGCTTTGTCAACTCCCTCTTAGCTTCCCTTATCTCTTCTTTAATATCCATTAACCGATCTAACAAAAAATCTTCACCATCATCTCCTTTTTGCATGACCTCTTTAAACCTATCATCCCATTTCTCCTTTATTAGTTTCAAAGGCAGGCCCTCTTTTATCAGTATATTAACATTTACTATGACAGCAATAACTACTTCCAACTCCTCAAACTGTTCATTCAGATCCTTGAAAGAATCTTGAACTTCACTTTTATGCTTGTATAGAAAGTTAGACCTAAACCGAAGTATATTTGAAGTCTTCTCCAATAAATCTTTATTGTCCTCTTCAAGTATTGATTGTTCTAGAAGAGTGGACTTTGACAATTTCCTAACCTCCTTCAACCTCTGACTATATCCTATGTATTCCTCCTCCTATTCTCCCAATACTTTGACATACTGGTTCATTTCCTCTATTATCTCCTCTATCATTTTGTGAACCTCAAAACTGTTGTCCAGTACTTCACTTATTTCCTGATTTATCTTATCAGTCCACCTATCCAACATCTCTGCCTTACTCCTTACCTGTACCAAATCATCCACCTCTTTCTTACTAAGCAAAATTGGTGTTTCAATGGTGGCAACTTGTTGTGACCTTGGAGCAAAAACACTCTTCAAGAAAGTATGCAACTGATCCAACTGAACCTTAAGCTCATCATTTCTCTGCTTATCTTTCATCATTCTGGATTTAGTGGATGAAGCTACCGCATCTATCAAATTCATTTGTTGATCTCTGGTGGGTCTCCCCAAGTTAACAGTGCCCAACTGGTAATCAGTCAATTGCATGTCTCTTACATCCTTGTCCATCATTGGTATGGCACATTCAACAACAATCTTTCCTCTATCGGTGAGCCTAGCGGAATTTAGGATTTTGGCCTTCTTTTCGGGCCTTTCTTTCTCAATTTCCTTCATCTTATCGTCCCAATTGAGAGGCTGTGAAGGTGTCACTGATCTCTTCTGAAGATCCAAATTTTAACCAAGTGGGAGCACCTAGAGTAGTGGTCATTATAGTTGAAGAAGAAGCAACAACAGTAGTAGAGGGTGGTTGCACATTTACTTGAGGTTGAGAATCAACCCCTTATTTCTCTTGTTGTTCTTGCTCCACATTTTTCTGAGCAAGATTTTCAAATTCCTCCCTGTCCTTCTATTCTTGTATCCTCTTCTCTTCTTCTTCCTTTTTCAACTTTTCTTCCTCTAATCTCTTCTTCTCCATTTCTCGATTTCTCTCTTCCTCTAATGCCCTCAGTCTATCAACATCTTCCTTTTCCTTTTGCTACTTAATTAGCTCCTCATCATCCTTTTCCTTTTGCACTTGTTCTGCTTCCTCTTTCTCTTTATAGGCCTCTTCAACAAGCTTCAATTTGGCCACAAGAACTTCCCTTTCCCTTCGCTGCTTTTCCTTTTCTTCCTCCAAATCATGAATTTTATGTATTAACTCCAGCTTATCATTTTCTTCTTTGATCCTGAGCTCCTCCTCCTTTTGCCTTTGTTGCTTTTCTATTTCATCAGCTCTTTGTTTGGCTTCTACCTGTTGTTGTTGGAGTAAGGTATCAACTTGTGCCTTAGCATCAATTTCCTTTTGCTTCTCTATGGCCTCTGCATGTGCTTGATCATCTGAAGCCTTCTTTTCCTCCTCAAATAGTGCCCACTGATCCTCCTTAGTCAGTACATGTTCAGTTTCCTCCTCTAGAGGCATATTTTCTTGTGCATCCTTCTCTAAAAAAGTCTCATCAGAGTCCATTCCAACATCATGAATCTCCAACTCTACTTCTTTTCCCTTTAATGACTCAACAATATCATCAAGATTCCCCTTAGGCATCTCTTTACTTTGCTGCTCTGTAGGAGGGATTTGAACAGATGACTCCCCTATCGTTGGTGTTGATGCAACAGGTCCTATTTGGGCCTGCTCCTCCTGTGCCTCTGGTTCATCTTGAGCCGATGCTTCAAGCTCAATCTCTTCGATGTCATGAGGGAAGAATTCTAAGGGCTCCTTGGAAAGGCAATTTCCTCTTGATTCTTTTGTATCCCTTCCCCTTCTTAGGAGTCAGTTCTTGAGGAGTTTTGGTTCTTAGGACAGCCCAGTGAATACTTCTATCCAAAACTGGCCTCCCTATTTGCTTTATATCAATGGTCTCCTCACCATCCCAGTCCACCAGATCCAAGCTTTTCGTGCCAATATTTAATGCTTCATATGATGGATCTAACACCACTCCATCATCTACTAATGTATCAGGGATTCCATCCTTGATCGTAAATTCTACCATGAGTGCAACATGAAATCTCTCATAATTCATTTTCCTAAGGTCATACTCATCTTGAAGATCCCTCTAGATGTCTTTTAGCAAGTTGAAATGCTTGTCAAAAACCGAAGGCAGCAAAGCATTCATTTTCTTCTTTGAATCAAAGTGTTTTCGAGTAGCGTACAAACCTAGCTTCAAATGTATCAATTCACTGCAAACTACCTAAGCTCCCACAAAATGTTGGCAATTGTATTCACCTAATTGCATGGGGAACTTATGACACCCTGTTTTGTGCTTCAACCCAAATCTAGCATTGACCCCCAGAGCTTGATATACAAATTCCATTAGAACCATCCTATTGCTACAACATCTTGGAAGTAAGTGTGGATGACCTTCAAATCCAGCCAGTCTGAAATAAGTGAACTTGGGGTATTGGATATACCAACATCCCCATTCTTTGATAAAGGCCATAGCTTCTTGGCTCAATCTATATCCTGCATCTCCATTAAGCTGGGTAATGATTACATATAAGAATGCATCATTAACCCTTCTAAATTGTGTTTCAGACACTTGTAGAGATAGTTGATCATAATGATCCCATACTTTCCTTTGTCCATTAGCTTCCCCCAAGATTCCCACTCTATTCAAACTTGGAAAGATGCCTCCTCTAGCTGTTGCATAAACAACATAGGAAGTCATAAAGAAACTCTTAGTTTCCCTTATTCTAGTTAACTGGTCATGAATAGCATCAGAGACAACCATTTGCCAATCAAACTGTTGTTTTCCATTAAAGATGGTCTAAATGAAGGGAAACATCCATTTCTTAAAATGAAATGCATCCCTCTTCCCAAAGACTTTAGACAACATCATTATCAAGTCTAATACTTCTTTGTAGAACTTTGTCCTCTTTGGTTGATAATGAAGCTTGGTCAAAGACTTCTTCTTTGTTCTCAACCATTTCTTGTTCAAGTGAGCTTTGTTGGCTTCATTGTTTTTGCTATATTTCTCTAAAGCTTCTACCTCCTTCAATTGTACAAGGTTTTTTTGATTTGGGACACTAAACATGTGTTGAAACATTTGAGGAGTTAAATCAATAATAACATTGTCCTATGAATCCATGCACTACCTAGTGGCTAGATTGTAATCTCCTGCTGCTGTCATAATCAACTCCGGGTACTGGATAGATAGAGGAAATAAGGTGATGTGAGCCAAGCCAGACTCAACTATTCTTTGAGTTCTCCCTATTATATCCTCAGGGATCATTTCTGAATATAACTCCCCAAAAATGTATGAGCCTAGATTGGTGTCAATTATATCAGACCAATCCGATTCCACTTTGCTTGCAGTGACAATAGGACCCCTATGATTATACCTCAAAGTATAAGGTAGATGCTCCAACTTTATCTTCTTAGGCTTAGTTGCTACCTTTGATGTTTCTATAGGCCGATTCCTTTGGGAAGCTTCTCCTTATACTCCTAACATTCTTTAGCTTTCCTACAACAAAACTTCTAATTAGATCCGTGAATAAACATCACAAAATATGCTTTAAAACCTTACCCTTCATATATATATCAGAGGCGGAACCAAATAGAAAAAATATTCTAAACAGTCTCCTCTAAAACACTGTGAGGCTCGGAGCCAAAACTGTCATTGAGATTATAATAATGACAAGCAGGATCGGATTCAGAACTGGAATGGCAATCGGAACCAGAACCGGAATGGAAACTGATTTGATTTCTTTCAGATTTTCTAATTTCATATTTAGTTATGCTTCCAATTCCAACTAGGTTATTGTTATTTTGAAATAATTCTTCTCACTATAAGCAAAGTTGGAGACGGGATGGAAATGGAATCGATACTTATTGCAAAAACATGGTTCAAAGTCTAGATTGATTCCAATCCGACTTCCGCCTAAAATAACCATGACGTCATAAGTGTTTTTTAACAGTGTGATAAATAACTTCATGATTAGGGAATAGGTCCTATCAAATAAAAAAGGGGCTTAAATATAACATAATAAGACCATCCCCATTTCACTCAGAGGTGATTGTACCTTTTAGGGCATCATATTTAAATTAAAAACATGAACACAAAAATGCGTAAAAACCCTAAACTAAAAAGCCTCAATTTGAAATAAGTAGGACACGAATTGAACCCTTCTAAATTGACCAGACTAAATGTGCAATAGATTCCTAAGTAAAAACAAGATTTACCAAACCCTACTCACTATAAAAACCATAATTTAATCTACGCATCTTAAAAAAAACTAGGGCAACATGATGTGATCACGACTAAAATGTGAAAACGACCATGTTGAAAAACAAACAGACATGAAATAAAACCAAAAAATTCAATCGAAAACAAGAAAACCTAAACAAAAGAGAAACAAACCAAAATACACGAACTTACAGAGGAATTCGCATGAAACAAAACAATCCAAGATGAACAAAAATGAAAAACGCGAAAATAAAAAGAAGAACTAGAATAGAAAACCCTACCTCAAACATAAATAAATAGGTTAACTTCCTGAAGAAATCTACGTGCAACTGTCTCTCTATCAATCGATTTACTCGCACAAAAGCTTCATTGCAACTTTGGTTCACTCTTCAATCTCTTAACAATAGTGGTAATAACTATGCGTTAATCCCTAATTAAGGTAAAATTCAGAGTTTCACACATACATGGCACCTGTCATTAATGCAATAAATGCAGTAGAGTGGAGTTGGAACTATAGAAGGAACTGGCCCATTACTGCCATGTGACTTCAGTAAAGTCAACTACCAAGAAATGGCGGGAGCGAGATCATAATGAAAATGGTTTTGGAAACTTTTTTAACTTTCCAACTTGATTCTCGTTTTGGGTCCGGTTCCACTGACAAAGCATAAAGTGAAACAAAACATCAAAATAAAACAAACAGACCGAAACAAGAAAACTTAAAAAATAAAACCTAGTTTAAAACAAAAAACCCAAAAGTGAAGGTAGAGGCGGGACAGTATTTGATTTTGAAACTTTGAATAAATTATGACTTATCTTTCACTCCAGCTCCGGCTTCGGCTCTGACAAAGACAAAACAAAAAGTTCAAAAGAAAGACTGTCGGGATGGGGATCAGAATGAGCTTTGAAAGAAGTTCTGAATCCTGATTCAGTTCCGGCTTTGTCTCTAACAAAATAAACCAAAGAAAAACAAAGTATTGGAAAAGAAAGACTCCAAACTTTGTTTGAAAAACAACCAAGGATAAAAAACATAAAGGGGGACCCATTTTGACCAAGGCAAAAGATGGGGTGGTTATGCAAGGCATAACAAATGGCAACTCAGATGGAAAAATGGTTTACCCATTTTCAAGATACCCAAAGAAAATTTCAGTCACCTTAAAACTACTTGGTTTATGAAGCATGCTAACTTGAATAAGATCAGATATATCTAGAATAAAGTTGAGCTAGAATCTTAGATGTATGTACTCATGAGTTATTTTTGAATATGAGTGTGTGCATATATTGTGAATCATTCTTTACAGATAATTTCTCTACTCCTGAACAACCATACCTAAGATTCAAGCTACATAGGTTGATTCCTTTAACTATCGTGCAAGAAAATCTTGGGTATTGCTCCGCTGCCAAACAGGCGTCCATAGCCCCGACAAAGATACCTCTAGTTTTCTCAAAGCATTGCTCTACTGCCAGCCGGGCATCCATAGCCCCGATA
Organism: Sequoiadendron giganteum; assembly: GCA_007115665.2. NCBI lineage: Eukaryota > Viridiplantae > Streptophyta > Pinopsida > Cupressales > Cupressaceae > Sequoiadendron > Sequoiadendron giganteum. The sequence continues at coordinate 370,410,584 of CM021108.1, read as the reverse complement.
GAGATATTTGATTACCCATTTGATATTGAGTTTTCCTTTTCTTTCTTTCTTTTCATTATCATTTTTTTACTCAAGCTTCACTTGTGGAAATCTTTTATGCACCTTCCTCAATACTCAGACCCAATGGATCTGAAATGTGGGTTGAGAACTACAATGGATTTCATAATAGTCTTGGAATCAGATTTTTCACTTGAATCAAAAGTAGAACCATCCTAAAACAAATAGGCATTTACTTAGGCAGATGTTTTTCTAATTTTGTGACAGATTTTTTATCCTAATTCATGAGATATTCACTATGTATCTTCTATCCTTAATAACTTTTCAAACCCAGATTAGAATGATCATAAAACATAAGTTTCAAAATGAAATCCTTTTCAACAGTGATGATTAAAATACCTAAACCAATTTCTCTCCTAGTATCAGTAGCATACTTTGAATAACAACCCCTTGTCTTGAGATGAACAAAATGAGGATCCCCAATGAAACAAGACAAAACAAAACAAACAAAAAGAACAAAGAAAACACAAAAACTAAAAACTAAAACTAAAAATAAAAACTTAATTACATATGATACAGTATAATACATTTTCTTTAAAACATCAGACCTTTTATGCACCAAAATAGTGCTTGATAAACTGACCATTAACTGGTAATGGAACAAGCTCTCCTATTAAGGTACTTAAACGAAAAGCATTCTTGCCTACTATCTCAGCCACTTGATACGGTCCTAACCAGAGTCTATCAAACTTCTGGTGATCTCATTTCTTTTCTCTGACTTTATCCCATAGTAATACAAGATCTGATATCCTAAAATCTTTTATCTTGGCTCTTTTGTCAAACCAATGTTTGATGACAGCCTGATGCTTAGAGAATTGTTGCAAAGCACCATCTCTTTGTTCTTCCATGTTAAGCAAATTAAGTAATCTAACCTCAATCCTATCATCCTTGGTATAAAATTCCTATATGAACTTAAGAACAAGTATCTGTAAATGGATCAGGAAGACATGGTCTTGGCCATAGACTAACTTAAAAGGTGAGTTTCCTAGTGCTACTTTGATTCAGGTCCGATATGCCCATAAGACAAATCTCAACTGGGTGTGCCAGTCTCTAGGATTATTTTCTAGCAATTTTCTTATCACTTCCAACAAGTTTTTATTAGTGGACTCAACCACTCCATTTCCCTGAGAGTAGTAATTAGAAAAATATTTCAAAATAATTTTATGCTCATATGCCCATTGAATGAATTCAGCAGAAGAAAAATCATGGCCATTATCACATACCAAAGCAAATGGAACTCCAAACCTGGTTGTGATTTTCTCATTCAAAAACTTGATGACCACCTCTGTGGTGCTATTTTTGCAGGGTTGGGCCTCAGTCCAATGTGTGCAGTAGTCAGTTGTAGTCAAGATGAATTTATGTCCTGCAGAAGAATTGGGATTAACAACACCTACAAAATCTAGGGCCCATTGAGCAAACGGCCTTACCTCATACACTGGTTGCAAAGGCATTGCAGGATTCCTTTCCCTGGGTGCAGAAGTTTGGCATACATGATAGGTTCTGACATGTTGGTGTGCATCCAAAAATACATAAGGCCAATAATAGCCTGATCTAAGAATCTGATGGGCCAAAGCATTCACAGATCCATGTCTTGTTCCATGTCTTCCATGGAACTCAGAAATAGCATGCTTGGCCTCTTGCTGATCTAAACAGTGCAAGTAAATCCCTTGAAAATTATTTATGTAGATGCATCCCCCTTTAAGCATGTAGTGAGTGCTCTTCATCCTCAATGCTGTCCTCTAAGTAGCATCCATTCCTTCTAGACATCTATTATTAAGGAGGAAGAAAATCAAATCCGTGTACCATGGATCCTTAGTAAATGACTAGACGGTGTACTATTGACAAGTGATATTTTTATCCACATCTGCCATTTCTTTTGATAAACCTTGCCCTCGAACAAGCTTCATTGGATGAATCTCTAAGTCAAATTCTTGTAGGATTTCCATCCACTTCCCTCTTCGTTCTCCTAATTCACTTTGCATCAGAAGAGACTTCACAACTAGATCTGGAACTATAGCCATTACTTGACTTCAAAGAATGTAATGTCTGAACTTCTTTACCGCCCGTACCAATGCAAAGGCTTGTTTCTCCAGTGGTGAGTATCTCACTTTTGTATTCTTAAAGGGAGAGCTCATGAAGGCAATAGGTCTTTCTTCTCCCTCTCTTCATTGTGTTAACACCGTTGCACATGAATGGTTAGATGCAAAAGAATAGATATAAAAAGGCTTTAAATAATATGGGCTTGTCAAAATAGGTGCCTCAGATATTGACTATTTGATCTGTGAGAAAGAAGATTTAGCCTCTGTTAGAACCAAAAAAATTCCATGAAGACCCTAAGGTTTTTCTCCATTTTAATCCATCATTTGCCTATCTTTTTATAAAAAAATATTCATTTTAATCCCCATCCACTTCATTATCCATTTTATACCTAACCGCTTCCTTAATATGCATTTCATAAGCCTTTACAGCCTTACCACGGCCTCCCACAATGGGCCTGTAGTATGGTGGTACCGGTTAGAAGGCAGGCACAAATCGCTTACCGCACCACTGCATGTGGTCTAAACATAGACCGTGGTATTGCCGTGGGTGGTGAGTAACCGGCTGAGAAATAGTTAGGACATCCCACCTCAGTACCGTAGGGGGTACGCTCACAGACCGCAGTATCACGGTGGCGGTCAGATGAACAACAAGGCAATGAAGTGGCGGACAAGTAGTGGTTACCGTGATACCGTAGCCGCTAGAACAATGACCGTGGTGATAGTGGTAAGCGGCTAGCGGTCAGCGATGAGCACAATGCAGTACTGTGGACGGTCACCATGAAGACCGCGGTAGTGCAGTAAACTGTTAGCGGGCAACAGTGATGGTTACCACCATACCGTAACTGGAAAGAGCACAAACTACGGTGACTATGGTGGATAGGAATAGATGGCGAGGGAGCAGTAAAGACCAATCACCATGCAACCATGGGTGGAAAATTCAAACCCGTGGTAGAGCGGTAAAAATAGTGAAAGCCACGGGGAGCGAAATATTCAAGGCCGGTAAAGTATTAAAACAAAATCAAGTGTATAACTATGTAAAAGGTATTTAATTTTCCGAGAGGCAACACAATTAAAAATTTTAAACTCTGTTGAAGAATGTAAATGGTTTTACCAGAATGGTGAAGGGTCGTGACTCTTCAAATGTGATATATATATATTTTGAAAACTAAGAGGTAGAGGGGTCTGGGAACGAGATAATGTAAAACAAGGAGAAAACCTTCTGGAAAGGGTGCAATGGAGATGATTTCTTGACCGAATTCCTTTCTAATTTTTGTTGTTGTGATGTTATAACTGTCAATTTCTGTTTAGTTTTCCCCAATTTGAAGTTTTTTGATTATTCGAGTTCAAATATCAAGTATATTTTAATTCTTTAAAGTGTATTTCTTCACTATGTGTGATTTCATTTATTGGTGTATGTAAGTCAGAGTTAAATTCCTTTAAGTGAATCATAGTGTCTGTGAGACTTCTTTTGGATAGTTGAGAGAAAGCTAAGCAAGAAAATATTTCAACACTATTTATGCTAGTCATAAATTGATGAAGTCGCATGCCAGTCATTGAAACTTCATCCTGTAAAGTGTCTAACAACTTAAATTGTGTCAGGGAGAAATATGTATGTATAATCAATAACATTTTTTGACTCTGTTGCCCAGTAGAAAGAAGGCACTGATTTGCCATATCCCAGAGTAATAAATTCATTATAAATAAGGAATTGATTCAAAAACCTTTCATTTAATTGGAGTTGTAGGATTAGTTGTGGTGTCCTTTTGTCTGTCCATGCCTACTTGCCATTGTGGATAGACTGTTCAACAGGAAATTCATTTCAAATCTACATATCTCGTATAGGTTCACCCACCTAGGTCTAGCAAAACCTAAAGAGTAGAAGGTTTAATTGCATAATTGGCCTTGTATGTTGTCCAAGAATGTTATAAGTGTCTGGAAAACTCTTATAGTTAAAACCTACATTTTTGAGTACCAACAGTTTGGCGACTCCGTTGGGGAACATAATCTGAAAATAAGCCTTATCATAGAGTCAATATCTTGTAGAAGACTCTGTTGGGAATAAAGAATTGTAGATTTTCTCACTTTTGGAAAGTGAGTGGTGACTCTGAATAAACAAATATATTGAGACTGATAAATTGAAATATATATCAAAAATAAATCTTCCTAGAGTTCAAACTATCTCAATTGCTCCCAAAATTCAAGGAAGAAGGTCTTTGTACAAAGATGGTGATGGTCCTAATCCCAAAAATAAATGGACAGAGAAGAATGATAAAGGTAAAAAGGTGACCGATGACATGGGACCATCAGATAAAAATAAAACATCGAAAGCATCACTGGAGATACATAATTCATATGGCACATTAGCAAATGAAGACTACCCTTCCAGAGAACCTCACACTCCTGAGGAACAAAGGAATCCCTTTTATCAACCAGATCCTAAGAAGGTTGAAGAATTCATGGACGAATGTGAAGCTGAAAGAGAAAGAAGACAACACGAATATGATTAGAAAATGGCATTTCTTGAAGAAAATCAGGATGGACTTGGCTATGAAGCAACCTCTAAGGAGAATTATGAACTTATGGCCAGGGATGAAATAAATGCAAGATTGGAACATGAGAGACAAGAAGTGGAAAGGGAAAGAACAAAATATGAGTAGAGGCTCCAGGAAATTAGAGAACTCGAAGAATTGAGATTGAGGAAAGTGCAGATCAGTACTCAAATGGCTAATCTGCAAAAATATGTGCCACCTCATAGGCAAGGGAACAATGATGCAGGCCCATTAAATTCCTCATAGGCCTACCAAAATCAGCTAGGGAATCAAGGTAGATATCGAAATGTTCCACCACAAAATCAAGGTGTTCAGCCACCTCCTTATCAACAACATGTACCCCCACAAGGTCAACAATATGTGGCAAATAATAATCCATTGTACCAGCGTCAGTACTACCAAAATCCTCCTCCACAATATGCAACCATGATTAGGCAGTTTGACTTGGTTGGACTACAAATATGTCCTTACCCTATGGACAACAGTTGGAGAAGTTTGGTCCCAAAATTCACATGGAGCAGTGCTACTGCAGCTGAAGAGCATTTAAGGAGTTTTAATGCTTTTATGCAATATTTAGATATGCAGTATGAAGATATAAAAATGAGACTGTTTATGATGTCACTGATTGTAGATGCCAGAGATTGGTTTAATAGTTTTCCAACAATTTCTGTTAATTCTATTCATGTGCTTTATGAGCAATTTCTTGAGTAGTATGGGAATAAATATGCACCTGAATTTGCATTGCATGAATTAGTGACTATTCATAAGCATCAAAACAAGTCGGCTTATGATTTCAACTAGAGGTTTTCTAAATTGCATAATAAGATACCTCCTGGATCTAAATTGGATGATCCTACTGCATTGAGTATTCATTTAAAAGCTTTTGATCCTAAGATAGGTTATGAACTCAGGAATAGGGGTCCTAGAAATTTGACTAAAGCTCAAAGGATAGTACTCACCATTGAAAATAATAGGAAAGTTGTAGGCATGATTTCCAAGAGGGAGAAACCAAAGGCTCCCCAATATGCTCCTCCAAATAAACAAGAGAACACATATAGGAATGAGAGGCCAAGACTGCATGACATGCCTTATAATACAAATTGGAGAAATGGAAAGCCAGTGATGGATGGGCCCAGAAATAAAGGGACACCTGACCCTTTGAAGAAGAGAGGGACTTACATGGTTGATAATAGTCCTTGGTGTTTAGTATGTGACATGCCACATTTGTCAGAACATTGTGTAGTAGCTCAGTCAGTGTCAGGAAGAGACATGACAAAAGATAATAATGAAGAGGACAATAACATTTATTTGACTTCTCATACTCTTCACTCAGTAGAGCGGGGATATGCATCTTCAGAGGAAGGAGGATATGAATATGATGTTGATCATCAGAAATATAATGTTCACATGGCAGAGCAAAAAAAAAAAATTGATTATGAAGAAAGTGATGATGAACGAGATCTTCCTACTATATCATATCAGCCTAATAGGGGAAGTATGAAGAGACCATCTGAGGAAGAAATTAAGAAATTGACTATTGCAACAGTTGAGCAAGCTAAAAGCAAGTATTGGCTAAGGAATAGAATAGTAATTGAAAAGGAAGGTGTTCCGAGAGGAATATTCTTGAAAAGTGAAAAGATGTCCCATGAAATATCAAAAAGGACAAATGATCAGCACCCTGACAAAAAAGAACAGAAATATATCCCCAAAGAAGAAAAGAAAGAATCCTCCAGGAACACACAAAAGATGGATCAGACACTAAAGAGGGAGAAAGAGGAAAACAAAGGAGAATTGATAGAATCAAAGAAGGTGATCAAAACTGAAGGTACATCTTTTAATTTCATACAAGCCTTATCTCAATTAAAAATGTCTGTCCCATTGCTTGAAATGATGAAAATTAAGGAGTATAGGGAAAGTGTTATTCAATTAATGTCTAGTGGGAGGAATCAAAATATAAATTCTGAACAAAATGAGAATGTTGGAATTGCTGATAAGAAAGGAAAGATAAAAGTTGCAGAAGTTTGTTTAAGTGATGCATTGATAAATACACCTCAAGTTGATCCATTTTTCACTACCTTGCTCATAAATGGTAAATTGGTAAGAAATTGCATGATAGATTTAGGTGCTTCTATGAATATTATGCCAAGAGGGGTAATGAAACAACTGGGCACGTGGATAGATATTGAGGGCGGTAAATGTTATGCTATGGATAGTAGGCCTGTCCTAGTAGTGGGGATTATGAAAGATGTAGAAGTAAGACTAGCATCCTACCCACAAGCTACTTATAACATTGATATAACTGTAATTGATACACCTCCTCAGTTTGGAATGCTTCTATAAAGACAATGGATTGCAGCGGTTGGAGGTAATGTGCAATTTGACTTATCATATGCCACAATACCAATTAATGGTGAAGAGGTGAAATTATATAGAGAACCAAGGATGAATCAAATTGTTGAGTGTGTTCCTCAAGAACAACTTAATTTCTTCTTTGATGTAGATTTGGGGAGTTTCAGAGTTGAATTATCTAAGCCAGAACTAGTGAGTATTGACCCAATTGATAGACTTGTTTCTAGAAATCAGCAAGGTGTGTGGAAAATATACTTTGATGGGGCTTGCAGTCAAGAAGGTAATGGAGCTGGGGTAATTTTCCTATCACCTGAAGGTACAACATTTAAATATTCATTTTTATTGGCTTTTGAATGTACAAATAATGTGGTTGAGTTTGAAGCTTTGTTGATTGGTTTGAACATGGTCGCCAAACACAAGATTAAGTTGTTGTCTATTTTGGGAGATTCTAAATTAGTTGTGTCACAAATTAGATCAAAGTATGCTGCAAGGAACAAGAGGTTGAAAAAATATATAAATGTTGTATGGGATGCAGTGGAACTATTTGATGCATTTTCAATTGATTGGGTAGATAGATCTAAAAACTTGATGGCTGATTTTTTAGCTAATGTAGCCTTGAAGAAAGATGATATGAATTTGGCAGGAGTGTCTCAGATTGAATTTAAAACAAGACCAGCAGTCCCTAACAATATATATAGCTGGCAGGTTTTTGATGATGATGCTGACCTTTTGAAGTTTCTTCATTGTATAGATCAGTATGAAGCACAAGAGATTGATTTCAATGCATTTGTGGAAGAAGTGGATGGGAAACATAATGTATTTGGGAAGGAAATTTTGCAGCTTAAAACTAACAATCTTCCCAAAGGGCTTGTGGCATTAGAGAGGGTGTATGATGGGAGTGATCATTCCCTCATAAAGTAGACACCAATTAAGAAGGAAGATATTGAAGAAATAAATTTGGGAACTGAATTAGCACCAAAGAAGGTTTATATTGGAAAGAAAATAAGCCCAACCATCAAAATAATGTTGATTACGTTGTTGAGAAAATACAAGCATGTTTTTGCTTGGTCTTATGAGGATTTGAAGGTATATAGAGAAGATCTCTTTCAGCATGAGATTCCACTTAAGCCAGACACAAAACCATTTAGACAGAAGCAGAGGCCTATCAATCCAACATTGGAACCTAAAATGCAAGAGGAGCTAGCAAACCTTAGAGATGGAGGTATCATAAAACCCATTAGGCATTCAACATGGGTCTCAAATTTGGTTCCAGTTAGGAAGAAAAATGGGGACATAAGACTATGTGTAGATTTCAGAAATTTGAATGTGGCTTCCCTAAAAGATAATTATCCTCTTCCAAACATGGAGGCAATATTACACAAAGTAACAGGATGTGAGCTATTATCAATGATGGATGGATTTTCTGGATATAATCAGGTCAAAGTCAAAGAATCTGAGCAATACAAAACAACATTCACCACACCATAGGGAACGCATATATATATAAGATTACCTCACTGCTTATTCCAAAAGGGCAGAGGATCATGTTGCTGATTTGGAGAAGATCTTCATCAAAGCCTTGGAGTATGGTATAAGTCTTAATCCTAAAAAATGTCATTTTGTTGTCACAAAGGGTAAACTTTTGGGGCATATTGTATCAAAAGATGGGGTTAGGATAGATCCTGAAAGGGTAGAGGCCATTGATAAAATTCTCATTCCTAAAACTGTCAAAGCAATCCACTCATTCTTTGGCCAAATAAATTTTGTTTAGGAGGTTTGTGTCCAATTTTGCTGAAATTGTTAAACCTATATCTAAAATGTTGAAAAAAGGAGAAAAATTGGACTGGACTGTTGAAGCTATGGATGCTTTCATATCTATAAAAAGAGCTATCAAAGAAGCCCCTATCCTAAAGTTCCCTGATTTTACTAAGCCATTTTAGATTTTTTCTTTTGCTTCATTCCACACCATAGTTGTTGTCATGTTACAAAAAAATGATGAAGGTCATGAGTAGCCTATTTCCTTTTTCAGTAAATCTTTGCAGGGGTTAGAATTGAAATATGACATTATGGAAAAATAGGCTTATGCATTGGTCAAAGCAGCAAAGGCTTTCAGACCTTACCTTGTTGGAACTAAGGTCATTGCTTATGTCCCACATGCAGCTATGAAGGATATCCTAGTGCAGATAGAAGTAATAGGGAAAAGATGCAGGTGGATTAACAAAATTCAATAATTCAACATGGAGATTGAGATTACTAAGTTGGTAAGAGGACAAGGTCTGGCCAAGCTGATGGCAGAAACGAATATTGAAGCAAACCAAATCTGCAACATGGAAGGTAAGGGTGAAATCATAGCAAGTATTGAGCATACTCCATGGTATACAAATGTAATGTATTATCTAAAACATATGAAGTGCCCTGAAGGGTTGAACGAAAATCAAAGGAGAAATTTAAAGTTGCAGGCTTCTAAATATGTTTATATAAAAGGGGACCTTTTCTGGAAAATAAAGGATGGTGTAGTGTTGTTGTGTTTAGATGCATCCCAGGAAAAATATGTTTTGAGAGAAATGCATGAAGGGGTGTGTGGAGGCCATTATTCTGCTAAGACTACTGCACACAAGATTCTTAGGGCTGGTTACTATTGGCCTAAGGTATTCAATGATTCCTTTGCGTATGTGAGAAAGTGTGAGGCTTATCAGAAATTTTCAGGAAAACTGAAGTATCAGGGAGCATTTTCACTTAGACCTATGCAGGTAGAAGCACCTTTTCACCAATGGGGAGTTGATTTCATTGGAGAAATACAGGATAGATCAAGTGGAGAGCACAGATGGATACTAGTGGCCACTGATTATTTTACTAAGTGGGTAGAAGTTGTTCCAACTAGACAAGCAACGAGCAAAGTGGCAGTGAATTTTTTGATGGAGAATATTATGACTAGGTTTGGCACTTCAGTCAAATTAATCACAGATAATGGGATGTGTTTTAGATCAGTTGAGTTTAAATATTTTTGCAAAACATATGGAATTAGTATTTCTTATCCTGACCCATACCATCCACAAGGAAATGGCTAGGCAGAGTCAAGTAATAAAAATCTTTTGAAGATAATAAGTTGGATACTGGATACTAACAAAAAGGCATGGGATTCGAAGTTAAGATTGGTTGTGTGGGCAGATAGAATTACAGTGAAGAAGGCAACTAGAAAATCTCCATTTGAATTGGTGTATGGGACACAATCTAGGATGCCATTGCAAAATCTTTTGCCAGTTTATAATTTTATTTTGCAAGAAGACTTGGATATTTTTGATCTAATGGAGGAAAGAATGGAACAGCTTGCAGAGCTTGATGAAGTGAGAAGAGTTGCTCAGAAGCATAATGTGAAGTTGCAGTCACAAATGAAGTATCTTTTTGATAAAAAGGCCAAGAAGAGAAAATTTGAAAAGGATGACTTGGTGTTGATGTGGAATGCTCGGTGTCAGGATAAGGGGAAGCATGGTAAGTTTGAAGCTTTATGGCTGGGTCCTTTTGTGATAACTGGTAAAGGAGGTGAAGATTCATATTTCCTACAGAACATGTCTGGAGAGGAGCAGGAGTTGCCTGTATATGGGTAGTTCCTAAAGCTTTTCTTCTCTTAAGGATCAAAAGAGGGTCAAGGATTGCCAGTGCATGGACAATTCTTAATAACCCTCTTTAAATGTTATTTCCATGCACTGTAGTTTAAGAAATTTTGAAGGGTCTGGGTTTGCCAGTACATGGACATTCTCAGGGGTTCCCTTTCTAAAAGAATTGCTTTCCTTTCAATGTATAGTAGTTTAGGATCATTTGCTCCATCTTTCATACCATTCATCTGTTCATTCCCTCTATCTGCCATGGTTTTCATTTTTCATCATTTGCTTGGTCTCCTCTGCCAGTTGATTTTCTGGATTCTTGCAGTGCTTGCACAACCACTCATCCCCAATAGGAGCCACTGTTAGAACCAAAAAATTTCCATGAAGACCCTAAGGTTTTTCTCCATTTTAATCCATCATTTGCCTATCTTTTTATAACAAAATATTCATTTTAATCCCCATCCACTTCATTATCCATTTTATACCTAATCACTTCCTTAATACGCATTTCATAAGCCTTTAGCACCTTACCATGGCCTCCCACAATGGGCCTACGGTATGGCGGTACCGGTTAGCAGGCAGGCACAAAGCGCTTACCGTGCCACCGCACGCGGTCTAAGCATAGACCACAGTATTGCAATGGGCGGTGAGTAACCGACCAAGAAATAGTTAGGACATCCCACCGCAGTACCATAGGGGGTCAACTCACAGACTGCGGTATCACGGTGGTGGTCAGATGAATAGCGAGGCAGCGAAGTGGCGAATGAGTAGCAGTTACCGCGATACCGTAGCCGCTAGAACAATGACCACGGTGATAGTGGTAAGTGGCTAGCGATCAACGATGAGCACACTGCGGTACCATGGACGGTCACCATGAAGACTGTGGTAGTGTGGTAAATCATTAGCAGGCAGCAGTGATGGTTACCGCCATACCGTAATCGGCTAGAGCACAAACCGTGGTGACTGCAGTGGATAGGAATAGACGACGAGGTAGCAGTAAAAGCCAGTCACTGTGCAACCACGGGTGGAAAATTCAAACCCACGGTAGAGTAGTAAAAATAGTGAAAGCCACGGGGAGCGAAATATTCAAGGCCGGTAAAGTATTAAAACAAAATCAAGTGTATAACTATGTAAAAGGTATTTAATTTTCTGAGAGGCAACACACTTAAATTTTTTAAACTCTGTTGAAGAATGGAAACGGTTTTACCAGAATGGTGAAGGGTCATGACTCTTCAAATGTGATATATATATATATTGAAAACTAAGAGGTAGAGGGGTCTAGGAACGCGATAATGTAAAACAAGGAGAAAACCTTTTGGAAAGGGTGCAATGGAGATGATTTCTTGACCGAATTCCTTTCTGATTTTTGTTGTTGTGATGTTATAACTATCAATTTCTATTTAGTTTTCCCCAATTTGAAGTTTTTCGATTATTCAAGTTCAAATATCAAGTATATTTTAATTCTTTAAAGTGCATTTCTTCACTATTTGTGATTTCATTTATTGGTGTCTGTAAGTCAGAGTTAAATTCCTTTAAGTGAATCATAGTGTCTGTGAGACTTCTTTTGGATAGTTGAGAGAAAGCTAAGTAAGAAAATATTTCAACACTATTTATGCTAGTCATAAATTGATGAAGTCACATGCCGATCATTGAAACTTCATCTTGTAAAGTGTCTAACAACTTAAATTGTGTCAGGGAGAAATATGTATGTATAATCAGTAACATTTTTTGACTTCGTTGTCTAGTAGAAAGAAGGAACTGATCTACCATATCCCAGAGTAATAAATTCATTATAAATAAGGAATTGATTCAAAAACCTTTCATTTAATTGGAGTGCTAGGATTAGTTGTGGTGTCCTTTTGTCTATCCATGCCTACTTTCCATTGTGGATAGACTATTCAGTAGGAAATTCATTTCAAATCTGCATATCTCGTATAGGTTCACCCACCTAGGTCTAGTAGAACCTAAAGAGTAGAAGGTTTAATTGCATAATTTGCCTTGTATGTTGTCCAAGAATGTTATAAGTGTCTGGAAAACTCTTATAGTTAAAACTTGCATTTTTGAGTACCAACAGCCTCTTCACTCCACTCAATATTTGCCTCTTTCTTCATCATTTCATTTAGAGGTTTGACAATCTCCGTAAACCCTGTTATAAATTTTCTAACAAAATTGATCCTACCAAAGAAGGATCTCTTCTTTCTTGCTGCCTGGCCTTATCAATTTCAAGATGCCCTCCACTTGATTAGGGTCAATGGATATCCCTTCTTCAAACACACACTTCTTTGGATTAAGAGAGACACCATAACTTATACATTTCTTGAGAACCTTTTCCAGATCAGCAGCATGGTCTTCTCTATTCTTAGAGAAGATGGTTAAATCATCTACATAAATAATAATACACTTCCCTATCAAATATTTGAAAGCTACATCCATTTCCCTTTCAAAGGTTGCTCCAACATTGATAAGACCAAATGGCATCCTCCAATAGGAAAATGTGCCCCATTTGGTGGTGAAAGTTGTTTTCATTCTATCCTCATGACTGACAAGAACCTGATTGTAGCCAAAATAACCATCTAAGAAGGACATCATCTGAGATCCATTAACCTTTTGTAGTACTTCATCCAAAGAGGGCAATGGATAATTATCTTTCTCAGAGGCTTTGTTTAGATTCCTGAAATCAACACATAATCTGATCTCACCATTCTTTTTCCGTGCAGGAACTAGATTCGCCACCTAGGTAGAATGTCTAATAGGAAATATTATCCTTGCAGATAGGAGCTTTTTCACTTCTTTCTGGATCAAGGGCTCAATTAAAGCATTGACCGGGCATTGTTTCTGATGGAAGGGCTTGGATTCTGGCTTGAGAGGTATGGTATGTATGATCATCGAAGTCTCAAAGGTTTTCAAATCATCATAACTCCAAGCAATGGCTTCAATGTTCTATTCCAAAACCTTGACTATTTTGTCTTTAATTTCTTGAGGACAAGTCTTTCCTATGAGGACATTCCTTTTAGGGCCTGAGTGATTCAAATTAATAGATTCATACTTCCCTCCATCACTCTCTGTGGGCACCCTTTGACGAGCTCATGGGTCATAATCAAATATTCTTTCCAAAGCTACCATCCCTTTTGGAATGCTATTACTTTTCAAATCTAATATCCCTTATGGACTCTCTTTCTCAGGATCCCAATCCCCCTAATCTCTTTCAGATTCATCTATTATCTGCCCTTGAAAAATATTAGAACTTGCCAAAAAGGCCTATACATGTTGATCATCATCAAATACCCTAAAATTTTGTACATTATCAGGGATTGCTGGGATTGAAATTAGTTCAACTGAAAATCTCTTTAGATCAGAATCTTGCATGGGTTCCAATGTGCTAGCAGTATCAGTGAGTTCATCTATAATTTGATTAGCTTCTCTAGGGATCAAACTAATCCCAAAAGCATCAAAGTGTTCAATTAAATTCCAAACTATGTTTCTGTATGCAACCAATCTTTTTTTATGACATGTATATTGGGCACGTACCTATTTTACAATCACTTCAGAATCCCCCATAACTGTGAGAGAAGTAACCTTCTTTTTATGAGAAAACATAAGGCCTCAAGCAAGTGCTTCATACTCAGCCACATTGTTTGTGCAGCCAAACTGCAATCTATAAGATGCAAAGTAAGTTTTACCTTTCAGGTTGGTTAGTTCAATCCCTACTCCACTTCCTACTTTAGATTTGGAACCATCAAATTTAAGAGTCCACAATTGGTCTTTGGCTAGGAATTCTTTCTTCTTAGGGACAACAGGGGATGACTTACTTGAGATATGTGGTGGCTCGGACTTTTTCCAATCATTAAGAATTGACTTGGGACAAAACTCACTTGAAGATTTTTCTATGTTTTCAACTTGCTCAGAAATCAATTCCTGAACAACTTCTTGGGTTAAATTACAATCCAACTCATCTTTCATCAATGCCTTGGGAATTGGAAAAGTATCTGGGGTAGGTGTATTGAATGGGAACTGAGACACCTCAACCTCTTCTTGAATTTTAGAGCTCAAAATCTGAGTCTACTCTATTGGTGAGGAATCTTCCTCTTGAGAAAGGCTAGTCCTAGTAAGAATGGTAGCATCCTTGACCTGAAAAGGAAACTCATTGATAGGGGTCTGGGGTTTCTCTTGACATATTTGTTGAGGTTGATCTACATGACTTAAAATATCTAGGCATGATTGGAATTTTAACTCCGAATGATTATGATAATGAATCCTACACCAATTAGGAAGTAACAAACTACTCAAATCAGTTTCTTCTCCTAAAACAAACTTATCTTGTTGCAATTTCCTTATTAGAACCTATAGGTTGATGCAGATCATTGGGTCACTATGTTCTAGGGGCAATGTATCCCTAGGATTAAGTATAGAGAAAGTAAGTACTTCCTCTTGTTTGTAAACTCCTATCTCAGTCTCAAAATATGCTACTTCATTTGAAGCATCATACTCTATAATCATATGCTTGAGTCTTGGATTAACTTTCAATCCTTATCTGTGTTGCAACCCCTTTCCAGGGTAGCCACATATGAGAGAAATCCAAGGACAAATATCCCCCTGTACTCTTCATCAACTCCCGACTTAGGAGAATGTCATATGTTTCTGGGATGTCAGCCACTTGGATATCTATGTAGTTCTAGATCCTTGGATCTGATCCAACCTATACATGCATGTTCTTTAGTTCTCCTATAACATTAACTTCAGTTTTTCTAACTGAATCACTTTCTTATTGGTCGGGATAGGACTTAATCCTAACTTCTTACATATTGAAAAGGGCATAACATTTCTCGATGCTCCAGAGTCTAATAAACATTTATGCAAATTCTTTCCAAAAATCCTTAAACTTAAAAGAAAAGGCGGGGTACTGGTCTTACCTTTATAGATAATTGCATTTGTCTCCTTCACAGGAGTCACTTTACCTTTTCCTTTTAAGCGTTCTGCCTCCTCCAGGGCCTTCAGTACCACTTCACGTTGAGCTAGACACCACTTCATGATGTCAAAGAATGACAATGATGTCTTATGTCTCTATAGTTCTGCAATAAAATCAAATTCTGAATCATTCCTCACTTGATATTTAGGAAAAGGAGGCGGATTACCTCTATTCTGAGAATTAGAAAGTCCCTTTGGTCATGATGGATTATTATCTACATTCTGGTTAGGTGGGACCATATTGTTTGGAGGTGTAGATGTAGTAAATGGGCCCTTATTCTGGTTTCTCAGAAAATGACCACCTTTAGACTGAAAGGCTTGGGCATCATACACATCCTCCTCTGGCCCATTGTCTCCCTACATGGTAAATTGGTATTTCTCTTCAATAGTCTCATAAGTCATAGCAATACTTACTAGCCTATTATCCTGATTGGAATTTCTTGCTAGAATATGGGAATCATCTTGTGCAATCTTTACAATTTTCTCCATTTCTGAGAAATTAACCTTAGAATGTGTTGCAATATCGTGTAGCTTGCACCAATTAGTCATGAAATTAAGGTCAGCTACATTAGCAGTATGTGATCTCTCCTCACCTAACTAATAATTATGGGGAACTCCCCCATTGTTAGGTCTAGTATTCCACTACCTATTGTTGTTGTTGAACCTCTGGTTATATTCTCTATTCTGATTTTGGTAATTTTGGTTACAGGAATTCTGATTCTAAAAGTTATGGTTGGTGTTCTAATTCCCATTTTGATTGGAGTAATTTCCCTAATTGTTGTAACCTCCTTGGTTCTAATAATTATGATTTTGGTTGTGGGGAGGGTTTTGCTTAAGTTGTGCCATGTCATTAGACATTTGAGATAGAGTCTTCTTGAGAGTTTCTAGCTCACTAGTCAGTTGAATAGTTTTTTCATTTTGCACATTTTGCACTATGGCTGGGGAATGAACATGGGTTGATCCTCCCACTTGTTATTGTTGATTTTGAGGTTGTTGGAAAGAATCTTGCATGCCATTGCTGAAAAAGGGAATGGTAGGTGGAGCTTGTAACTTAGACACAGGTTCGTATTGGGAATAAGACATCCCTGGAATAGTGTTATACAATGGTGGGTTAGGCATTTGATAATTCATGGGAGGGAGAGCTGCTCCTAAACCTCTTGATTGCAAACTTATCTGTTGTTGCAATTTGATAGCTAAATGATAAACCTTAGATAGGGAGTCAATCTCATTGGCCTGATAAGTTCTTTGTAAGAATAAGCCAATCAAAGGATCAACAACTCTTAAATATGTTTGAATGGCAATATTCTCGGCTACTAAGTAAGGATCTTGCAACCTACAAAACAACCTTTGAAATCTAGTGTTGAATAGAGGCAGTGGCTCGTGATGTTTTGTTCTTATGGTGGAAAATTGGTGATACAAGATGGTAGGGTCTACATAAACCCAAAATTGATTAATGAATGTATTTTCTAAATCTGTCCAACCCAGAATAGATCCCTGCGGCAGATTTAAGTACCAGTTATATGCCACATCGCCCAAACAATAAGGAAACAATCTACATAGTATGTCTTGATGAGCAACTTGAGCACGTGTACAAGCATCTTTAAATGCTTGCATATGCTCCTTAGCACTTCTTGATTCACCATGTATGTACTTGGGACAAAAAAAATTTGGGTTCTTTGGTAAATCATGGATTCCTCCTGGAATAGTCCCTAATGGATAGGGGTTATTCACAAAACAAGCCATGGGAATAATTGGTTGAGCAGGTGGTGAAATAGGCCGAATTGCTGGTGACACTGGCCTAACGGGTGGAGGTGATACTAGCCTAACCAGTGGGGGTGATGTAGGTTGTACTGGTGGTGGTGTAGGTGGATTTGGTTGAAATCCAGGTGGAGTAAGCGGTGGTGGCAATGTAGGTATCAATATTCTACGAGCATGGGGTCTAGGTCTGATCGGAGTTTGAATTTCTTCTAATGGTTCAGGATTAGTAGAGGATCTGAGAATCCTCCCGTATTTCTTCGGTGAGAATGACATAATACGAGCCAGCTTGTTCCTTCAGGCCCTCCTTCTAGCGCCAGATCTGTTGATGGTGAAAATGACACAAACAATGTTAAACAAAATATTTCTACTCTATTTCTCCTGAAAAAGAAAGACAGCATATAGTAGCCTAACTCTCAAGGTCCTGGTAGTTGGTTCTCAATCGGTCCATGCAACTGTAATATTCAAGGGGCCTTTTTTGGTGATGAGGAATGCAAGCAATGACTTATTCATCGAACTGTTTTTAATGAAAAGGCGGTTTTTAAATAAAAGACAAAGATAGATCATGGCGTACATCAGTAAACATGAATAAAACTTATCTAATATCCAAACATATATCTTCAACAATGGATGTTCTTCCAACGGATCAAAAAAACCATAGCATGATACAATTTACAGAATAATCCATACTATTACATGCATCTAAGGTGCTTAATTTAACATCACAAACACACATCATAAATATTTCAAAGATAAAAGAACACACTCTCATTCGTTGCCAAGATCATAGATCAACAGACTTCAATAAACTCAATTCACAGATAATCTAATGAAATAATCTTTAAATCTAGTTTCTTCTAAGTATTTTCATCACAAAAGAAACTCTTATGCTTCCGCACAATCACTAGCATACAAATACATTATAGTTCATCAACCTTATCAAATAAAAATCGCTTTTAACACCATATTGCGTAAAAAAAACCTATAATTATATTCAACTATAAATAAAGTGACAAAGTATCTTTGTAAAAACTATGAAAATTCTATCTCCTACTATCAGGTGGCTAATCTTATTCTCATCAACCGATCCTTAAAATATGATACCTCATAGGTATTTATAGATATACAAAAATATGAAGTCCTTTCTATTGTAGGTTGATCCACCTTTTTAGGGATTAAAGTCATCTTGGAACCTCAGTTAAACTAGAAGAAAAGAATGGAGAGGAGAAAAGAAAACCATGCGCCCACAAACTACCAGTTATGCATGCAAAGGAGGAAAAAAGAAAACCATGCATGCATGAGGCTATCAATTATGCATGTGAAGCCTGCTCTGCAATTTACCCGTCATAACTGGAGAAGACTTGTTGAAGCACCTCCAAATCCGACCCATCAACCCAGCTATCTTCAAACTTGATCCTTTCTAGCTCCGCAATAGCAAATCCTCTCATGTGTTTTAGCTTTGTCAACTCCCTCTTAGCTGCCCTTATCTCTTCTTTAATATCCATTAACCGATCTAACAACAAATCTTCACCATCATCTCCTTTTTGCATGACCTCTTTAAACCTATCATCCCATTTCTCCTTTATTTGGTTCAAAGGCAGGCCCTCTTTTACCGGTATATTAACATTTACTATGACAGTAATAACTGCTTCGAACTCCTCAAACTATTCATTTAGATCCTTGACAAAATCTTGAACTTCACTTTTATGCTTGTATAGAAAGTCAGACCTAAACTGAAGTATACTGGAAGTCTTCTCCAAGAAATCTTTATTGTCCTCTTCAAGTATTGACTGTTCTAGAAGAGTGGACTTTGAAAATTTGATAACCTCCTTCAACCTCTGACTATATCCTCTGTATTCCTCCTCCTGTTCTCCCAATACTTTGACATACTGGTCCATTTCCTCTATTATCTCCTCTATCATTTTGTGAACCTCAAAACTGTTGTCCAGTACTTCACTTATTTCCTGATTTATCTTATCAGTCCACCTATCCAACATCTCTGCCTTACTCCTTACTTGTACCAAATCATCCACCTCTTTCTTACTAAGCAAAATTGGTGCTTCAATGGTGGCAATTTTTTGTGACCTCGGAGCAAAAACACTCTTCAAGAAAGTATGCAACTGATCCAACTGAGCCTTAAGCTCATCATTTCTCTACTTATCTTTCATCATTCTAGATTTAGTGGATGAAGCTACCACATCTATCAAATTCATCTGTTGATATCTGGTGGGTCTCCCCAAGTTAATAGTTCCCAACTGGTAATAAGTCAATTGCATGTCTCCTACATCCTTGTCCATCATTGGTATGACACATTCAACAACAATCTCTCCTCTGTCGGTGACCCTAGTGGAATGTAGTATTTTGGCCTTCTACCTGGGCCTTTCTTTCTCAATTTCCTTCATCATATCATCCCAAATGAGAGGCTGTGAAGGTGTCACTGATCTCTTCTGAAAATCCAATTTTAACCAAGTGGGAGCACCTAGAGTAGTGGTCATTATAGTTGAAGAAGAAGCAACAATAGTAGTAGAGGGTTGTTGCACATTTACTTGAGGTTGAGAATCAACCCCTTATTTCTCTTGTTGTTCTTGCTCCACATTTGTCTGAGCAAGATTTTCAGCTTCCTCCTTGTCCTTTTGTTTTTGTATCCTCTTCTCTTCTTCTTCTTTTTTCAACTTTTCTTCCTCTAATCTCTTCTTCTCCATTTCCCGGTTTCTCTCTTCCTCTAATGCCCTCGGTCTATCGGCATCTTCCTTTTCCTTTTGTTGCTTAATCAGCTCCTCGGCATCCTTTTCCTTTTGCCCTCATTTTGCTTCCTCTTTCTCTTTATAGGCCTCTTTAGCAAGCTTCAATTTGGCCACAAGAACTTCCCTTTCCCTTCGCTGCTTTGCCTTTTCTTCCTTCAAATCATGAATTTTATGTATTAACTCCATCTTATCATTTTCTTCTTTGATCCTGAGCTCCTACTCCTTTTTCCTTTGTTGCTTTTCTATTTCATCACCTCTTCGTTTGGCTTCTACCTATTGTTGCTAGAGTAAGGCATCAGCTTGTGCCTTAGCATCAAATGCTTTTTGCTTCTCTATGGCCTCTATATGTGGTTGATCATCTAAAGCCTTCCTTGCCTCCTCAAATAGTGGCCACTGATCCTCCTCAGTCAGTACATGTTCAGTTCCCTCCTCTAGAGGCATATTTTCTTATGCATCCTTCTTTGACAAAGTCTCATCAAAGTTCGTTCCAACATCATGAATCTCCAACTCTACTTCTTTTCCCTTTAATGACTCGGCAATATCATGAAGATTCCCCTTAGGCATCTCTTTACTTTTCTGCTCTATAGGAGGGATTTTAACAGATGACTCCCCTATCATTGGTGTTGACGCAATAGGTCCTATTTGGGCCTGCTCCTCCTGTGCCTCAGGTTAATCTTGAGCCGATGCTTCAAGCTCAATCTCTTCAATGTTAGGAGGGAAGAATTCCAAGGGCTCCTTGGAAGGAAATTTCCTCTTGATTCTTTTGTATCCCTTCCCCTTCTTAGAAGTCGGTTCCTTAGGAGTTTTGGTTCTTAGGACAGCCCAGTGAATACTTCTATCCAAAAGTGGCCTCCCTATTTGCTTTATGTCAATGGTCTCCTCACCATCCCAGTCCACCGGATCCAAGCTTTTGGTGCTAATATTTAATGCTTCGTATGATGGATCTAACACCCCTCCATCATCTAATAATGTATTGGGGATGTCATTCTTCATCCCAAATTCTACCATGATTGCAACATGAAACCTCTCATAATTCCTTTTCCTGAGGTCATACTCATCCTGAAGATCCCTCAAAAATTATTCTAGCAAGTTGAAATGCTTGTCAAAAACCGAAGGCAACAAAGCATTCATTTTCTTCTTTGAGTCAAAGTGTTTTCGAGCAGTGTACAAACCTAGCTTCAAATGTATCAATTCACTACAAACTACCTTAGCTCCCACAAGATGTTGGCAGTTGTATTCACCCAATTGCATGGGGAACTTATGACATCCTGTTTTGTGCTTCAACCCAAATCTGGCATTGATCCCCAGAGCATGATATACAAATTCCATTAGAACCATCCTGTTGCTACAACATCTTGGAAGTAAGTGGGGATGACCTTCAAATCCAGCCAGTGTGAAATAAGTGAACTTGGGGTATTGGATATACCAACATCCCCATTCCATGATAAAGGCCATAGCTTTATGGCTCAATCTATATCCTGCATCTCCATTAAGCTAGTTAATGATTACATATAAGAATGCATCATTAACCCTTCTAAATTGTGTTTCAGACACTTGTAGAGATAGTTGATCATAATGATCCCATACTTTCCTTTGTCCATCAGCTTCCCCAAGATTCCCACTCTATTCAAACCTAGAAAGATGCCTCCTCTAGCTGTTGCATAAACAACATAGGAAGTCATAAAGAAGCTCTTGGTTTCCCTTATTCTAGTTAACTGGTCATGAATAGCATCATAGACAACCATTGGCCAATCAAACTATTGTTTGCCATTAAATATGGTCTGAATGAAGGGAAACATCCATTCCTTAAAATGAAATGAATCCCTCTTCCCAAAGACTCTAGACAACATCATTATCAAGTCTGATGCTTCTTTGTAGAATTTTGTCCTCTTTGGTTGATAATGAAGCTTGGTTAGAGACTTCTTCTTTGTTCTCAACCATTTCTTGTTCAAGTGAGCTTTATTGGCCTCCTTTTTTTTGCTATATTTCTCTAAAGCTTCTGCCTCCTTCAATTGTACCAGGTTTTTTGGATCTGGGACAATAACATGTGTTGAAACATTTGAGGAGTTAAATCAATAATAACATTGTCTTATGAATCCATGCACCGCCTAGTGGCTGGATTGTAAGCTCCTGCTTCTTTCATAATCAACTTCGGGCACTACATAAATAGAGGAAATAAGGTGATGTGAGCCAAGCTAGACTCAAATATTCTTTGAGTTCTCCCTATTATATCCTCAGGGAACATTTCCAAATGTAACTCCCCAAAATTGTATGAGCCCAGATTGGTGTCAATTATATCAGACCAATCCGATTCCACTTTGCTTGCAATGACAATAGGACCCCTATGATTATACCTCAAAGTATATGGTAGATGCTCTGACTTTATCTTCTTAGGCTTAGTTGCTGCCTTTTATGTTTCTACAGGTCGATTCCTTTGGGAAGCTTCTCCTTATACTCCTGACATTCTTTAGCTTTCCTACAACAAAACTTCTAATTAGATCCTTGAATAAACATCACAAAATATGCTTTAAAACCTTACCCTTCATATATATATCGGAGGCGGAACCAAATAGAAAAAACATTCTAAACAGTCTCCTCTAAAACACTATCGAGCTCAAAGCCAAAACCATCATTGAGATTATAATAATGACAAGCGGGACCGGATTCGGAACTGGAATGGTAACCGGAACCGGAATCAAAATGGAAACTGATTCGGTTTCTTTCAGATTTTCTAATTTCATATTCAGTTCTGCTTCCAATTTCGACTAGGTTATTGTTATTTGAAAGAATGCTTCTCACTATAAGCGGAGTCAGACACGGGATGGAAATGGAATTGATACTTATTGGAAAAACATGGTTCAAAGTCTAGATTGATTCCGATCCCGCTTCCGCCTAAAATAACCATGACGTCATAAGTGTTTTTTAATAGTGTGATAAATAACTTCATTATTAGGGACTAGGTCCTATCAAAATGAGAAGGGGCTTAAATATAACATAATAAGACCATCCCCATATGACCGAGAGGTGACTATACCTTTTAGGGCATTATATTTAAATTAAAAACACGAACACAAAATTGTGTAAAAACCCTAAACTAAAAATCCTCGATTTCAAATAAGTAGGGCACGAATTGAACCCTTCTAAATTGACCAGACTAAATGCGCAATAGATTCCTAAGTAAAAAAAATATTTACTAAACCTTACTCACTATAAAAACTATAATTTAACCTACGCATTTTTAAAAAAACTAGGGCAGCACGATGTGATCACGACTAAAATGTGAAAATGACCATGTTGAAAAACAAATAGATAGGAAATAAAACCAGAAAAATTCAATCAAAAACAAGAAAACCTAAACAAAAGAGAAACAAACCGAAATAAACGAACTTACAAAGGAATTCGCACGAAACCAAACAATCCAAGATGAATAGAAACGAAAAACGTGGAAATAAAAATAAGAACGAGAATAGAAAACCCTACCTCGAATGCAAATAAATAGGTTAACTTCTTGAAGCAATCTGCGTGCAACTGTCTCTCTATCAATCGATTCACTCGCACAAAAGCTTCACTGCAACTCTGGTTCACTCTTCAATCTCTTAACAATAGTGGCAATAATTATGCGTTAATCCCTAATTAAGGTAAAAATCAGAGTTTCACGCATGCATGGCACCTGTCATTAATGCAATAAATGCAGTAGAGCGGAGTCAGAACTATAGAAAGAACTGGCCCATTATTGTCGTGTGACTTCAGTAAAGTCAACTACCAAGAAACAACGGGAGCGGGATTGGAATGAAAACAGTTTCAGAAACTTGTTTAACTTTCCAACTTGATTCCCGTTCCAGGTCAGGTTCCGCTGACAAAGCATAAAGTGAAACAAAACATCAAAATAAAACAAAAATACCGAAACAAGAAAACCTAAGAAACAAAACCTAGTTTAAAAATGAAAGACCCAAAAGCGGAGGCGGAGGCGAGATGGTATTTGATTTTGAAACTTTGAATAAATTATGACTTGTCTTTCACTTTGGCTCCGGCTCTAACAAAGACAAAACAAAAAGTTCAAAAGAAAGACTGTCAGGATGGGGATCAAAATGAGCTTTGAAAGAAGTTCTAAAACCCGATTCAATTCCGGCTTCGGCTCTTATAGCATAAACCAAAGAAAAACAAAGTATTGGAAAAGAAAGACTCCAAACTTTGTTTGAAAAACAACCAAGTATAAATAACATAAAGGGGGACCCATTTTGACCAAGGAAGAAGATGGGGTGGTTATGCAAGGCATAACAATACCGTGTTACCATCATCTCTGAGTGGCCATTTTATTCCACCTTTCTCTTTGGTAGTTATTATGAGGCCTAGCAAGTTCACCGATGCGCTGAGCACACTTTCCTTCCCACTAGCAGTCCCTTGGGAGTTTCCTTTTTCTGGTGGACTGGGTATTTCTTCCCATGAATATTTTTCACAGGTGGATGCAAACAAAAGCATCTGCGTAAGAAAAATTATAAAAAAGAAGAGAAAAGGATGCGGGCAGACAGGCAGAGCCTCTTTTGCAAACGGTATTCCACGAGAGTCAGAATTCACTGATGTTTGCAAAGATCACCCCCAACGTGATCAAACCGGTCGGATAAATGTTGCCGAGTGATTATTCTATCAACACCAGTGGGTTGGACTTGCATCAAGCTTGTCCACAAGATAAAGTCAAGTTGATGGAGGAGACTCAAAGGGTAGTGACCACTGACTTCCTCAAGCTCAATCGCCAAGCAAAGAAAAAGGAGGAGAAATTGAAGGAGCTGAAAGGAAAGGTTGATATTTGGGAAAACAAGTATAGGGCCCAGGAAAATGAAATTAGTCACCTACTGGCTGAGAGGAATTCCTTAGAGGGAAAAGTGAATGAGCTTCAGGCTTTGAGCACAGATGTCATTCCGGCCCTGCGAAATGAAATTGAGCAATACTGGGCGAACGAGGCAACTCTCCATGCCGATTTGAAGCAGAGAGATGATGGTATGAAGCAGCTCCGACATAGCACAAATGACAAATTAAATGAGATGAATGTTCCTCTAGAGTCAGAGATTGAAAAGAGGAAATAGGTTGAACTGGCCTTAGAAGAGAAAGAGAAGTAAATTTCCACTCTAAGGAGTCAGCTATCCATTTTGGATGGAAGCTTATCGGAGCTGAGGGTAGACCTGAGCTACAGAGTTGCGGAGTTAGATATTTTGAGAGCCCAACCTCCTACACCACAAATGAGTTTGTTGGAAATTTCCAAGGAGTTATACGCGTCATACTATGATAAGGTCAAGGCATTATGCCTTACTTTGCAGCCCACCCTAAAGTTTATGGCGCAAGAAACCAGCCTATGCGGAACAGTTAGTGAAACAATATAGCAAGTGCATCAGATGACTTCTGATAAAGTTCCCGAGGCCAGGCTTTTGTTGGGAAAACTGTATACAGCTTTCGATGAGGCTCTAAGCAATGTAGGTATTGAGGATCAGACAACGACAGCTATGGGCACAAACATTCTCATTTCCCTGCACGAGGCTGTCCAGCATGTAGCGGAGTGCAGAGCTAGATTGAATCAAATTACCTATGACATGTGAGAAAATTTTTCCTGCTTAACTCAGTGAGGCCTCTCGTCGCCATTCATCGCAAATCAGGCAGTAGCTGGTTTCGAGCACATAATTGCAAGGATCAAGGAGAAGAAGCGGGACCTCTCTATTTTCCAATCTTTTGATTAGTCTCCGACCGCCAAAAATATTGAAGGTATCGTGCATCTGTTGGCGCAACTCTTTTTCTAGCTTGAACTGGAGGTGAAGGTATCTGGCGGATTGCCTTTTAAGGCAATCATCGATCTCAAATTGGTGCATGAAAATCTACGAGCCCTCTCCACGTCGTCAAACGGGGTTTGGACCGACCTGCAGGCTGCCCTCTCTAAGCTGTGAGCGATAATGGGATGTTGAACCAAGGTTTATGGGGTTCTTCATTCTGCAGGCCAAATGTCCCTGTGAGTCACCAAACTGTGAACTTCATTTCATGAACCGCTAGCCTTTGTGGTTATCTTTCCTTCGCGGCTTCGCCTTGTCTTTTATCGCTCACAACTTTTTGACGTTTTCCATGTGGCCTCCTAATGGAGATTCTTGCCACTCTATATTGCTTTGCCTCTTCTGAGTTCTGTGTGTGTGACACATGGCTTTTCTCTGGCCATTTCCTGAGCTGGGCCCAGTACACAGTTATTTTTGCTCGACGTCACCCACGTGGCTTCCTCTCGGAGATTTTCGTCGGGGCATCCCTCATTCTTTTTCTAGGCTTCGTGTGCTCGATGTGTGGCGTATTCTTGTGCGTCGATTATCTAAGTGTTGCCACCTATGTCATTTGTTCTCTTTTGCTGCTGCATTTTCTTCTTCGATGCCACATTTCCTTTGATGCTGCTGCATGGCCATCTTTTCTCTGAGGACGGATTTGCTGGCACGCTACTGGGAAATCTTCCTATTCGGTGCGGGCTCGAGGAGATTTGGAATGTTGATGTTTTTCCAGGGCATCTTTCTCAAAGTCGATTTCAGGTGGTGGGCTGGCTTATTTAAGCAGCTCTTCTTCTCTTTTATTAGGTTGTTGTATGGATAGACAAAAAACTTCTCGAGCACTGGGAATAGCCTTTGTAATATTTTTATTGAACTTGAAGTTGCAGACTGTGCCAATCAATTCGACAATTTTCTATTTTTCATGCATTTGATAAGATTTTTAGACCGTGCTTTTATTTTCCTATAGCATATGAGTGCCTATTCTTCAACTTTTTTAATCTTCTACAACTTAATAAATACATATCATGTTTAACTCTTTTGTGTTGGCCAAATTTTTATTGGATTATTCTATGCAATTAAAGGGTATTCTTATGTTTGAAGTGCTTCTGGATAATCTATTTGATAGACAATAGTTTATTATTTGAGCCTTTGCTTTAGGCACTCTGCCCAAGTAGTTTCATTCATGACTTGGCACATCGCCTTTAGTCTAGATTTTAATATTTCCTGTCGTCTTTCTAACCCTTTACCTCCCCCACTAAAAATGAAGAGTCGGCTTCGATAAAATCCGGAGGTCACTTAGCTAAGCATAGTATGCCCCCCAGTAGCTAAGTTTCCCATAAGACTGCTGCCCCCTGCAAAATTTTGCGTCAACAGTTGTCAAATGAGCAATTTGCAATTGGTGAGACATGGACTGGTGTCTCACCAATAAGTGATACAGTTGAATATTTTTGACCGAATGACTGTCCTACATGGTTTTCTTTGAACCAATGAGAGAAGCATAATGTAAACTATTTGTAGTTGGACTATTGAGATTGTTCACTAGTGGGAAGATCAATAGACCGTTGTGAACTGTGAACAAAATGGAACTCTCTGCAATGGTCGAGGGTTGAATCATTTGAGTAGTTAGTGTTTTGAACTGCATTTTGTATGAGCATTGGAATAGTAAGACATAACGAAGAGTGATCAGAATTTGTTTTGTACAAGGTTGATTAGGGAAATATTGATGCTGTAATATTGACATCTGAAAGTGAAGTTTGATCTCTGTATGTAATTTGTTTACTGTAATACAAAGAGGCTTTACTTGGTGTGGTGGATTTTCTCCTGTAAGGGTTTTCCCACGTAAATCTGGTGTCCAATTGTGTATGTGTTTATTTCTCTACTCTGTTATTCCTTTCATGTGCATATTAATGAATTGTAATTGTAAAACTTAAAGACATATATGCATTCTTCTCTGAGTTTTTACATTAGGAGAGCTTTTTCTGCACCTTAATTTTCCTAACATATTGTAGCTACAATCTATTGTTCCAGATGTGTGATTACTGTTAGAATTTGAGGAAATAAATTTTATGCCTACCTTTCTTTGATTCACATTCTCAAACTCTTTCGGTGTTATTGTTTCATGTTTTTCTTTCATAATCTCTATTTCATCATTCATCTAAAAATACAATGAGTCTTTAGATGTGTTATGGAGATAGTTTTATCTAAGTTTTGTGTTAATCAACCATTCCATGTTTACTTCTAACCCTCTTTCTCTGAATTTACTTGAGAATTAGAAGCATCATTAATTTTAGGCTTAGTTGTAGTTGAAGTTACGAAACCAAGGAAAACCTCAGCTACAATACAGAATTGTGCTCTCAACTGAGATAAAAAGATCGAACATTAGTTTAGTATTTATTTTTATGCATAATCAGCAAAAGAGGGAACTTCCCCTCCTAATTTGAAGAGCATTCTAACTATGCATAGTTGTCATTTCTAATATGCATTCCCAAAGGTGTGAATTGAATTGCCAACAGTGCTTTAGAAGTCAGTTTCTTAAGTTGCAGTGTATGGCATAATTGTTTGAGTGTACTAGGTGTGTACATTCTTCAGGTGAAAGTTGTTGCAAAGGAATTTATTGGATTCCAAGGTGTTTATGTAATATTCTAGATCATGTTAGAGCATGGTGTGTAGTCTACAATTTCTTTGATTTGAGGAACCATGCACTTAAATTTTAATTGTGTTAACACAGGTTTGACCGACCTTAGGTGTTTACACTAATTGTGGAGTTGCTTTAGTGTTTTTGGAAGAGTGGTGTGGTGTGTATGACTGGATTTAGGTCCTCACTAAGTTGTATTGTGGTATTCCTTCATTTCTTTCCACCACGAGAATGTTTTGGTGTTGACCAAATTTGAATTTGCACGGTTGAGGTGCATAATCGACCTTGGAGAATGTTTTCAAGGTTGAAGATGGTATAAATATGAGTTGAATTATTGAGGGATGAAAAGGTAGAGGTGGTTGATGCGAATTGTAGAGTTGTGAGGTGTGAATTAGTGCAGTGTAGTGCAAGCTTTCATGTATTAGATTACTGGATACAATGAGCAGAAGGTGTCTATAATATTCAGTAAGACTATGAAGGTGTTGGTGATGTTGTGGTGGAATTTTTTGTTGCATTGAGATGGATTTCTCATTGTAACACACTTATCTATCTTCTTTTCTACTATGGAAGTGATATTTTCTTTCTTTTGGGTAGTGAGCCCT
The DNA here is from genome assembly GCA_007115665.2 of Sequoiadendron giganteum. NCBI lineage: Eukaryota > Viridiplantae > Streptophyta > Pinopsida > Cupressales > Cupressaceae > Sequoiadendron > Sequoiadendron giganteum. The sequence continues at coordinate 370,381,501 of CM021108.1, read as the reverse complement.
TCGATAGTGAGCCCTATTTTATTTAGTGTTGATATTACCTTATATTGTGAGATAATACTCACTATGGTTTTTCCCTTCTTGGATTTTCCACGTAAATCTAGTGTTTCATTGTGTAAGGTGTTGTCTTGATTTTGTATTTATTGTCATGATAAATCATTCTAATAGATTAAGGGTTAATTGATTTGATGTGGATCTAAATGTTTGTGAGGGTTTTGAAGTTCTAAGGAACAACTGATTCACCCCCCTCTTAGTTGTCTTATGCATTCAACAATTGGTATCAGAGCAAGGTTCCTTGGAAGAAAGCTTAACCACTTGAGGTAGATCTGGGATGGCACACAAGAAATGTGTTCCTCTATTTGATGGATCAGATTATGCATTATGGAAGACAAGGATGGAAGGGTTTTTGGTTTCTCTTGGATTTGAAATCTAGAAGTCTATTGATATTGGATATACTGTACTTGCAAATGGTCCAAAGATTGATGATGAGATCAAGGCCTATGAAAAAAATGGAAAATCAACGTATGCTCTCTTAAGTGATCTTGCTAATTCTGAATTGGTGAAAGTTATGAATTTGAAAACTGCTAGAGAAATTTGGGTAAAGTTAGAAAGAATTTATGAAGGAGATGATAAATCCAAGCAAAATAAGATGTAGAATATAAAGATCATGTTTGAGACCCTACGAATGTCTGAAGATGAAAACATCGCAAGCTACTTGCAGAAGGTGGATGAATTTTTCAACGACATCAGAGATCTTGGTGGAGAACTAAAAGAAGAAGTGGTAAAGAAGGTACTCAAAACTCTTCCTAAATCTTAGTCATAAAGTTTCTTCTATTGGGGAATTACAAAATTTGAACCAATATACCAAAGATCGGTTGTATGGTTTTTTAACTACTTTTGAAATGAGAGAATTTGGTACAAGTAATTCAAAAGTTGAGTATGCTTTTAAGGCTAGAAAATCAAAGAAGACTGTGGAATTAGATTAGGAGGATCTTGATAATGTGGAAGCTAACTTTGTGAGAAGAATGAAAAGGGCACTGAAAATTATAGATGTAAGTTTCCTTTCAAATGTTTAAGTTGTGGAAAGATAGTTCATTATGCTTCAAGATGTCCAAACAAATTTTGGAATGACAAAAATAAGGAGAACAAAGGTAAGATGATTAAGAAAAATTATTATGTTAGAGAAGATACTAGTATATCTGATGATGAATCTAATTATGGCGATGATGAGGATGGTGAATGCTTGTTCATGGCTTTAAAAGATGAAACTAATTCTACTAAATTTGAAAGATGTGTGAAGGAAAGTGCTCCAAAATCAAGTACTAATATTGAAGGCACTTTGGTGTCTGATTTTCATGCTAGAAAGGAGAAAAATTATTGTATCATTAGTAGTGGATGCTCTAATCAAATGATCAGAGATAAGAGTAAGTTCGTTAAACTTTAAAAATATGAAGGATGACTTGTTATGTTTGGTGATGATACATCTACTAAGATATGTGGAAAATTTTCAATCAGTTTTGATGGCAAGCATACCACTGATGATGTTCTTTATGTAAGGGTTTAAAAAAAATTCTCTTGAGTGTTGGATAAATGTGTAGCAAATGATACAATATTATGTTTCACGATGACGGCTCTGAGATTAGAAAAGGCTTCAAAACTTTGATTATTGTTGGAAGGATAGATGAAAATGTCTATCAACTCAAAGGTGTTGAAGGTTATTGTTTCATGACTCGGATCAATGGGAGTTGGATATGGCATAGAAGAATGTGTCACAACAATTTTGATATCCTAGTGACAATAAGTTTAATTCAAGTTGTGAGAGATCTGTGAAAGATTACAAAGCCTACCAATGTTGTCTATAAGGAATATCAAGTTGGAAAGAAAACAAGAATAAGTTTCAAAGTCAAAGAACAATCTTCTACCAAATTGTTGGAATTAGTGCATACAAATCTTCATGGTCCTACCAGAGTACGAAGTCTTCAAGGTGACAAGTATTTCATGCTATTGATTGATGATTATTCTAGAATGACAAGGGTTACTTTTCTCAAAGAAAAATAAAAATCTCTAGATAAGTTTAAAGCATCCAAATTTATGGTTGAAAATGAAATGGATATGAAAATCAGGTGCTTGAGGTTTGACAGAGGTGGAGAGTTCACCTCTAATGAATTCAATATCTTTTGTGAGGGTCGTGGAATAAAGAGGCATTTATTTGCCCCTAGGACTCCTCAGTAGAATGGAGTGGTTGAAATAAAGAGTAGGTATGTTCAAGAAGCTGCAAGGACAATGATGAAAGAAGAAAATATACCAGAAGTCTACTAGAGAGAAGCATTCATACTATTGTTTATATACTTAACATAGTGCAAGCAAGAGAAAACATCACAAAGACTCCCTACGAGCTTTGGTATGGAAGCATTCCTATTTTCAAATACTTCAGTGTTTCAAAGCAAATGCTATATCAGAAGGGATGAAGAAAACTTAGGAAAGTTTGATGCAATATCTGATGAAGGTATCTTCCTTGGATATTCTACTAAAAGCAAAGCTTATCAATGATATAACAAGAGGCTAAGAAATATTGTTGAGATTCCAAGTGCCAAGGTTCATGAAGACCTACAAAATAATTCAGTGGTGATAGATGGATATGAATTAGATGAGTCTTCTTGCAGAGAAGAAGAAAAAGCTAAAGAAAAAGAAGTGTAGATTGAAGAGGAAGAAACTCTACAAAAGATTCTTAAAACTCCTAAATATGTGTAGAAGAATCATTTTGAAGACTAGATCATTGGTGATAAGAGTAAAGGTGTAGTGAAAAGAAGGAAATTTGTTGAAGAACGGCTAAATCTATATTTACTTTCAGAAGTTGAACCTAAAACAGTGATTGAAACACGCAAGGATGAGTATTGGATCAAGGCTATGGAAGAAGAACTAATGAAAATTGAGAAAAATCAAACTTGGGAACTTTTTCCAAGACCAAAAAACAAGAATGTGATTGGAACTAAGAGGGTATTCCGAAATAAACTGAATGAGAGTGGAGAAGTGGTAAGAAACAAGGCAAGGCTTGTGTGGAAAGCCTACTCACAAGTAGAAGGGATAGACTTTGAGGAGACATTTTCTTTGATGGAAAGAATGGAAGCTATCAAAATGTTTTTGGCTTTTTTAGCACATAAGGATTTCAAAGTATATCAAATGGATGTGAAGTCTTCTTTCTTGAATAGAGAATTGGAAGAAGTATACATAGAACAACTAGAAGGATCTCAATTATCAAATAAATCAGATATGTTCTATAGATTGAAGAAGGAATTATATGGATTGAAGCAAGCTCCCAGAGCTTGGTATGCAAGGTTAGACAAGTACTTGTTACAACAAGGATTCAATAAAGGTACAACAAATAGAAATCTCTACTCCAAAGTTGAAAAAGTTCAAATCTTGATTATGGTTGTGTATATTGATGACATAATTTTTGGATGAAATGAAGCTATGTGTAATAAATTTGCAAGAGAGATGTAGAAAGAATTTGAAATGTCAATGTTTGGAGAGATGAATTTCTTCCTTGGGCTACAAATCAATCAGACAGATAAAGGTATTTTCATTTCACAATCAAAGTATGTCAAGGAAATGTTGAAGAAGTTTGGAATGGAAGATTCTAAACCAGTATGTACCCCTATTGTTATTGGTTGCAAGTTGAGCAAGAATGATGAATCTCTTGAGGTTGATAATAGAAAGTATAGATCAATGATTGGAGGATTGCTATATCTAACTACTACTAGACTGGATATCATGCATGCAGTTTGTCTTGTGGCTAGATTTCAAGATCCTAGAGAGCCACATGTTGTAGCAATGAAGAGGATATTCAGATGCTTGAAGGGCACTCCAGATCATGGTGTGTTGTATCCAGAGGATACTGAATTCACTCTGAGTGATTATGTAGATGCAAATTGGGTTGGTTGTGTAGATGACAAGAAAACTAAAAGTGGTGGTGCATTATTTCTTGGATACAGATTGGTGTCATGGCTAAGCAAGAAACAAGATTCAATGTCTTTATCTACTGCAAAAATAGAATACATTGTAGCAACATCTTACTGCACACAAGTTTGGTGGATGAGGAAAAAATTAAAGGATATTAGAGTGGTATATAATGAACCAATTTCTATCTTATGTGATAATAGAAGTGCTATCAATATATCAAAAAATCTGGTAATGTATTCAAGGACAAAGCATATCTCAATCTGGTATCACTTTTTGAGAGAGAAGGTTGTAGAGAATGAAGTGAAGCTTGAATATATTCCTACAAAGGATCAGGTTGTTGACATATTCACTAAGGCTCTTCCTAAGGATACTTTTGAGTATCTTTGAGAGAATTTGGGGGTTATTTCCCCTCCTTTGAACTAGATGCACAAGGAGGCGCAACAGTCCAATGGATCTCAAGATTCATTCTTTGTTCTAGACTGATGTTGGTGGCTACCTCTCAAGGGAGTAGGTAGTGGCATTATTGGTTGTCACAATAAGGATGAGTGAGAGTTGTCGTTATGCAGTGGTTTTTGATTGATGCAGTTTAGTGTGTGCTCCTAAGGGGGAGTATGTAGAGCAATAAAAGAAAGGAAGTTGCAGAGTAGTGGTGAAAGGGGGAGAATGAATGATGCAAATATTTTTTCCCTTTTCCATTGATTTCAAAGAGGAAGAGAGTAATGTAGAAAAAATAAAAGGGAGAGAAATTAATGTGAAGATGTTGTTGGAGAGAGTAATGATCTAGTTGTGTAAAGGGGAGGAAGTAAAAGAAAAGAGAAGGGTTGGTATAGAGCAAGAGTATTGATGATCATAGTTGTGTTTGTTGATGGTTCTTCATATCATGTGTTGCCATCAATGACCAAGGGGGAGATTGTTGCAAATATGTGAAGTTGGTGTTGTCACTGTGTTGTACCCAAACCAATTTTTTTGCTTCATTAAGGCAATTTGCTTAAAATGGTTTAAACCTTGTTAAAATGATGTCAAAACCTAGTTTTTGGGCAATTCAAGTATGGGCTTTGATTCAATGACATGCCACAGAGATACTGGCAAAATTTGAGAAAATTGAAAATTAGGGTTTCTAGACCCCTATTTTTAGGTCAAAAACCCTAAAAGTTGAAAATTGTCAAAATTGGCTGAAATTTGTTTTGATTGGCTTATTTTTCTTCACAATCACAATGGTGAAGTCAGATTCAGTTAAAACTCAGTTTAAGCCTAGTGGGTAGTTTTCATTTTTTTAAGTGAGAAGTTAGGTTTTCTAAACTCATCATTGGTAGATGGCCAGATACAAGGTGTCGATAGCTAAGTTCAAAATGCTTCGATGATGTTTCTATGGAAAGTTTCGAACAAAAAGTTACTTCATCTCGGAGGGGTTTTTTCAATGAGGTGAAGATACTGTAAAATTGACTAAGTCTGGAATGAAAAAGCGCAACTCTAAGCTAGGGGCACCCTTCATTCTGGAGGCTTTAATCAATTTTTTGTGACTTATCTCTTCCAAGATTACTTCTCTAGATTCCTAATAGCGTCGCGATGACCCAGCCAGCTAGTCTAACAAAGGAGTAGATCACCTAAAACCAGAGACTCAATGAAGAATGAGGGAAATGCAGAATTGACTAACTCTGAGGTCAAAAAGCACCCCTGGATGCCAGGGGCGCCCATCTTTTTGAGGCTTCAGATGGAGTCTTTTGATCGAGTGACACCCAGGAAGTTTGTTTCCATTTTTGGTCCAGCTCCATAACGCATCTCTCAGCAGGCGAATCTGAGTTGTCGTGTTACCATCATCAATGGTCAAACTTGAGGTTTCAGACTTGATCAAAAATTGTTTAGAAAGGACAAAAGCACCCCTAGAGGCTAGGGGCGCCCAAGGTTTTGAAGCCTTTAAAGGAGTCTGTTTGATGATTTCAGATGCTCGTCTGGTCCGTGTCAGCTCCAGCTTTCTGTTGCCTATCTCAGTAAGGTCAAAAGATGTCTTGGCAGCTTACAGCCGGAAGATTAGTATTTTTTAGCCAGTTGCAAAAATGGCTAACACTGGTTGGGAAAAGTGCCCCTGACCCATGATTTAAAAAGGTCAGATGATGTTTTTATACGAAGTGCTCTCCAAGAGCCCTTGCTCAAAATTCAGCCTGCTCCACAGTGAACCAGTCAGCACGTTCTGAAGTTTTTCCAAGTACCGAGAAACATCAAGTGAAATGAGGTCAAGTTATCAGTGAAAAGAATGAAAATGCCTGAAAATATTCTAACACTGAGGTTAAAAAGCACCCCTGGAGGCCAGGGGCGCCCATCTTTTTGAGGCCTCAGATTGATGAATTTTGGATTATCACCTCAAGGAATGTTCTTGTCAGATTTGCTCCTGCTCTTCAACGGAACTGTCAGCCAATTTATCTGACATGTCAGTCAATCAGAATTAGTGATTGAACGTGACCTTCATTTGAGGTTTTTAGATTCAAATTTTCAAAAAAATGTTTGTATGGAAGGACGCCTAAAGTCAAAGGTTGACTTTTTAAATTCAAAAATAGAAGTGCGCATGAGGAGAGTTTTTAGTTTACTAAATTTAGATCTTCAGTTGAACTCTTTTCAAGTCAAATTCTGGTAAACCTATTTTTAGTCATAACTACCTAAAATTAGTTTGCATGTATCAGTTAACTGAATTTTTCAAAGTGGCACCCTAATTAGGGTTTATGGTACATCTAGTTAACTAAGTTTGAAGCCAAATATAGGCCATGTGTGAGTTTTGAAGGTCCAGTTGTACTTCAAGCACCATTTCCAACACTTAGCATGCATTTCACACACCTTAGAAGATATTCTTCTATATATTTTGCTAATGGCATCCATTATTCTTCATCAGAGTTGACAAGAAACATCTTTTCTTGAGCATAAAATTGATCGGAAGGTGCTACAGGTGTCAAATTTCAGTGTTCTTCGTAGCTATGGATTCAGATTGTTCAAGAGAAGATTATTTCAGACTTCATTTTATTTGCATGTAGGTTTTATCAGTTCTACTTCAAGCATAGGCAAACTTTTACAGAAGAAGAGAGAAAACAAACAAATAAAACTTCTATTCTTCTGTCTTATTTTCCTCTATTCTCGTCTTAGATTTTCTTCGCATGTCAAAGAAAACAGTAGATTTTTTAGAAAAGCATCATCTGGGTTCGAGTATGTTAGCATCAACAACAATACTCATGTCTTAGATTATTTTGTGAAAATTGCCCCACTCCCTCTTTTCTAGAGCACTGCGCTTTTTTCCAGAATTCTCTTTGGATGTGGGCCTAAATCATGTTTTTTTGCAAATCTGTTGATCTGGGTTGTTTTAGGATTCATTTCTACATAAAACCCATGTTCCAAATTTTCGCAAGAAAAATTGCCCCCAGTGCCCCTAACTGCCAATCCAAATCTCAACCAAAAACCTTTTGCATGCAAGCCTAAATCCCATTTTTTCGCAATTCTGACACTTTAGGTTGCATTAGAATTTGATTCTACACAAAACCCATATCTTAGAATTTTTCTAAAAAATTTCACTTCCACTTGCTATTTTTAGCCTATCCTCGAGCTTTTTCAGCTTTTTCCAAAGTTGTCCAAACATACCCGACTTTACAGTCAAAAGTCTAGTTTTTTAGAATGCAGTATAATCCCATAGACTATAAGGCCAAACAGGTGTTTCTTCATAACTTTCTGAAAACTACCGATATCGACTTAAGTCATGTTTTTCCCATCATCAATCTAAACTCATTGGAGGGTATCAGTAGTACTACAATCAAGAATCTTGAGCGTTCAGGGATACTTACAGCGACATCCATTCCCATCTTAGTCTTTGATCTCAAGTTTGTACTTGCTTGTGTCAAGCATTATGACTCGTCTACTAGACAAATCAGGTCGACAGATGGAATGGTTGTTTGTAGCCTTAAACCGGGGGATGTAGAAAAATGATTTTCTATTCCTCCACGCTCAGATAATTTTGTTGTATCCATTTCTGATTGTGAAAAAATATGGGAGGAGGACAAGGACATATCGCAAAAGAAAGTAGCTCAGCGATTGTTGAAAGTTCAAAAAACCAACATGCCAAGGAAAATTTGGCGTGGTGATTTCAAGGATGAGATCGCTATTTTGATAACTTTCCTCAACCGGTTAGCAGGTTCTGAAGACGCAAGCGTGTTCCGACCATGGATGTTCTACCTCATCTCATGAGTTATTGATAAGAAAGAAACCTTTGACTGGGCCATGTTTATAAGCGAGTGTCTTCACCAACAGATTAAAGAGTTCCTAAAGATGCACAAATTCCACATGGTGACCTTTCTAGTTTACTTGGTTGCATTTCAAGGTAGCTTTAAACTATTGAAGACCAATGGAGTTCTAGGCATTCAGCGAGTGCACGAATACTACCCTCAGTTGGAGTTTTTGAAAGCTCAATAGGACTTTATAGTGGTGACTAATCACTTTTTTATAAGGATAGTCAGAGATTTGGATAATGAGATGCATGTGAGGATTTCTACAAAGGCACAATCAGCAATGGAGAGTTGGGCAGATTGGTTTATCCAATTCCCTAATTTCACATATATTCATGTATATGGATATATAGGAGAGCCTCTGATGCTACCAAGGTACCCATCAGACAAGGTTCTTTTCATGGAGTTCATGAGACAGGCACATGAGGTTCACACTTTTCTTCACAATCGAAATAAGCCAACTTTCAACTTTCCTTTTGAGTTGGGTATTTATAAGTGCAAAACAGTTGTTGATTGCAAGTTAATGGCGCACGAGTTAGAGAAACTCTGACTCAAGTGTTTTCCTCGAAAGCATACCTATGATCTGTTGAGTCATTATTCAGCAAGGTTGGAGCGAAATGTTTCACATTCGGTAGTGCTTGAGGACTTCTGGTCAATTGTGAGGATGACTTTGAGGTGCGTCAATGTCATTATTGTAGGCTTACTATTCCACATATTGTTGATTTCTTGTCAGAGGATGTGCAAGGATTGTCTGATGATGATTGTGAGATACTCCTTCATTCATTCATTAAAGACCAAGTCGCTCACCAACCTAATTGGTATGTCCCAGTGAACACTTCAGTAAAAGACTTGTCCAGGTCAGTTATCAAAACAACCATGTACTTCCTTGAGAGCAAGCGAAAGCGAAGGGTGATCCCAATTACAGAGCCGCCAGTTGTGGTGATTTCTTCTTTTCCTTCTACTTCTAGGGCAAGGCCTCAAGTTAAGGTTATCATGAAGCCGCCTGAAGGGGTTAAGATTGAGGTTAATTCAAAAGGGAAGAGCATCACCAAAAGGAAACAGGTTGAGAAAGAGCCAGCACTTCCAGTTGTAGAGCCAGTACTTCCAGAGCCAGTTATTCCATCAAAACCAATAATTCATGCTGAGGCCGGTTCATCATCTCCAGGTCCACCTTTCTCACCACAGTTGTCTCCTATAGACATTGATTCGAAGCCTGAGTCTCCAATAAATGAGACCTTCATACCAGTGGATCCGCCAGCAGCTAATACAGTAGAAGTAGCTCCACCTCGAGAGGATAGCATTCCTTATTCATCTTGGCTCAAGAGGTCATTGGGAAGAGAGAGGCATATGCCTTCGTATGATCTTGACCTATCTGAGTTCGGTGAACCCTATCAGAACAGGTTGAATAAGAGGGCCAGAAAGAAGATTTACATTGAGAAGAATCCTGAGGAAGAGATCATCATAGAGGTTGCTACACCTCCAGAAGGAAAGTACTTAGATGAAGTTGATGTTGGGGACTTTGCCTTCATCAAAAATAATCTAGGTAAGAGTACTCAACACACCAGCGTGAGCCTGTTCAGGGTCATCGCGAGTAATCTGGAGGAACGCGTCATGAAGGATGGTGAGGATAAGAGACCACCGCAGGTAAGTCGAAGGATCTGATTATGATATCATAGCTTGTGGAAGTCTATAACACCATTGAAGCAGATGGAGATCAAAAGAAGGTCTTCACTTGGAGAGAGTTGTATCTTTGCAGGGTGGAGACATATGACAGGATTTCTGCTAAGATGGGCGTGATTCAGGAAAAGGTTGTTGCAGCTCTTCATTTCATCAGCGAGTACATCACTCATATCCCATGTCATTATCGGCATGAGGATGGTACATACGCCAAGTTAGAGGTAGTTTAGGCTGAGTTTGAAGAGCTAATTCGTGGTAACCTAGGTGGAGGGCCAGAGGTGTCTAAAATGGAGGAGTTCTCAATGCTAACTATCAGTTTCAAGAAGGTGACCACAGAGGTTAGAGACAGTTAGAGGGAAATCCAAGATGATGATAGAGAGTTAGACAGACAGTCAATCATTGTGGACAGCATCAGAGTACTAGATGATGATACTATCGATAAATTCTTGGAGGAGATGATAAATTTGTAGTAGACTTTCAGTTAGACCCTACAGTTGTTTACAAGGATGAGTCGTAAGTAGTAGTTAACTCAACTTCAGTTCTCGAGTTTTCTTGTTGACATCAGGCACGCCTATCTCATTCTTGGAGATATCTTTGTAGGAGGAGGGACTCTTAGTTAGTGTTTGTTAACTGATGCTAGTTATCAGATAGCCTTTCTTTCAATAAGGACTTGCATGTTGCGCATGGTCCATTTAGCATTGTTTTTATTAGTTAACTGTATAGTTTCCTTTATTAGGGTTTAATAATAAGATCTTGCATGTATTGCAGGATTGTAGTTGACTCAAGGTGATTTTAGGGTTGCCTACACCTTTATGTCTATAAATAAGAGCTTTCAGCTCATTTGTAAATGACTTTTGCTTGATAGCATACATGTTGCGCCTACCTTGCCTGTAGTATTACTATTATTGTATCTGTTCAAGGAACTTTTGTAGGAGAGATTAATATATGTTGTGCCCACCTTTCCTATAATATTGCCTTTTTGTATCTATTCATAAGCGTTTGTTTTGATAATGAATTGTTATGCCACTCGGGCTCCATGCAATTATTATGATGAATGCTTTCCTTAGTTAGATATAGTGGCTAGCTCGATCGTAGATTGTACGCGTGTCTCGCCTATGCAATTTGTTGTTCTAGTTGGCTATCTTTTGTGTTATGTTATCAATAAGCCTATTCGATTTGAGAAAATAGTTGTGCCCACCTTGCCTTCATGTTGAGAATTCGTACTTAAAGCTTATCGTATGATGTGTGTGATAATAAGCTTATTTAGTCGAGCAGATAGTTGTGCCCACCTTGCCTTCATGTTGCAAATTTGTACCCACCTTATCATATAAAAACCATTCCTGCTCCATTTCCTCACGCTCTATTTTCTTGAGGAAACTAGATAGATTTAAAGAAGTTAGCTTAGTTTTAGTTATATGATCTGCAAAACCATAAAATCCTTAGTTGCAATGTTCTAGGTTTTCTTAACCTTGTGCCACTACCAGCTAAGAATAAAAAGATAGGATTCAATTTACTTTTATTTTCCATGCATTCCAGCACAATGAGGGAGCTTCCCCTCCTAATTTGAAGAGCACTCATTACGCAGTGTGCATAGCTATCTGTACAAACTTAAACTCCAGAGGTGTTACTTCTTACGCCAACAATTTTTTGGTGCCCATCATGGGGCACGAGGCAAGAAAACATTCAAGAAAGCTTCACACTTTATGTCACGAGTATGACCATTTGGCATCCTAATGCTCCAGCTCAACAACCAGGACTTACTCTGGCTGCCATCCAGCCGAACTTTATGCTAATTCAAGGTGAGCAGTCAGACATCATCAGTAGCTTGCAAAGTTTTATCTTTGAAAATCATACATCTACAACTCAGTGGAGAAACACAGCTACTACTCTGGATAGAGAAGAAAAGGTGGATCTTGTAGTAGGTAGACCAGTTTTGCCACCACCCACGTTGGAATAAAGCAACCTGGCTTACCAAGTTTACTAAAAAAGGAGGCACAATCCTCCTATTCAAGAAGAATCTCACTTTGAGGAGGTTCCTGAGCATTTTCTAGAAGAATCTTCAGTCCCACCTGTCACAATGGGCGATAATGACAACAACAACAACAACGGTCAAAACGGAAGAAATGTGAGATGTTCAACCCCACTACCTTGGGGTAACAACATCGGACCGTTGGCCTTACAAGGACATCATAAGCTGCCTAAGGGATCACGAAAGCACTTTCCTCAATTCCATGGTGATGGATCTAAACATCCTGCTGAAAACATTTCAGCATTCACAGTGGCTTGTTCCATTTTGCATGTTCCACATGAAGACATAGTTGTTCATCTCTTTGTTGAGACCTTGGAGAACAATGCATCAAACTGGTTTCATAATCTTGAATCTGGTCTTATCACAAGTTCAGTCATGAGTGAGAAATTCTTGGCAAGATTCAAGCCTACCAAGGATAACCATCAACTATTTGCACAACTCTCAAACTCAAAGACGGAGCCTACTGAACCAATGATGGAATTCATAGCAAGGTTTAACCACCTTGTTACACGTCTTGCCCATACATTAAATCCATCTGATGAGATTTTGATGAGCAACTTCATCAATGCACTACCGTCAGAAATAACCTTTCTCTTAAATTCAAGTGAAGGAATAGATCTACAACTCACTCAGGAGGAAGCTATTAAAATTGAAGATAACATGATCACGACAGACAAGATGAGGAATGATTCAATCAGACTGCTTGTTCAAGCATCTACTGATCTGCTGCTTCAGAAAGTAGCAAACGAGGTGACCATTCTCAAGAGATAGTCACTCGCACAAGGGCAATAAGCACTACCTACACAACAGTCATATCAACCACCATATCAACCTCAATAGCTATACCAGCCGAAGAGGAATAACTTCCAACCTTTCAACAACTACAAATCAAAGTTTCCACAAGGACAACCAAGGCATGTTGAGGCTGAGAAGTCTACAGCTTATTGCATTTTCCATGACACAGTTGAACACATCGGAGCTACATGTCCGGAAAATCAAAGAATGAGTCAGCTCATGGGATTTGTTGATGTTGCTCCTATATCAAGTTTCATACCTTCACCAACTATAAATGTTGTCTCACCACAGATAGACAACTTTGATGGAAACTTTGCAATAGGATACTTCGATAGAGAACCAGTTAATGAAGAAGAAGAAGAAGACTACTACCGATACTCTCTTACAGTCAATCATGAGAACATATCATTTCCAGTGTTTACATGTGCATAGCATTTCAAAGCACAGAAAGAAGAAGAGGAAAAGCGGAAGTCTGATGAAAAAAGGAAAGGAAGTGGCTTCCACTTCCAATCAAAGGTCTTCACAAGTAAACAACATGTCAGTTGCTCAGGATCCAACCTCAACAAACTTCGACATTCTGTCTTCCATGATGAAGATGAAGGTACAAATTTCACAATTGGAGTATCTTCAGGATCATCCAGAGCAGTTGGATAGAATCCTCAAGGTGGTAAAGAAGGCTACAATTTAGCCTACATTACTTGAATCCTCTATTCCAACAGAAGACAAACCAAAGTTGTTTTATATATCTTTGTCTATAAGAGGTTTTAAACTCGGAAATTGCATCATAGATAGCGGAGCGTCAGACAACGTCATGCCCTTACAAATCATGAATGCGTTGGGACTTTCGTGCACCAAAACCAAGGAGAAGTGTTATTCACTTGAATCAAAGCTAGTGTCGTTGGTTGGTCAACTAAAAGATGCACAAGGCTAGCATATTGTCTAGAAAAGAAAATTATGATGACTATCTTGATTGTTGACATTCCTACAAGTTACGGGATGTTGCTCAGTAGGAGTTTCTACAATGATCTTGGAGGAGAAATTTAGTTGGATTGGTCATTCGCGACAATTCCATTGAAGAAGGGTACTTTTAAGCTAGAGCCCGAGGTGAAATAAAATTTTACAGTGGTTAAGTCCTAGTTTCCACATGCACAAGTTTTATATCAAGACATGGGACCGAGGACTTATGCTATGATATCTGATGTCAATGAAGATTGTCAAAATTTTGCACTTTCCACAACTACATCATGAAGAATCAAAAATGTGGAGAATGCAGTTCAATGGCAGTTGTTCAACATCAGGGTCAGGAGAGGGAGTAGTGATCATCTCTCCCGAAGGTTGCTTATAACCATTCACATATAGGTTGCAATTTGAATGAACCAATAGTACTGCTGAGTACGAGGCGCTTTTATTGGGTCTCAAGAACGCGAAGGATATGGGGATCAAATTACTTAAAGTTGAAGGAGATGCAGAGCTCATTGTCAAACAAGTCGGGGAGCAGTTTCAAATCAGAAAGAATCATCTTCAATCCTACAGACAGAGGGTGTGGAATGCTATCTAATGGTTCGATGCTTTTGACATCCAATATATTCCAAGAATAGAAAATAGCAGAGTTGATGCCCTTGCAGTGTCAATCGTTCTTTTCATGCCGCATTCTGACTTTCGTCAGAATTATTTTGCTATTGAGCTGATCTATAGGCCAACTGTACCAGATAATGCAGACAACTGGCAAGTCTTTGATGACAATGATGACATCAAAGATTTTATCATTATGGGAGACAACTACAAAGAATTGTTCTTTGAAGGAAGTCCTACTCCTTTCAAAGAGTCAATTGCTGAAGATTTTGAAGCTATGGAATCTGGGATCATACAATTGAAAGGAAATCAGATTCCCAATGGTTTTGTATCTTTAGAAGATATTTTTGACCGGCGTGACTATTACATCCAAAATCAGAAGATCTCAGGTGTTAATACTTTTGCTGAACATTACCAAGTGAACATCGACACTAAAGACAAACCTCGGTTTGTGAATTTAGGCAAGTGTTGTACTACAAAAGAAGTTGAGAAGTTTATCGCCTTGTTCAAACAATACAAGGATGTATTTTCTTGGTCATACAAAGACTTGAAGGTCTTCACACCCGTAGAATTGTCACATACAATTCCTTTGAAGTCTGATGTCAAGCCTTTCAAGAAAAAGAAAAGACATTATAATCCGTGGATTCAAGATACTATCTATGCGGAAATTCAGAAGATGGTGGACTCGAAGATAATTTATCCCATCCATCACTCCACCTAGGTCTCTAACATTGTTCTTGTGCGTAAGAAGAATGATGAAATCAGAATTTGCATGGATTTCAGGAACTTGAATTTATCATCCTTAAAGGAAAATTACCCCTTACCGATCATGGAGCATACATTGCAGACAATCACCGGATCAGAGATGCTATCACTTCTTGATGGTTTTTCCGGTTACAATCAGGTTATAGTGGCAGAGGAAGAGCAGATCAAAACAACTTTCACCACACCATGGGGAACGTTTGCTTATGAGAGGATGCCTTTCGGCCTTATCAACGTTGGTGCTACTTTTCAGAGAGCCATGGATTTGGCGTTTGGGGATCTTAAAAATAAAATAATAGTTGTTTATCTAGATGACTTGACCGTTTTCTCAGATAAATAGAGCAATCACTTTTCGCACCTCATGAAAGTTTTCGAAAGATGCATGTACCACAAAATCTCATTGAATCCCAAGAAGACCATCTTTGTGGTGATAGAGGGCAAGTTACTTGGCCACATCGTTTCCAACGAGGGAACTAAAATTGACCCAAATCAGGTGGATTCAATTAAGAGCCTGTCTCTTCCTACACGTAAGAAACAAGTGCATTCCTTTTTTGGTAAAGTCAACTTTATCCAGAGATTTGTACCAGACTTTTCGGAGCTGACAAAGGAAATCTCAGCTATGATGAAAAAGACGTCCACTTTCATATGGACAGAAGAAGGCAAACATGCCTTTATCAAAATCAAAGAAGTTATTTTTAACACACCAATGTTGGTTCGTCCTAACTTTCAAAAGTATTTCATCCTCTACTGTTATGCGTCGGAGCACACGTTGTCTGCAATATTGACTCAGAAGCTTAGTGAAGAAGGAGAATCTCCTATCGCTTTCATGAGTACCAGTTTTAAAGATTGTGAATCACGCTATTCTCAAATTGAGAAGAATGTGTATGCTGTCGTTAGAGCTGTCAATAATTTGAGGTTCTATATCTTGAATTAACATACTACGGTTTTTTTCACCAATCCAGCAGTAAAAGGTGTGCTAACTCAATAGGAGATGGGCACAAAAAGAGGAAACTGGATTGCTAGAGTTCAAGAGTATGATCTAGAGATCAAGCCGACCAATCTCGTTCGCGGGCAAGGTCTTTGTCAATTATTGGCAGAAGACAGAAATGAAAAGAAGAAAAGCAATAGTGGAACTAAACTTGAACCTAAAGAGGACCTTCCTTTGGTCCTATTAGTTGATTCTACGAAAGAATGGTACACAACTTTGTGGTATTATTCAACTTATGGAGAATGTCCATGTCACATGGACAATTAGTAGAAGAGAACTTTAAAGTTGAAAGCACAGAACTTTGTGCTTGTTAATAACGTTCTATACAAGTGTGGCCTTGACAAAACTTTTCTTTTATGCATCGGTAGAGACCAACAACAAAGATTGTTGGATGCTTTTCACAGTCAAGCGTGCGGTGGTCACTTCTCATCGAGGGTTACTGCATTCAAGATCCTTCGACCATGGTTGTATTGGCCTACCCTGTTTCATGACGCATATGAATGGGTGTATAGATGTCAGTCTTGTCAGCAGTTTGCTGGTAAAGTCAGATTGGCAGCTACTCCACTCAGGCCAGTTATCATTGATGCTCCATTTCAGCAATGGGGTATTGATTTTATAGGTCCCATCAACCAACATTCCAGCAAGGTGCATATTTATGTCCTTACAGTAACAAATTATTTCACAAAATGGGTTGAAGCGGTTCCTACCAAGCGAGCTACCTCGGAAGTTGTTTGTGACTTTTTGAAAGAGAACATCATTTCACGCTTCAAGGTGCCTCGCAAGATTGTGGCTGATAATGCAACAAGTTTCTCGTTAGAAGAGATACTTAATTTTTTTTTTGATCACGACATCACGCTGTCACATTCATCAGATTATTATCCTTAGGGTAATGGACAGGCCGAATCTTCAAACAAGAACATAGTCACAATCGTTCGTAAGCTAGTTGACACAAATCAGAGAGCTTGGCACAGAAAGATATATGATGCTCTTTTGGCTGATAGAATCACTCCCAAAAGAGCCATTGGCACTTCGCCTTTTATACTTTTGTATTGTACAGAAGCAATGTTACCCATTACACTGGAGTTGTCCACCTTGTAGTTGGCATCCACAATGGACGATGGAGAGTTCAAGGATCCAATTGACAGGAGGATTTTGTACCTGATGAAGCTAGAGGAAGAAAGGATGGAGGTCGTCAATAGAATCACTCAGCATCAAGAGCGAGTGAAGAAGATTTTTTATAAGAAAGCTCGTCCACGAGACTTCGAGATCAGAGATCAGGTCCTATTGTGGGACAAAAGACATGAACCTAAAGAAATGCATGGAAAATTTGATTCCTTATGGTTAGGGCCCTTCTAGATACATAAATCAAGAGGACAGAACACATACATTCTCTCACATCAGGATGGAAGGCTTCTCTCGTTGCCATATAGCAGGCAATATCTCAAGCACTTCAACCCTCCGGGGGAGGAGAAATTTTTGTAAATCTTTGTAAATGTTTTATTTATTGTTTTATCATTATATAGTAATATTTTTCCCCATTTTGTGAAGTTTTGTCATGTTTTAGGTGATTTTTTAGGAATAGTCTTGTTATTAGGTGATTAGGAAAGAAAGTCTTGACTCCAATGCCCAACTGTTAAGTCACTAGTCTGCAAAACACAGAGATTCTTGGATTCTCCTATGTCGTAGGTATCCAACATGGTCACCAGACAGAGCCTAAGGTTGTACCCAAACCAATTTTTTTGCTTCATTAAGGCATTTTGCTTAAAATGGTTTAAACCTTGTTTAAATGATGTCAAAACATAGTTTTTGGGCAATTCAAGTAATGGGCTTTGAGTCAGTGTCATGCCACAGAGATACTAGAAAAATTTGAACGAAATGAAAGTTAGGGTTTCTGGACTCCTATTTTTAGGTCAAAAACCCTAAAAATTGAAACTTGTCAGAATGAGCTACATTTTTTTTTGATTAGCTTATTTTGCTTCACAATCACAATGGTGAAGTTGGATTCAGTTAAAACTCAGTTTAAGCCTGGTGGGTAGTTTTCATTTTTTCAAGTGAGAAGTTAGGTTTTCTAAACTCATCATTGGCAGATGGCCAGGTACCAGGTGTCGACAGCTAAGCTTAGAATTCTTCGGTGATGTTTCTATGGCAAGTTTCATCCAAAAATTTACTTCATCTCGGAGGGGTTTTTTCAACGAGGTGAAGATACTGTAAAATTGACTAAGTCTGGAATGAAAAAGTGCAACTTTGAGCTAGGGGTGCCCATCATTTTGGAGGCTTTAATCAACTTTTTGTGACTTATCTCTTCCAAGATGACCTCCAGATTATTGATAGTGTCGCGATGAGCCAGCCAGCCAGTCCAACGGAGGAGTAGATCACCTAAAAATCGGAGACTCAATGAAGAACGAGGGAAATGCAAAATTGACTAACTCTGAGGTCAAAAAGCGCCCCTGGAGGCCAGGGGTGCCCATCTTTTTGAGGCTTTAGATGGAGTCTTTTGATCGAGTGACACCCAGGAAGTTTGTTTCCATTTTTGGTCTAGCTCCGCAATGCATCTATTAGCAGGGGAATCTGAGTTTCCATGTTTCCATCATCAGTGGTCAAACTTGAGGTTTCAGAAAGGACAAAAGTGCCCCTGGAGGCTAGGGGCACCCAAGGTTTTGAAGCCTTTAAAGGAGTTTGTTTGATGATTTCATATGCTCGTCTGGTCTATGTC
This sequence comes from Sequoiadendron giganteum, assembly GCA_007115665.2. Lineage (NCBI taxonomy): Eukaryota > Viridiplantae > Streptophyta > Pinopsida > Cupressales > Cupressaceae > Sequoiadendron > Sequoiadendron giganteum. The sequence goes on along the minus strand of CM021108.1, from coordinate 370,362,752 downwards.
AACTCCAGCTTTTTGTTGCCTATCTCAGTCAGGTCAGAAGATGTCTTGGCAGCTTACAGCTGGAAGATTAGTAGTTTTTAGCCAGTTGCAAAAATGGCTAACAATGGTTGGGAAAAGTGCCCCTCGAGGTTAGGGGCGCCCATGATTTAGGAAGGTCAGATGATGTTTTTATACGAAGTGCTCTCCAAGAGCCCTTCCTCAGAATTGCTCTGCAGTGAACCAGTCAGTACGTTTTGAAGTTTTGCCAAGTACCGAGAAACATCAAGTGAAATTAGGTCAAGTTATCAATGAAAATAATGAAAATGCCTAAAAATATTCTAACACTGAGGTCAAAAAGCGCCCCTGGGCCCATCTTTTTGAGGCCTCAGATTGATGAATTTTGGATTATCACCTCAAGGAATCTTCTTGTCAGATTTGGTCCTGCTCTTCAACGGAACTGTCAGCGAGTTGATCTGACATGACAGTCAATCAGAATCCGTAATCGAACGTTAGCTTCATTTGAGGTTTTTAGATTCAAATTTTCAAAATAATGTTTAAGTATGGAACGACACCTAAAGTCAAAGGTTGACTTTTTAAATTCAAAAATAGAAGTGCGCATGAGGAGAGTTTTTAGTTTACTAAATTTAGATCTTCAATTGAACTCTTTTCAAGTTGATTTCTAGTAAACCTATTTTTAGTCATAACTGGCTAAAATTAGTTTACATGTATCAGTTAACTGAATTTTTCAAAGTGGTGCCCTAATTAGGGTTTATGGTACATCCAGTTAACTAAGTTTGAAGCCAAATATAGGTCATGCGTGAGTTTTGAAGGTCCAGTTGTACTTCAAGCACCATTTCCAACACTTAGCATGCATTTCACACGCCTTAAAAGACAATATTCTATATATTTTGCTAATGGCGTCCATTATTCTTCATTAGAGTTGACAAGAAACATCTTTTCTTGAGCATAAAATTGATCTGAAGGTGCTACATGTGTTAAATTTCAATTTTCTTCATAGCTATGGATTCAGATTATTCGAGAGAAGATTATTTCAAACTTCATTTTATTTGCATGCAGGTTTTATCAGTTCTACTTCAAGCATAGGTGAATTTTTACAGAAGAAGAGAGAAAACAAACAAATAAAACTTCTATTCTTTTGTCTTATTTTCCTCTATTCAAATCTTATATTTTCTTCGCATGTCAAAGAAAATGGCAGATTTTTTAGAAAAGCATCATCTGGGTTCAAGTATGTTAGCATCAACAACAATACCCATGTCTTAGATTATTTTGTGAAAATTGCCCCACTGCCTCTTTTCTAGAGCACTGTACTTTTTTCCAAAATTCTCTTTGCATGTGGGCCTAAATCACGTTTTTTCACAAATCTGTTAATCTAGATTGTTTTAGGATTCATTTCTACACAAAACCCATGTTCCAGATTTTAGCAGGAAAAATTGCCCCCAGTGCCCCTAACTGCCAGTTCAAATATCAACTGAAAACCTTTTGCATGCAAGCCTAAATCCGTTTTTTTTGCAATTCTGACACTTCAAATTGCATTAGAATTTGATTCTACACAAAACCCATATCTCAAAATTTTTCTAAAAAAATTCACTTCCACTTGCTATTTTTAGCCTATCCCCGAGCTTTTTCAACTTTTCCGAAGTTGTCCAAACACACCTAACTTTACAGTCAAAATTCTAGTTTTTCAGAATGTAGTATAATCCCATAGACTATAAAGCCAAACAAGTCTTTCTTCATAACTTTCTGAAAACTACCGATACCAACTTAAGTCATGTTTTTCCCATCATCAATCTAAACTCATTGGAGGGTATCAGTAGTACTACAATCAGGAATCTTGAGCGTTCAGGGATACTTACAACATTATCCATTCCCATCTTAGTCTTTGATCTCGAGTTCGTACTTGCTTATGTCAAGCATTATGACTCGTTTACCAGACAAATCAGGTCGACATATGGAAGGGTTGTTTGTAGCCTTAAACTGAGGGATGTAGAAAAATGATTTTCTATTCCTCCACGCTCAGATCATTTTGCTGTATCCATTTCCAATTGTGACAAAATATGGGAGGAGGACAAGGACAGATCACAGAAGAAAGTAGCTCAACGATGGTTGAAAGTTCAAAAAACCAACATGCCAAGGAAAATTGGGTGTGGTGATTTCAAGGATGAGATCGCTATTTTGATAACTTTCCTCAACCAGTTAGCAGGTTCTGAAAACGCAAGCGTGTTCTAACCATGGATGTTCTACCTCATCTCATGAGTTATTGATAAGAAAGAAACCTTTGACTGGGCCATGTTTATCAATGAGTGTCTACACTAGCAGATTACAGATTTCCTAAAGATGCACAAATTCCACATGGTGACCTTTCTGGTTTACTTGGTTTCTTTTCAAGGAAACTTTAAACTATTGAAGACCAATGGAGTTTTGGGCGATCGGCGAGTGCACAAATAGTACCCTCAGTTGGAGTTTTCGAAAGCTCAACAGGACTTATAGCGGTGAATGATATCTTTCTTATGAGGACAGTCAGAGATTTGGATAAGGAGATTCATGTGAGGATTTTTGTAGAGGCACAATCAGCAATAGAGAGTTGGGCAGATTGGTTCATCCAATTCCCTACTTTCACATATATTCGTGTATATGGATATATAGGAGAGCCTCTGATGCTACCGAGGTACCCATCGGAAAAGGTTCTTTTCATGGAGTTCATGAGACAGGCACATGAGGTTCACACTTTTCTTTGCAATCGACATAAGCCAGCTTTCACCTTTCCTTTTGAGTTGGGTATTTATAAGTGCAAAACAACTATCGATTGCAAGTTAATGGGGCACGAGTTAGAGAAAATATGGCTCGAGTGTTTTCCTTAGAAGCGTACCTATGGTCCGTTGGGTCATTATTCAACAAGGTTGGAGCGAAATGTTTCACATTCGGTAGCACTTGAGGACATCTGGGTCAATTGTGAGGATGACTTTGAGGTGTGTCGGTGTCATTATTGTAGACTTACTATTCCACAGATTGTTGATTTCTTGTCAGAAGATGTGGAAGACTTGTCTAACGATGATGGCGAGATACTCCTTCATTCATTCATTAAAGACCAAGTCACTCACCAACCTGATTGGTATGTCCCAGTGAACACTTCAGTAAAAGACTTGTCCAGGTCAGTTATCAAAACAACCATGTACTTCCTTGAGAGCAAGCGGAAGCGAATGGTGATCCCAGTTATAGAGCCACCAGTTGTGGTGGTTTCTTATTTTCCTTCTATTTCTAGGGTGAGGCCTCGAGTTAAGGTTATCATGAAGCTGTCTAAAAGGGTTAAGATTGGGGTTAATTCAAAAGGGAAGAGCATCACCAAAAGGAAATAGGTTGAGAAAGAGCCAGCACTTCCAGTTGCAGAGCTAGTACTTCCAGAGCCAGTTATTCCATCAGAACCAGTAATTCAGGCTGAGGCCGGTTCGTCATCTCCAGGTCCACCTTTCTCACCACAGTCATCTCCTATAGACATTGATTTGGAGCCTGAGTCTCCAATACATGAGACCTTCATACCAATGGGTCCGCCAGCAGCTGATATAGTAGAAGCAACTCCACCTCGAGAGGATAGCATTCGAGAGGATAGCATTCCTTATTCATCTTGGCTCGAGAGGTCATTGGGAAGAGAGAGGTGTATGCCTTCGTATGATCTTGACTTATCTGAGTTCGGTGAACCCTATCAGAATAGGTTGAATAAGAGGGCCAAAAAGCAGATTAACATTGAGAAGAATCCTGAGGCAAAGATTATCATAGAGGTTGCTACACCTCCAGAAGGCAAGTACTTAGATGAAGTTGATGTTGGTGACTTTACCTTCATCAAAACTAATCTAGGTAAGAGTACTCGACACACTGACGTGAACCTATTCAGGGTCGTTGCGAGTAATCTAGAGGAACACATCATGAAGGATGGTGAGGATAAGGCAATTCTCAAGGCTGAAATCAGGCAACTCTACATGTACATCTCAAGTTTGCTTCATGGTAGCGAAGGGCAAGCACCTTTACTCCCACAACTTCAAGAGACCACTGCAGATCAGGAGAGGATTCGCCACTTGGTTAATCGAGGAAAGCTGTTGGATACCTGGATTGAGGACTTCATCATTACTAGTTGACACCTCCTCACAAAGCTATATCAGTTGAGGGTTGACACACATAGTCTTCGCCAGAGGATCCAGGAACTAGATATTTTCATAGTCGGGCGTAAGCCGAAGGATCTGATTCTAATATCACAGTTTGCGGGAGTCTATGACACCATTGAAGCAGATGGAGATCAAAAGAAGGTCTTCACTTAGAGAGAGTTTTATCTTTGCAGGGTGGAGACATATGATAGGATTTCTGCTAAGATGGGCATGATTCAGGAAAAGGTTGTTGCAGCTCTTCGTTTCATCAGTGATTACATCACTCAGATCCCATGTCATTATCAACATGAGGATGGTACATACACTGAGTTAGAGGCAGTTCAGGCTAAGTTCGAAGAGCTAGTTTGTGGTAACCTAGGTGGAGGGCCAGAGGCATCTAAAATGGAGGAGTTCTCAATGCTGACTATCATTTTCAAGAAGGTGACCATAGAGGTTAGAGACAGTCAGAGGGAAATCCAGGATGGAGACAGAGAGTTAGACAGATACTTAATCATCATGGATAGCATCAGAGTGCCAGATGATGATACTATCGATAAATTCCTAGAGGAGATGATAAATTTGGAGTAGACTTTCAGTTAGACCCTGCAGTTGTTTACAACGATGAGTCATAAACAACAATTAACTCAACTTCAGTTCTTGAGTTTTCTTGTTGACATCAAGCACGCCTATCTCATTCTTGGAGATATCTCCGTAGGAGGAGGGAATCTTAGTTAGTGTTTGTTAATTGATGTTAGTTATCAGTTAGCTTTTCTTTCAATAAGGACTTGCATGTTGCGCATGGTCCAATTAGAATTTTTTTTATCAGTTAACTAATGGTAGCTTGCCAGTTAACTATATAGTTTCCTATATTAGGGTTTCATAATAAGATCTTGCATGTATTGCAGGACTGTAGTTGACTCAAGGTGATTTTAGGGTTGCCTACACCTTGATGTCTATAAATAAGAGCTTTCAGCTCATTTGTAAATGACTTTTGCTTGATAGCATATATGTTGCACCTACCTTGCCTGTAGTATTGCTATTATTGTATCTGTTCAAGGAACTTTTGTAGGAGAGATTAATATATGTTGTGCCCACCTTGCCTATAATATTGTCTTTTTGTATCTGCTTATGATCGTTTGTTTTGATAATGAATTGTTATGCCACTCGGGTTCCATGCAATTATTATGATGAATGCTTGCCTTAGTTAGATATAGTGGCTAGTTCATTCGTAGATTGTACACGTGTCTCGCCTATGCAATTTTTTGTCCTAGTTGGCTATCTTTTGTGTTATGTTATCAATAAGCCTATTCAAGTTGAGCAAATAGTTGTGCCCACCTTGCCTTCATGTTGAGACTTTGCACTTAAAGCTTATCGTATGATGTGTGTGATAATAAGCTTATTCAATCGAGTAGATAGTTGTGCCCACCTTTCCTTCATGTTGCAAATTTGTACCCAGCTTATCGTATAAAAACCATTCCTGCTCCATTTCCTCATGCTCTGTTTTCTTGAGGAAATTGGATAGATTTAAAGAAGTTAGCTTAGTTGTAGTTATATGATCTACGAAAGCAGAAAATACTTAGCTACAACGTTCTATATTTTCTTAACATTTTGCATCTACCAGCTGAGAACAAAAAGATAGGATTTAGTTTACTTTTCTTTTCCATGCATTCCAGCACAACGAGGGAGCTTCCCCTCCTAATTTGAAGAGCACTAATTACGTAGTGTGCATAGTTGTTCGTACAAACTTACACTCCAGAGGTGTTAGTTCTTACGCCAACACATTGATATCAACAAGCTTATGTGTTGTCATTGGTGTCAACTATATGAGCAAGAGATTGTTGCAAGAGTGTGAGCAATGGGTATTGAGTTGATGTTGTCTCTTAAGACTATAAAGGTGTTGGTGATGTTGTGGTTGGATTTTCAGTTGCATTGAGATGGATTTCTCATTGCAACACTCTTCTCTATCTTCTTTTCTATTATGGTAGTGATTCTTTCTTTCATTTGGATAGTGAGCTCTATTGTATTCAGTGTCGATAGTACTTTATATTGTGAGCTAATCCTCACTGTGGGTTTTCCACGTAAATTTGGTGTTTCATTGTGTATGGTGTTATCTTGATTTTCTTATCTTCTTTCATGATAAATCATTTTAACAAATTAATGGTTAATTGATTTGATGTGGATCTAAATGTTTGCGAGGGTTTTTGAAGTTTTAAGGAACAAGTGATTCACCCTCCCCTCTCAGTTTCCTTATGCATTCAACAAGACTTGGGGGTTTCTAAATATATTCTTGGGATGGAGATCAACTAAGATCAGTTACATAAAAAGCATTGGTTAAGTTAGAGTAAGTATGTTGATACCATTTTGTGAATATTTAATATGCGTGAATATAAGCTTGTAAGTATTCCATTTATGGTTGGTACTAAGCTTAGTTTAGAAAAGTGTCTTGAATTTGATGTTGATTTTGAAGGAATGTCTAAGGTAACTTAAGCTAGTATTGTTCGTAGCTTGATGTATGCAATAGTTTACAATAGACTAGATATTACCCAAGTGGTGGGAGTTTTGAGTAGGTTTATGTATAATCTTGGTAAAAATAATTAGAATTTTGTTGAGTGTATGTAGATGTTTGTGAGGAAATTTTAATTATTGTTTGTGTTATCATGGTATTGATGATGTGGTCAAGTCATTGGACATATAGGGTTTTTTTAATACAAATTGGGCAAGTGATTTGGATAGTCAAAGGTCCACTAGTGGTTGTGTTTTCTCTTTGTTTGGAGGTGCAGTGAGTTGGATGAGTAAAAGACAACCTACAATTTCTTTTTCCACCACAAAATTAGAGTAAATGGTTGTTACACGTACCTCTAAGGAGGAATTATAGTTATAGAAACTTGGTACATGTATTGGTTTTGATTCCAAAATTATTAGGATTGGATGTGATAATAAAAGTTTTATATGTTTGGCTAAGAATCTTATGTATCATGTTTGTATTAAGAATGTTGATCTAAAATATCTCTTCCTCCAAGAAATGGTTGATAATGGTAAGTTCTAGTTAGAGAAGGTTGGCATTCTAGATAATGTTACAAATTTCCCTTATGTAGCCATTAACCATGGATAAATTCTGTTGGTGCAAGAAGGTCACAAGCCTTGATCACTATATTTGATTATTATTATTTATTTATTCTTATGGATGTAATTGTAATGTATAATTTCAAGTGGGAGAATTTTAGGATAAAGTGACATTGACGTTGCAATCTTAAGTCATTTTTATGTTTCCCCATGATCCTTGGAAGTGTTTGAGCCACTCAAGGACTCAAGACTCTAGGATCACATGTAAAAACAAAAAACAACCTTCTACAAGAGGGAAAATAAAGAGCATAGATTTGTAATAATGGATGCAAGATATGGACCATATGTTGTCGGAATACTCAATATCACTAAGAGGAGGGCGAATCGGTGATGTACAAAAGCAAAGCAATTAAACAAGTTTAAACATTTGATAAGCACAAACTTCAATGGAACCACATAAACATCACCATGACACAAGATTTATAAGTGGAAAACCCTAGAAAGGACAAAAACCATTGTGTGAGTTGGATTAATCCAAACCTCACAATTTGTTCACCATTAGGTCTCACTGACCAAAATCTCACTAATTATAATATATCTAGGAGTACCCACTCCAATAACAAACAAGAGCACCAACTCCAAAAATAATAGGAGCACCAACCCCAATAAGAAAAGAAAGACAAATATATAGAGTACTACTCTATTTACAATAAGCTCCAAATTATCAATCCCCCTTGTGCCACACACAAAAATTCAATACTCATCCATCCTTACATACATGATGATAATCTCTGCTTTTACAAGAACCCTTTATTTCAAATAGATACAAGCAAGATTTAAACTAGCATAAACATGAACAAAGAACCCTTTGAGACTCTACACACAACTAGACTATAACCTTTGAATAATCAAATAGAAAACATAGAATAACCATGTCTTTTTTCATGATAATCAACCTTAAACAAAATTATACTTCAAACATATGGAAAAATTCACATTCTCTGCACATGCTTTGACTTCAAATCAAACACCATAAATTTGTGATCTCACTCAGGTTACATCAATCCATTCAAAGAAAATACACTCCATGAATACAGTGATACAATAGCATCATATAGCATTGTTATTCAAAAATATCTTTATGTGCATATTATCGGCATACAATTGGTATCATAGTCTTCAACGCATACTCATAGAAGGGTGATCCCACAATAGTGGTTTACATTTTTTGGCCAAACTTGACATTGAACTAAAAAAATTTAACTAAATCTTCACTTTCGAGCACCTATAGCTACTAAACCATGAGGAGTTTGAAGATGATGCAAACTAGTGATTTGTGAAATTTTATCTGTAGATTCTAAATACATATATTTTAAAAAATTTGGAATAAAATTGCATTTCTTTTTCCATCTCCTTTGAAAACTAGTTTTTAATAGTAAACACCATTTTTAAAGAGTGGCGTGTACTTGCTAACACATAACTTTTTTTCCATAAAGGATAAAATTCTATTTTTTTCAAATTGAAATTCGTAACTACGATATCTAGTGCATGCAATTGGTTTCATAGTGTCTTCTTGAATTTTTTTTCTTAATTAAGTTTTGAAGTCAATTTAATTACAATTTAGACATAGGTTTACTTGCTAACACAACTTTTTTTGTATGTATCAAAATTCAATTTTTTTTGTTGGATCAAGGACATCAACATCAAGTGCATAGATATTTTTTAGAATTTTTTTGATAATCTACTATTTTTCCACATGTGTAGAACAAAGAGCTTGATTTTCGGTGAAAACCTATGTCTAATTAAACTAAAGAAAAATACATAATAAAACCAAAATATATTAAAATATATTTGATGGATAGCTCATTTTGAGGACTACCATCATCCAGTTGGGTCTGTGAAGTTGATTCTATTTTTATCTTCAACCCAAGCTTAGAAAGGAAAATTTTTATAGAAAATTGCTAGAGGAGAGGGAGAAGGGAAAAAATGGGGGGTTCGAGCAAACCCCCCTTCTAGCGAACCCCCCTTGGACCCCTTTAAGTGAAGGGGGCTTCGCTCGAACCCCCCTTTTTCTGCTATTTCCCATTGATTTCATTTTAAAAAAACCCACCAAATGGGGTTGCATCACAAAGGGGTTCGCTTGAAGGGGGGTTTGAGCAAACCCCTTTTTGGGTTCACTCGAACCCCCCTTCAAGCAAACCCCTAAAAACCCCAAAAAAAAAATCTTGGGAGCATTTTTGCAATTTTTCTTCATGAAGAGAATTGTAAACCACTATTGCAGGATCACCCAGAGCTTAAACCACGATTGGAACCCTCTCAATACATTGCCAATCTCCTCAAATCTATCGTTGTAACAATACAATTACAAAACTATGTGTAACTATTCCAAGGGCAAAGACATCCAGATACCCATCAAAGTAACAGCCTCGAGAAGTAACTGTTTGCAAGTTTAAATGTAGACCTTTGATTTTGATAGCCGCCAATCAATCAATTAAACATAGACTGTTGATCTTAGGTTGAGCAGTAGAATATAAGTTGTTAACATGTCAGGTCAGTTAAGCTATGAGGAAGGGTTGGTTGTCCAATGTGAGTGACTCCCTTAAGTGGTCACTTAAGTGATTGTCTACCTTTTATTGCAAATCACAATTGAATTATAAGAAATTTAACCCTGTTATTAACCTTGCATAATGAACTTCATGAGGAAAAAGAACATTAGGGTTTTAGAGTAAGAGCTCAAACAATGAAGAAACCCTAATCAAATTCAAAACCTCTATGGACTTAAAAACATGTGATTGTTCTATAAACTCTGCTAGTCACCATATGTCACTGATGCAAAGTATAGTGCCTTTGACATTGACAAAGGAGGTAGTCTTTGATGAAGTGTAAGCACTAGGATTTAGAACCTTATAAGAACATCAGAGGAAATCAAGACACTCTTTAACAAAGTGATCAATTTGTCATGAAACAAAGAATGTATCAAACCAAACTTAAATGCACCAACACCTTGAAATGAATGATCCATGGAATGCATCAACACCATGAGACCATGAACACCATGAGGAGATGATCAATAATTAATTTGCAACTCTTTGAATGATATTTTTCTTGAAGCAACTCTTGAAGCAATCCTAAAACAATCCTAAAATACCATAAATGAATGAAAAAGAAAGCAACTCCTGAAGCTAAAGCAACACTCTGAATGATCAAGCAACTTTGTGACACTTTGCCACTAAGATCATTTGGAAATTAATGCCATTGAATGATCAAGTTCACCAAAAAACACCATCAACCTTTGACATCAATGCCAAACAAATATCAACATATGTAATACTCAAGATTGCGGTGATATATTGGGCTCAATCAACTAAACTAAATTGTTAAAAATGCACAAATTATTCCTTGCTTATAAAGGAAAATTGTGGGATAGAATTAGATAAGATATTGACATGTATCTTAATCTCGTATAATGAAACAACCACCTCAAAAAAATATTGAATGAATTAGTACACAAACATTAAATTTCAAAAGATAAGCTAAGATCTAGTAAAAACTAACACTATCTAGAGATTTTTTGTTGGTGGATGATGCATCTTCTGATATGTTTCACTCTACCTTTGCCTGAATATTGGTTGAAATGGATGTTTCAAAAGGGTTGTCTGCCGATATTTTACTTAAAACTTCTAAGAGTTCTTGGGTCCAAGCTTTGGACTACGAAGGGATTCCCTTCTGGTGTAGAAGATGTTTTAAAACAGGTCATGCTACTACACATTGTGGTTTTGAGAAGAAATCCATGAAGGCTACATGGTGGAAGGGTGCTTCTCAGCAGCATTATACAGTTGAGAAGAAAGTTGACCATCCTAGGAAGTTTTCTAAGGTGGTTGCTTTGGAATCATAGGGCCTTGGGGTATCCTCTCTAGATGTCTCTAATGGAGGGGATGTTGATGCTTTGCAAAACTACAATGTTGAAACTCCTAATGAGAATGAGAGTGGGCCTTTGGCTGCCACTTCTGGTGATAGTTTCTTGGCTATCATTTCGGGTGGCTCTCCTAATTTGGCCATGCCTGCAGGGAGGAATACAAATCAAATCTCTAAGACAGTGGTTGTTGGCATTCTTCTTCAGGATAATGGTGTGCTGGCTTGGCTTGATAAGGCAGCGTAATTGGAAGAGGGTTCGATAACTGTAAAGGGCAAGAAAGAAAAGTCCTCTAAGCCTCCTTTTGATATGACTCTCCACTCCCACAAAAGTAATTCTAAATGTAAATCTTGATGGTTCTTGTTTGGGGGTTGGTTTTTGGCTGGCTGCTGATTGTTTTGCATCTTTGTAGTTGGTTGTGGTTATTTGACCTTGGTTGCCTTTTTTTCCTTGGTTGTTTGTGCTTTCATGTCTTTATGTTTTGACAACCTTCTGGTTGAGGGTTCCAGATTCATTCAAAATCTGTTTGTATAGGGTTTCAGGGTCCCTTCAAAACCTGTTTTTACCTTTATCAAAAACACTATCTAGAAAGATTCCCTCCTATGATCTAAGTGGACTTAACATGTAAATAGGACATATATAGATACACCACCTATTTACGAAACTGACTATCCAGTCCCCAAAATGCACTGGGGCATGGATGTCGTTGCATGTATGCCCTCCATGTATCATCTGATCATTGTATGTACTCTGAATAGTCTGGTGTTGTTTTGTCAAGCCTGCTTTTAATTAATTAACCCCTACGTCATGTCATTTAAGAGGTAATTGTTATTTTATATATAAAGATATAAAGATTATGAAAATTGTTATATATAAAAAATTGTTATTTAATATATTAATATATTTAAAAATTATTATATGATATATTAATATATTAAAATTGTATACTATTAATGTGCTATATATATATATATATAATCATATAAGTATACAATTTAATATAATGTATAATTAGTAAAATATTTTATACTTAAATTTATAATCAAATCTGAATTTTAGTGAAGGAGAATGTGGATTATTAATTTTTATTTATTTAAATTATATTATAATAGTGGTAAAACATTTAATGACATAGATATAGATTGTATCAAATTAAGTGTTTAATAGATGTGTAAGAGTTAGTTTTAAGAGGTAAAAATATTTATTGTGAATTTTATTAATGACTTTAATTTTCTATTAAATATAAAATTATTTACAAATGTTATCTAATGTGTATATTTGTGATTTCTTTCCATAAATTTAATCTATTTTTGAATTGTACTTTAGAGTTTAGTGAAAATAGATGTTATTGTGTAATTAAAATCTCTTCTATCTAAATTATACTTAAGCTAATTTTATTTATAACTTAGTAAAACGCTTAATGATATTATATATAACTTAGTAAAACTCTTAATGATATAACACTTAAAAAGATATAAGGAAATTTATCAATTATATCATATTAGTAGTTTTATTTAAGACTTAGTTTTATGACATCATGTGATAATAGTTTCTCTTCCTTAGAACGAAAGATAAAGAAATTTATTTTAACTAATTTAACAATTAACAATTATTTATATTCGCTAAAATACCTTACTCCGTTAAAATAAATTTCATAATCGTTAATTCTTAGGAAGAGAAAACTATTATCACATGCCATAAAACTAAGTTTTAAACATTTTCAATAAAAATACTTAATTTCCTTATATCTTTTTAAGTGTTATATTATTAAGAGTTTTACTATGCTATAAAAAAAATTAGCTTAAGTGTATTTTAAATAGAAGGAAAATTTTAATTACACAATAACATCTATTTTCATTAAAGTACAATTCATTTTCAAAATAGATTAAATTTATGAAAATAAATAACAAAATAATTTTATATTTAATAGAAAATTAAAAAATCATTAATAAAATTCACAATCTTTAAAACTAACTAAGATAAAAATATTTTCACCGCTTAAAACTAACTCTTACACATGTTCTATTAAACAATTAATTTGATGCAATCTATATCTATCTCATTAAATGTTTTACCACTATTATAATATAATTTAAATAAATTTTTTTTTAATAATCCTATAACATTCTCTTCATTAAAATTCAGATTTGATTCTAAATTTAAGTAAAAAATATTATAAGAATTATTTTATTAAATATATATATATATAGAATATACCTATATAATTATTTAGAAAAACATATATATATTATACATATATTAAAAATGATAAACATATTACTATTATACTATTTAATATATTGATATATTATATAACAATTTTAAAATATATTATATATTATATAACAATTTTTATATATAACAATTTTCATAATCCTTATATCTTTATATATAAAAAAACAATTACCTCTTAAATGAGGTGGCACATGGGCTAATTAAAAGCATATCTGACAAAATGGCAACACCAGATTGTACGTACAACGATCAAATAATACATGGAGGGCATACATGCAGCAACATCCATGTCCTGGTGCATTTTTGGGGCTAGATAGCCGCTGCCCCTATTTACACCAACACCCCCTTTAAGTACAAATTAGGGAGTATTAATATGCAAGTATGCAAAGATGGGTCTAATCTATGAGGCCATGTTAGATACTCATGTATTACAATCTCTCATTTGCAAAATTTCAACATCTCTCTCTTTAATATGGTCAATTGTTATCATTATTTTTGATGGTCAAAACTTCTAAGGATTTTCTTCTATAATGAATTGAAATCCCATGCAAGATTTTCTTTTCTTAATCACTAAGTCTATCCAAAACACTAGTGTCTATAGGATGAAACATAGAATACCTTAGAACATTTATTTTTTCTTAATCACAAATTTGAAATGAGTGGCTTCAAATTATTCACATGCAAGAAGGATCACTCTATAAACATATCTCAAAATGACCATCAAACTACATGTTCCACTCTCATGATACATATACAGTGGTATGCAATCTCTACATATAACCTCCAATTTAATAATGATAGGGATAAGGCAAACAAGTAGTTTACAAAAAAAAAAATTGGTCACTAGACGATCAAATGTATGCTTGGGTTTAGGGTTTACCCTACACCAAACATATAATAATTGAAACATATTATATGCAATAGAAATGTGGAAGATGGGTGTTATATTTAGGGTACCAATGTAGCCAAAAATTTAATGCCTCCACAAAATATCCTCGAGATAAGAATGCAAAGTATAAACTTCTTGAGACAAAAATCACTCCAAAGCATCTACTTATATGAGAGTTATACTTTCATTTCATGATCTACTTATATATGTCCCCATCTAAAAACCTCAAATCAAATAATATTGAAATTGTTTTAACTCTTAATTTACATATTAGACATTTGATCAACTAGTTACCAAAACTAATTTCATTTGCAATTTAATCATTTGACCCAAAATAACTAACAAGAGTTGTGTGCACATATCAACTGCTACATAACTCCATATAATAACACGAGTCTACAAAGATAAAATCATCAATATTTCTTAATCTTAGAAGAATTTGGAAAAAGACAATATATATATTCTACTAATATAACATAAAGCCAATAGAGATTTGCCACCTTCCAAGCTTTATCTTCAACTAACCTCTAACAAAATTCTCCATAATGTTTCAATCATTAATGATGATTGAATAAATAACCCCATTGACATCCTCTTCAATGAAAAGTGTGAGATAGCAAGTAACATCCTTACATCAAATGATTTAGTTTAGGTCTCAATTAGTGCTTCTATTAAGGTTATCAAGGAGAATAGGCCAAGGAAATTGAACATTTTTCTTCTCATCCCAAGATTTCCGTTGCCAATTTAGGTCCCATATGATAAGGAGCCAACCTTTAAATGATCAACAGGGACTATCTTTTACAACCATAAAGTTTTGAGAAATCTACCTCTAATTTGGTTCGAGAGTAGGAGGGCTTGAATATGAGTAATATAATTTCAACTCATAAGAACTTCAACTAATCTATTTGTTAGATCTGTCATTAATGCGGATGATAAATATACTGCCATTAATGTGGATGATGAATATATTCTAGGTCATTTAATAAAAGTTTTGTAGCTAGCTAGTTGGTATGAATTTTAGCTTTAATATTTATAAATTTGTTAGAATGACCTTAGGTTATATTTTATAAGCTAGACGAGATTTGATGTAGCTTAATCTTTGCTATACTCATTTGATTTATAATATTATTTTCTTATCTATAGAGATGACCATACTAACTACTTTTAATTTATTCAAAGAAAACACGTCTATTATCAAGCATAATTTATCCATGACCATCTATGGCATAAACTCCTCAACATAATGTATGAGATAGTTATAACTAAAATATGTGTGCATGCATGCATATACACACACATCACATATTTACATGTTTATATCCATATACATGCACACACATGTTTGTATGCATGGTCTATTATCGAGCATAATTTATCCATGACCATCTATGGCATAAACTCCTCAACATAATGTATGAGATAGTTATAACTAAAATATGTGTGCATGCATGCATATACACACACATCACATATTTACATGTTTATATCCATATACATGCACACACGTGTTTGTATGCATGGTCTATTATCGAGCATAATTTATCCATGACCATCTATGGCATAAACTCCTCAACATAATGTATGAGATAGTTCTAACTAAAATATGTGTGCATGCATGCATATACACACACATCACATATTTACATGTTTATATCCATATACATGCACACACTAACACAAGCCATTGGAACTCCTTACCACACCAACGAATTAGATTATCAAATTTTCAGATCTTTTATCTTGAGAAATTTGACAAGCCACTTGAGAGTTGCATAGGCACAATACATGACAAAGTTGTTGCTTGCACATAATGAAACATATACACCATTGCTACTTGTCATTACTGCACTAACACCAGTTAGCACATTACTCCATATCTATTCCACATGTAAAATTAAGAACATATAAGTTTCTCACATTAAATGTCTTATTGATAATAAGCATATTTTGAATAAGTAGGATTGTAAAACAGAATGCCTCAAGGCCACCATGTCCAAACTATAGGATTGTAATACATGACGTGTTCATTGCCACAATTTGCAATTTCTTCTTTGCCTGTTAATGTGAGGGTATGTTATGCATGGGCCTATTTTTAAGTATTGAGCAGAATATGAAAGAAAAATGATTTGAGGAAAAGCTTACTGGGTACAACACATGCTGAATTTATGTTGAGGATATACATACCTACCACTTGATCCCACTAGGCCTAATCAGTCTTTGTTCATATATATTCTTAAAGATGGACTTCCACAAAAAGAATGTGACTAGATCAAGTCTTTCTGCACTAGGTTAATAAGCATCAAACATAATAATACATGTTAATAAAAGATGACTTGTTTGTTTCATCCTTTGCATGGGGAAGATTTTATTGGAAGCAGAAAACAGTTAGTATTTTGAATATATATTACAAAATATCCAAAGGAATTAGTCATATGCTGGCAATCTATGTATGGAAGCAATTAGTCATGGTGCAAATCGCCTTGTCCACTCTGCAGCTATTCTGTCATGTTCTGCTCGATCGGTCACATATTGATGAGCAATGCTTGGCACAAGATATTCATCTGCCAAAGGATTTAAAAAGAAAATATTCAGGTTTGCCAATACCACGAGATGTAAAAGTTTAAATGAAGAATGAAAAAGATTTATTTGTGTGTAACGAGATTTTTTTATAGAATTTACATGGATTGATATCAGTTAGCAGGGAACTAATTGAAAGCAACACTTTGGATATCGTTAAGGTAGGACTCCATTTATCCTTCAATATGTCCAAACAAATTTCGCCACTTGAGTCAATGTTGCAGTGGTAAATTCGAGTTTTAAACACCACCTACATACAGAAAAACAACATTAGTAATTCTAACATGCATTAAAATGAGGTTAACAAAATGGCATCTTGTTCCTAAATTGATGTGGATACTTGTCTACCTATTTCTTATTTGTTAGAAAGTACAACACAGTTATGACTCAGAAAACAAGACAACAAGCAAAAAATGTCGGCTTTATCTCTATGGAATTCCAAAACAAGGACATGTTCCTGTTGCAGAATCTCCACAAAATTATTGCTCTTCCAAAACTTAGAATGCAAATACACATCAGGATCTCTAGCGTGAGGAAACAATGCCTTACTCCCCATGAATAGAAAGACTACTTTAAGAATTATAGAGATGTTTCAATGCCAATAAGATTCCATGCAATCTACTAGAAGAAACAATGGTAAGAGACAAAATCAGAATCTAGTTGCAGTCATTTCTGATAGTTGATGGATTTACTATTTTAGACTTTAGTCATCAACCAGTAACAGAAATTATGCAATTAAGTAATTTCCAATAGTCTCATTACATTGTTTGTTTGTTAACTTCAACAATTTGTCATGCGCCCCATCTCCCCGCCCCCTTATGAATTTAATAAATAATAATATAAAAATAATAATATAAAATATATATGTAAAACTAATATAGGAATAAATATGTTAAACTAAGAAAACATATAAAATATTAATATATAATATATGCAGCAGCGGCGATGATCATATTTCAAGGGGCACTGATAAAGTTTTAAAAGGTCTAAGTTAAATTTAACAAAGGCAGAGATACCAAATCAGCGATTATATTTATAAAAAGAAAAGTCAAAACATATAAAACAGAGGCATATAAGACAAAATAGGATAAGACAGGATCAGGTGCTTCCTTTGGGTGGATGGCGAAGGCAAGAGGAAAAAGCACTCCGTAAAATGGGAGTGGTGCTGCCTGGATAAGTGGAATTGGGCTCAAGGATTTGCGAACTCAAGGCATAGCACTCGCTGCTAAATGGATTGCAAAAGCTGCTTATGGCGAGGTGCCATGGAAAGTTTTGATAAGAAATAACATAACCCTTGCCTCCCCGAAGCAAGCAATGTCTTGGAAGAAACTGCCCCTTTGTGATATTCTCGTGAGTAAACACCCAATGTCTCCTGCTGGATCCTTGGTGTTCAAAAGCCTGTGGAAGGCGTGGGAGCTTGTGAAGCATAAAGTGAAGTTCAAATCCTGTAACATTAATGACAACACAAATCTAATCTGTAAGTCCTATTGCTCTCTGTGGTGGAACCTTGAGCACAAAGGGAAGCCCCTTGCCCTGCTTCAAGGTTGTTCCGCCAAAAAGTGGAACCTTTGTGGGATTCAAACCTTTCATAATATTTTGGATAATGGTAAAATCAAATCTTGGGATAGTCTGATTGATGAATTTAATCTTAATACTAACTCTTCCAGAACTTACAATGTTATCTTTGAAACCTGCGAAAATGCTACTTTCTCTTGTAATTCTAGTATTGCTTTTGATATGGCTAACGATATTGTTTGGGATGATGATACTCCTCTGATGGAAATTAAAGCTAAAACCATCTATAAGATGTTAACTAGTAATATCTCTGTCATGGGCCATGCTAACAAGTGTTGGAATGTGAAGCTCACTGATAATAATTGGCAAAAGGTCTTCTATTCTATTTGGCATAATATTACGGAGCCTAAAAAGGCTTGTTTCAGGTGGCTGCTCTTACTACAAAAACTTCCATTTAAAATCAATCAAACGGATGTAGATCTGTGCAGAATTTGCAGGACTCCGGAAACTATTATGCATATTTTTTTCGACTACCTTTATGCTAAAGAGGTCTGGAATATTTTTTGTAATAATCAGGCTATTTGGAATGTCAATGGGAGTCTGAATTGGTTTGAAATCTTATTTACTAATAGGAAACTTAAAAAAGATCTTCATATCTTCTGGGATTGTCTATCTACCAAAATTCTATGGCATATCTGGAGGGTCAAGAATGAGGAAAAATTTCAAGATAGAAAAAGGGGACTTACTGAGTCTAATAAGAGACTCACATTTCTATCCATTGCCTTGCAGGTAACAGTGACTATGGAGACTTCGATGACCAAGTTCATGAGGCACACGTGGCACCACAAGCGAGGAAACACCAAGACCTTTCTCAAGGCACTGAAGGATTTTCAGAGGGTGTTCAATGAGGCTGCAGCCGGCGCCAACTAGGCTGGAAATCTGAACAGTTCGCAGGGTGCTCAGGAACTTGTTTTTGATAAGCCATAAGTTTTGTAACAGTTTGTTCGCTGCTCCATTGGTATATAATTTTTGGTCTGATATGAGGTCATGATGGCATACATCCTCTGCCTGAATATTGTAAATTTGGTGATATATTTGGTCTGAATAGGCCGCATATGGCTTAAGGCTACTGTTCCGATCTTTCGATTCTTTATTATCAATACAAAAAAAAAATAGGATAAGACAAATTAAATAAGACAAAGAACAAGGACAGTGATTATCTTCTATTTAAAGAGCAGTGTGATAGTGTGCACAGAAACTAATTACTCTTTAAGGAGATCGCAGCCTATTTGGAAGTAGTAGAAATCGCTGGCCAAAGTAATAATAAGAGGATGCTAATGCAGTCCCACAATAAATTAAATAATTAACAATTAAGGGAGAATGCCTTAATTCCTAGACAGATGCATTAATGAATAAAACAGTGATTTTACAATGAATCGATTACATTTTGAAAAGGATTGAAACAAATAAAAGAAGAGTCAAGGCAGCGCTTCCTTGTGAAGGAGTATGACTCTTTGCAAAGACTTGCTAGTGAAAAGATGTCTCTCTCAGAGGAGATCATTTCTTAAGGGAGGGGGCATCAAGAAAAACAATTAGAAATCTGAGTACAGGCAGCAAGCATCTACAGGAGAAATTAAATAAAAGAAAATAGAGGACTGCCCCTCCTAAATTGGAAATCAATGATAATTCTGCATATGCACCAAAGTCTGATTTCCTCAATCGGTGGTATGAGATCTGTTTCACAGTTATATGGTGTAGCATAGTTTAATATAAGTGATTGTGATTATTAATTTAGATATTCAAGATGCTAATGATACATTCCTGTTATAACTGCTTCCTTATATCAGTAAATATGATTAGTATTTGTTGTCATATGCCTTGAATGTTTTAGCCATAATAGAAAGGACTGAGATTACAAGAGGGGAACAATGATGGGGCACTCTCCTAGGTACACCACCTCAAGATGGGGACCAGACAAGCCCCATGAAGCTAAGGGGGTACAGAGGGTACTGCCTTTGGGCTTAGGAGAGATGGCATTTTCAGGGCACCCATTGTAATCTCACCCCTCCATCATGAGGAATCAACACAAGAGGTCAAATCATAGAGAGAGGGAAATGGTTGGTGAGATGAGGGGTTAACAGAAAAGATACCTCCTTGGTAGATCACCTCATATGGATGGCTTGGGCCACATGAGGCCAAGAGGGATGGTATATCCACTCTTGGGCCTAGGGTAGAAAGGTCCTAGGCACCACCATCAAGTCACGTTCTCCCATACTTTCCTATGATTGAACCCTCCAAGGATGTTAAAATGCTTTGTGATTGAATTAATGATTGGCCATGAGTTTATTAATATCTAGTTATGGTAATCTGCTAATTAGTATTATTGTGGAAGATGCTTATAATCTGCTAATCAGTTGATTATGGTAAATGGTTCTAACCTGGGTGCAGGGCTTCAATCAAGGCCTCAGTCAGGTGAAAGATATTCTCTAACCCCTTTGTTTATTCAAACTTAGGGCATTCTCAATTAGGGGACATTAAACAATTTAATCAAGATCATATTTTGATTGTGAAAAATGGTCCGTGCAATCAGCCAAAATGCTCTGATACCAATGAACCAAAATCTAAGAAAACAGAAATCATATGGAAAATACTGATATATAAATTGCTAGAAACACTAAAAATGAAAAGAAAAACTGTTCTGATGCAACCATCGCACAGAACAGCCGAGGATCTCATGTCAGTCACTCTAATTGTGAAAGCAAGCCAACCTTCAATACATTAAATGTTGATCTCATGTCAGTCACTCCTAATTGTGAAAGCTATTGTGAAAGATGATTATAATCTGCTAATCAGTTGATTATGGTAAATGGTTCTAACCTGTGTGCAGGGCTTCAATCAAGGCCTCAGTCAGGTGAAAGATATTCTCTAACCCCTTTGTTTATTCAAATTTAGGGCATTCCCAATTAGGGGACATTACACAATTTAATCAAGATCATATTTTGATTGTGAAAAATGGTCTGTGCAATCAGCCAAAATGCTCTGATACCAATGAACCAAAATCTAAGGAAAACAGAAATCATATGGAAAGTGCTGATATATAAATTGCTAGAAACACTAAAAATGAAATGAAAAACTGTTCTGATGCAACCATCGCACAGAACAGCCAAGGATCTCATGTCAGTTACTCCTAATTGTGAAAGTAAGCCAACCTTCAATACATTAAATGTTGATCGTGCCAATTCAATGCATTATTTTCAGACTCACGGAAATAATACCTCTCCTATATTTCAACACACTCCTAGAAAGGCTTTATTAAAAAAACAATCATATCCTTGCTTTATCCTATTGACACAATTATGGCCATTAATAGACTTTACTTTCCCTGCTTTGCTAAACAAGTTAATAGCATTTACAAGGGTTTGCTCTAAAGGATTTATTAAAAAAATAACCCTATCCTTGCTTTATCCTATTGACACAATTATGGACATTGCTGGACTTTATTTTCCCTGCTCTGTTAAAGCAAACAATAGCATTTACAGGGTAAAATATACTAATTTTTGTTCACATGAAAAGATTTGTGTCAAGAATCCTCTTGGTGAAACACATAAGGCTCAATATAAGTCTGCTCCTCCTGAATCTGTAGATCCCTAATCGTTGTAAAGTGTAAACAATAAGTGTGCATTATAGGTCCCACCCAAGAGGCTTCCTCTATTGGTATTGCACCAGATGGAACCCTGCTTCTTAGCTTTCTATCAGTATCTTAAGGTCAATTACCTTCAACACAAAAATTTAGATTGGCTTGCAGCTGAAATAAGGCATCCTTCATCTATTCATTGAGTTACATGGCAAAGAATAATAGCAGGTCTTGGCTTCCAGATTTTCAGTATAAAAATTAGAATGCAATTAGCACGCTGGTAGTTTTAAATAAAGGGATGGTAAGAAATTGCCAAGTATATCGCATGTTCTCATATAATCATATCAAACAATTATTTATTAAAACTCTAAACTGTACTTTCCATTCCTTGTACAACTGTAAACTCCTTTTGACTTCTTGCATGAGTATTTTAACTTCTCACATAGCAATCACAAATCTTTACGTGCAACAAGGCTATTGGTTGAAGCTCTCAAATCTTGATATTCCTCCCTTGAAGTTCCTTTCTTTGAAATAGTTTGGTTGTCACCCTTTAAAGTCCACTATGCAACATTTTTACTAGTACAATAATCATATCGTGTTGTGGTCCCTATTGTCATCCATACCACAATGAAATAAAACTTCCATTTATCTTTCCAAATGACTAATTTATTGATCCCATTCGATAATGTAATGTCCCCTTCTCAATGATCACCCAAGTGGGCAATTTAGCCTATTTAATTCTCATAGGCTAAAGTTGAGAAAAGGGAATTAATTTATTTAATTGTTTAATATTGTCTGGCAGGAAATGTTCATTTTAAAAGGTAATGTTAAATAATTAATTAAATGTGTTATAAAGTGACTTTTTGAGATAAATTAAAAAGTAACTTAATAAAGTCACTTTATTATTATTTTGAGCGGGAAATAAAGTAAAGGATATAAAAGTGGTTTTCGAAGCTCATTTGCATGATGCTTGATTTATTTCTCACTTTCACTTTTGGAGAGCTTCTTGGAATTTTTGGTCTTGGGGAAGAGAAAACCCTAGGGGCAACTGGTTTCAGTGGGGAAACGATTCCGCCCTAGCTGGTTAGTGGAGATCATACAAGTCTTCTACTTGGGCGATAATGGCAATGTTGTGGTGTCTCCTGCAACGACAAATTTGATGAAGACGATATATATTTCCAATGCTTGTAGCTGAGTTTTGGCGTCCAGATTTGTGAGGGTTCAATATTGAGAAGAGGCCGCTATATCTCTGCATTTCAGGAGGTTATCTTTGCTGTTGTAAGAGCTGGGCGTGGGTTTAAGGAGGCACGTGGGATTACAAGAAACCCTAGCGCTGAGTGACAGCCATTTCTTAAGGTGAAGCCATGGAGACTAGCTTAGTCGTGGTCTTCCTAAAGCATCATTCTTCCCATATTTGCTATCGTCTCCAATTGAGGGTCGCGTGAGCATCTGTAGTCAAGGCATGAGCTTCCTACCATAATAATCTCTGCTATCTGCTAGACGTGAGCATTCTCCTTGTGGCTGTGTGAGCATTTGAAGGTCCAGTTTCCTGTGTAGGGATACAACATACCTGCTGTGTAAATCTGAGAATCTGAGATGCGTGGAGGATTTACCCAGTAAAAAGGGGGCTGTTTGTGGACTGAGTATTTATTTCTGATCATTGTTATCAGCCTGTACAGTCATTGAAGTCATTTCTGAGTCGAAGTGTCTTGCTGGGCATCACTATTGGCAACATTCACTGCTTCTCACCTAGGCATGAATACTTCCAGCTTAGTATCATTTGCATCTGCATTATAAAATGTTGCTGCCCAGATTAGTTTGCATTTAATTTGCAAGTCATTGGCTGTTGTTGCTTTTATCTGGGCTGTTGTTACGTATGTTGTATTTTGTAATTGCTGTTCTATAAAGTCCTGAACAGTTCCTAGAAGAAATCTGCTTATTGCATGGTTCAGTTTGACTTTGAATTGAATATGGCACTGTGTAATTCTGAGTGGTACTATGGATGCATACATTTTTTAGTTCCAGAGACTTTCAGTTATGGGATCTGATGTGTCGAAGCACAAGTTGATCATACTCTTCATTGAGGGTCTATTCGAACCACTACATGGTTGGATTAAGGCTTTCAAACTAGAGTCCCTTCAGGATGCTATCATCCGAGCACGTGGCATGGAGCATTCAATGCCTAAGAGTAAATTCTCGTCCAAACCATTCATTCCTTAGAAGAACAAAGACAAAAAGCCCTTTTAGAAGGAGTGGCCCAGGAAGGACAAGTTAGATGACGAGGCTCATAGGGAGTTGAGGAGGAAAAGGATTTGTTTCAATTGTAAGGAGCCTTGGGAGCCTGGACACAAATGCATGGGTAAGGGGAAGGTACATTACATTGAGGTTCTTTCAAGTAGTGAGGATGGAGAGGCAGAATAGGTACAGGGCAGCGATGATAGCAATTCAGAGGAGTAGCCACATGTGGAGACTAAGAGTGGCACTATCGCTACTATTTCAAGTACTCCCAGATTCAACTCCTTTAGAGTTAGGGGAGTATTACAAGGGCAGTGTGTTACTATTTTGATTGATAGTAGGGCAACTCACAACTTTATAGATTAAACCTTGGTGACCAAGAGGGGTATACCTACAAAGGATTTTGAGGGATTTAGTGTGATGGTTGCAGATGGATTTAGCATGATTTGCACACACAGAGTTCCTCGACTGAGTGTTACCTTGGGCAACTACATTATTATAGATGATTTTTGTCATTAACCTAGGTGATACAAATGTTATTTTGGGTATAAAGTGGCTTCATTCATTGGGGAAGTATTCACAGAACATTCAAACCATGGAGCTCAAATTCAAAGCAGCAGATGGGAAAAAGGTTGTGCTCAGGTGTATGGCTAATGGTTCTCCAAAGATAGTGTTAGCTAAGTGGATGGAGAGCATTTTCAGACATGGGGATGTTGCATTGGCAGCTGAGTGTTTGATTACATCCAAGGAGACTCCGGATAGCAGCCAGCCCTACCATGTGGATATCCAGTCATTACTGAGTAAGCATGACAAAGTGTTTGGGGAGATTTCTCCAAGGAGGCCACCTGACAAGGTTTTTGAGCACACCATTGAGTTGGGGGAGGGAGCTAAGCCCGTCATAACCACTCCTTACAAACATCCAAAGAAATTCAAGGATGAGATAGAGAAGGCAATTAAGGAGTTATTAGACATGGGACACAATAGACCTAGCTCCAACCCATTCTCTTCTTCGGTAGTCCTTGTCAAGAAGAAGGATGGGACAATGCACATGTGTATTGACTATTGAGCGCTTAACAAGAAAACAATCAACAACAGGTATCCTATACCCAAGATCGATGAGTTGCTTGATGAGTTACATGGAGCAGTGTATTTTTTGAAGATTGATCTTCGATCAGGGTACCACCAAATTAGGGTTAGAGAGTAGGACATACACAAAACAGCATTCAAGTGTCATTATGGGCATTATGAGTTTTTGGTCATGCCCTTTGATTTGACCAACGCATTTGCTTCATTCCAGTCTTGTATGAACCACATATTCAACAAGTAGTTGTGTAAGTATTTACTAGTGTTCTTTGATGATCTTATTTATAGTAAGACTTGGGATGACCATTTGAGATAGTTGGATGAGGTATTGAGCATCATGGGTGATCAGTCTCTCTATGCTAAGGTGTCAAAATGTGAATTTGTCCTAAAAGAGATTTGGTACTTAGGACATGTGATCAATGCACAGGGGGTACAGGTACACCAAGAGAAGATACAAGCGATTCTTGATTGGCCTCCGCCTAAGTCCCTTACAGAGTTGTGCAAATTCTTTGAGTTATGCAACTATTACAGGTGCTTTGTCAAAGGTTTCTCATAGTTGGGTGCACCATTGACAGATCTTACAAAGAAGGAAGCTTTCAGATGGTTAGAGGAGGCTCGAAGAGCTTTTGATAAGCTCAAGGAAGTGATGAGCAGTTGTCCTATACTAGAACTTCCAAATTTTACACAACCATTTGTATTGGAGTGTGATGCATTGGGTGACAGCATAGGAGCAGTGTTAATGTAGAACAGGCATCTAATTGCACTTGAGAGCCCTAAGTTGAGGGGGCTTGAGAGATTGTATTATATCTATGATAAGGAGATGCTTGCCATAATGCATGCATTGGCGAAGTTCAAGCAGTACCTTGCAGGTGGGAGATTTGCGGTGAGGACTGACCACAATAGTCTCAAGTATTTTGTGTGCCCATCAAACCTAATTGATCTATTCTTTTGCACACCACCTCCTTTTTCCATTTGTTTCTTTGAACACTTTCCTCCTTCAAGCCCTTTTCCCTACAAATAGTATTGATCGCATCAAGCGAAGTATCTTGGAAATAATCTTGGGTGGCCAACAACCCCTCTCCCATGTGGGAATCTTAAGGACCTACTAAACCCCACTTTCCCCATCAATGTGTTGGCAGTAGGAGAGTTTAAGTATGGTAGCACATTCAAACTACACATGGTCAGGGCTCTTTTCTTCCCATCTATTGACTTTTAGGCATGCTTTCCATTTGTTCTATGTATAATAATGGTTTGATGGTACTATGAGGTTGTCTTGGCTTCTTGTGAATCTCTGTACTTTTAGTCTTATTTTTCAATATTCTTTGCAGCAATGCAATATTTAATGTGTATAAATGTATGGACTTTAAAGTCTTGCTTGGGGTGATCCAAGTTTAAAGAAGGAAAGTGAAGTTTTTGGAGCATAATGATTCTTAATTTGGAAACAATACTCGACTTCCTTGCCATGAGATCACTACCCTCTCTCTAGTTCTCCTGTCAATCATATGTATGAATCTTGCAATATCCTCTCCTCCAGTAAAATTCACCATTTCCCTTTGACATTTCTAGGTTGGTTCCCTTCATCTAGATCTTGAAGGAAAGATTAAAGAAACAATTGTATTTTCTAGGTTTTTTGCATTGTCGTGTTTGTTTCCCATTTCACTATTGAAATGAAAGGAATGTGTGTGTCACAATCACAAGCTTTCTAGAGAAAATAATCTTCAACTAGAATTAAACTGAGGACATTTTCTGGTTTTGGAGTTGTTTCTTTGGAGGAAAAATACTCAAAATAAGAAAGGAAGGACTTTTCAGTCTATGTATTCTTCTTGGTGTTGGCGATATTCCTAGAGTGTGGATTTTTGGTAAATATTATCCAACCTTTGTTCATGGCTCCTCCATGGCCCTTGTAAGCTTGGGTTGGATGGCTCTGCAATGAATTGAGTTTGACCAAAAATGTTGTTCCGTCCAAATTGAATATGGCCCTATAAGGGTTTGAAGCTTTTGAAGACTCAATTTGGTAGTAAATGCATTCTTTAATACTTCTCTAGAAAATCAAGAATCTACTACACATCCTTCTATATATTTTTCAAGCTTCTCTATGAGATCACATTCTTTAATTCTGATACAACCCTTGACTATATATATGTAATTATCCCTAGGGTTATTTTATGGTTCTTTATCACATTCACTAGGGTTTGTAGATCTGATTTATGACACTTGTTTCACAACAATGTAATTTCAATTAACAGTAACACACTGTAAAAAACAAGCACGAGTGTTGGCTAGACAACTTCAATATTTGACACATGAAAAATCAAGAACAACTGAATAAAATCTTTGTTTAAGCTTATAGATCTGAAATGCAAGATTGTTTTCAATAAGTTGGGACCTTCTTCCAGCCACCTAAATGATATTGAGGCATGAAAGCCTCAATCCACTTCATTTACATCGCTCAACTCCTGTACAATGTCAATCTGTAACTATCCTCTCCTGGGACTGTAAGTGGATCAAGTCTACTACGAAAATATGCAAGGATTTCTAAACAAGGATACACGGGGGCGCGTCCCCTACACTTTTGCCCCCCGTATGGGGACGGCTGACAACCGTCCCCAAAAGGTTTCCGTTTTTTGGGGATGTCCCCTAACTAAGGAAACGCATCGGAAACGGTTGGGGGACGGTCAACCGTCCAAGGGACGGTTAGGGGATGCCCAGCCGTCCCTCGACCATCTCGGCGACGGCCGACCGTTCCCTTTTTTCCAGCAGCCTTTAAACACAAAAAATAAAGTCAAATTTAAAATTTGTTTTTTTTATTGGTTTTGTTTGTGGACCCCACGCCCTCCCAACCCTAATATGGCAACTTAAAACTTCTTTTTACCTTCATTTGAGTTTATTTTAACTTGCCAAAAAAAATTGCAGCCAAGAGCAAAGTGAGAAGAGAAAGAGGAGGGTTTGAAGGAGCTGTTGGAGAAGAAAAACCAGCATTTAGAAGGCAAAAATGAGAGCATTAAGGCAGAAACCAGCAAGAGAAGTGAATGAGGTAAGTTATTCTTCCATTATTTTTCCTTTTTTTCCATTTTTTTCTAAGTTTCAATGATGAAATGTATGATTTTTGTTTTTTTTTTAAATTTTCAATTTGCAAAAACCAAAAGAAAACAAAATGAGCAGCAATAGTGAAGATAGTAGGCATGTTGAGAAGGGAGAAGAAACCCAATCAGTTGAAAGGGGGCAGCCTCAAACAAACCTTTATGATATCCCTTCTGAAGATTTGAAAAAATAGCAAAAGGCCCTTTTAATCCTAAAAAACCTCTTCTTCAATTAGCATCACGTATAGACCAAGGCAAAGGGAAAAACACGAGGGGTAGTAGATTGTGGCTATGTCACATTTGCAAAGATAAATTTTATGGGAGCTACACAAGGGTCTATTCTCATCTATTGGGTTTTGTAGGCCATGGGGTCAAGGCTTGTCCAAACATAAAATATTTTGAGAGGGTAGAGTGTTATAGATTGCACATGGAGGCCAAAGGAAAGCCTATGGAGCAGCCATTTTAAATTCAATCCGCACATTCAGCCTCACCTATGCCCTCTATGCTTGGTAGTCTTAGTGTTGGTAGTGGTAGTAGTGGTGCGGGTGGTGGTCATATTTCCACAAGAGGGAAGAGGAGGGCTAGTACTTCTAGTGAGCAGCAAAATACAGTTGCAAGTATGTTCAATGTGCAAGCACGGGATGTGGTAGAGTCCTCCATTGCCAAATTTTTCTATGCCCATGCCATCCCATTCCATGTAACACGTTCTCCCTACTTCAAACAAATGTTTAAAGATGTGGCAGCTGTTGGTACCTCATTCATCCCCCTTGGAGAAAATAAATTACACACTACACCCCTTGACAAAGAATATTCTAAGGTGAGTGTGGTGATGGAGGATATGAGACAGTGTTGGATTAGGACAGGCTGCTCTATTATCATGGATGGGTGGACCGACATTAGACAGCGGCCACATATAAACATCATAGTCACATGTTCAACTGGTTCATATTTCCTTAGAGCCATTGATTGTTCTGGGAAACGCAAGGATGCAGAAAACCAGTTTAATATTTTGAAAGAGGCTATAGAGGAGGTTGGGGCAGCCAATGTTGTGCAAGTGGTTATTGATTCAACACATGTGTGCAAATTAGCAGGTTTGATGGTTGAAAGTGCTTACAAGCACATCTTTGGACCCCTTGTGTTCATGCATTGAACAACGCATTGAAAGACATAGGGAAGATAGATTGAGTGCACCAGGTGGTTGTAGAGGCTAGAGAGATTTGGATGTTTATTTGCAACCATCACACCTCACTTGCCCTCTTTAGGACATTTTCGAGAAAGGAATTTCTCAAGCCTATAGTGACAAGGTATGCCAACTACTTTATTTTGTTCGAGAGGATGCTTGAGGTGCAAGAGGCTCTATAGTCGATGATGGTTAATTCAAAGTGGAATAGATGGTCTATGGTAAGCACTGCAGAAGGGAGAAGCATCAAACAAAAAATTCTTGATGATATTTGATGGTCCAATGTGAGGTAAAAAAATTGTTAATTTGTTATTGATTGCTGATTTTATTATTTTCTAAGTTCTAACTTGTCTTTTTTCAAATTTTTGTTTGCAGATATATTTGCTCCATCATTTCACCAGTTGTGGATGTCATTAGATATGCTGATACAGACTCTCCAAGTCTTGGAGAGATTTATGAAACATTTGACTCCATGCTTAGAAAAATGAAGAAAGCAATTTCTGATATGGATCCTAATTCGGGATTATATGAGCAAAAATTTAAGCCCATTGTGATGTAGTGGTGGAACACTATGAACACCCCGCTTCATATGGCAGCCTTTGCTCTTAATCCCAAATGGTATGTACCAAGACCTGGTAGGATGCCTCCTTGTGATGACGATGAGGTGAAAGAAGGGTTTATGAGGGCCCTTGCAAAAATGTATTCAGTTGAGGAGGCGAGCCTAGTTCGTACACAATTCACTGACTTTGTTAATCTTCGTGGTCCAACATTCGGCAAACCAGAGGCCAGGGTTGATAGAACTACAGTAGCTCAAAGGGATCCTATTGGATGGTGGTCATGGCATGGGAAGGATGCACCACAATTGAGGACGCTTGTTATTCGCCTCCTTTCACAAGTAATGCATTAGATTAACATAATTTGATTTAGATTAGTGTTGAACATTTATATAATCATAATTTAAATTGAATGTCCTAATTAGTAAATTACTAATTTAGTTTTTGTCTCCTCTCACAGGATGCTAGTTCCTCTGTTGTAGAGAGGAATTGGTCAACATACGGCTTTATTCACTCTATCAAGAGGAATAGGCTGACCTCTAGACGGGCAGAGAAATTAGTGGTTGTGCATAGTGCCCTGCGACTCCAGGATCATCAGACTCCTGAGTATCAACAAACTCCAACATTACGGTGGGATGTTGATCCAGAGGACGTCACACAAATTGATGAGGAGAGACGGGAGAGATTGGTTGGAGTTCCATTAGATGAGCCAACCTCTCATACTCATAGTGACTGTGACTCAGACTCTGAGTCTGATTTTGATGCAATGTTGGCAGATGCCGAGTAGAGGCAGCCATAATACTTTCTATTACTATGTTTGGGACACTTGTGACTTTGTCATTTTGACATTTGTAGTGCAAACTTGTAGCCTTTGGGCATTTTATTATTTTATATATGCACATTGACTGTTTGACATGAATTATGGTCCATGGAAGCAATTAGGTAGCTGTAGCATTAATTTGTTCGAATCTATGATGCATATGTCAATATGAATGGTGATTACATTTGCAACTTTATGAATGTTCATTGTTATGATTATCATTACTCATAAATATCTGAAATTTCCTTATATTCTTAAATATATATATACTATATAGCCATCCCCCTATCCCCAAAAATCCCCTCAAAAAAATGTCGTCCCCGAAACTCATCCTGTCGTTCCGCCATCCCCCCGTACCAGAAACTTGGTGGAACATAGTTTCTAAGGCTATACCACAACAAACTCTTGATCTAGAATGTTCATCCCTTCCTGGGTTGTGTGTAGCAATGACCCTCCTAGCAGAGTTACAGTCAGGATTGTCCTTGTCATGATCTATTGCAGGCACAAAAACGAGACTCGCCCGAACTCGCCTCGACTCAGCGAGTTCTGGGTCGAGTCACCCTAGCCGAGTCCTTGGACTCGAACTCGGACGAGTCCGAACGAGTCCTAGCAAGACTCGCCGAGTCTGCAAGACTCGCTCAGACTGGACTCGACCGGCACAATCATGTGCAAAAAACAAAAAAAAAACATAAAACTGAAGTTAAATTTAGTTTTTTTTTACTTATGTCTCTCCTACAACCCTAAAAGCAACTTCATTTCATTTTGTTGGCAAAATAGGAGAAAAGAGAGTTGTGAGGAAAAACAAGAGAGCACTGTAGGGAAACTAGTGAGGTAGAAGATAAATCCATCATCAAATCGCATTCAAGCAGCTTCATACCAACAAGGAGGTGCATTGAGAGCTCTTTCCCAACAATTGGAAGGAGTTTGCATTTCATTTCAAACCTAATCTAAGAGGTAAGCTTGATTTTTATTTTTTTTTTGTGTTTTTTAAGCAAATATTTCATTGTTTTTTTGAGTTTGCATTTATTTTTTTACAAACTCTACTTTTTTTTTAATAAATTTAGAATCTCTACTTGTTATTGTAGTAGCATTCATTTGCAATTCAAACCATATTTTTCACAATGTCTACAACCCCAGCTAGAAAAGACCTTGCTTGGAAACATGCTGAAACCTTTCCCACACAGAAAAAAGGAGAGGCCAAATGTAAATATTGCAAAACACTTTTTCATGGAGACATAAACAGATTGAAATACCATATTGCACACATACCCGTCCATAATGCAATGGGCTGCCCTAATGCACCTCCTGAGGCTATTCGTGAGGTGCAAGTGCAATTAGAAACATTTGAATTGCAAAAAGAAATGAAAAAGAGGTAGAGGGAGGAGTTGGCTAGCATTGGTGGTGTTGGAGATGCTTCTTCCATGCCTCCATACCATCCTAGTGCTAGTGTTGGTGCTACTATTAGTGCTAGTGCTAGTGCTAGTGGAGTGTTAGCATTGGTCCTAGAGTTCATAAATCTAGGATGGATTCATATTTTGTGCCACACACTACTCCTAGTTCCCAACCGTCTCTTGAGAGCATGGGTTGGAACAAGGACATACATGATGCAGCCAAAAAATCAATTGCAGACTTTTGGTAATATTGCACCATTCCCTTCCATGTAGCCAAGTGATTCTTTTTTGTTTAATTGTTTTAAAATTTATAGTTTGATAATTGATTCTTAATTTTTGTCTCATGATTTTTTATATTTATAATCTAGATGTATGTCAAATTCAAATTTAAAGTTAAACTCTCCATTTAACAATACTTATCTTGTTTAATTTATTTATGACATGTTTTAGGTCTCCTTTTTGGCAAAATATGGTTGATGCCATAACTATTTATGGGGTGGCGTTCAAAGCCCCTACTGAAGATGAATTAAAAGGCCTACTTTTGAATTGAAAGGTGGCTAATGTAAAAGGCCAAATAGAGGAGCAGCGCTTGCTATGGAGCAAGAAGGGTTGCACCATCATGACCGATGGTTGGACTGATAGGAGAAATAGGACACTGCTCAATTTTCTAGTTTCCTCCGCAAGTAATTGTACTTCCCTCAATGCATTAATAATTTGAAATTTGAATTTGATTTACTGATTAATATGGTTGATTTACGTTCTTTTAATTTATTGAATCATTGGTTTTGCTTCTTTTTCAAGTGCCACTATGTTCATCAAGTCCATTGATGCTTCCGCCCATGTAAAAAATGCCACATACCTTTGTGAGGTTTTAGAGGTCATACTTGAGGTGGGCAAAGAGAATGTGGTTCAAGTGGTGACTGATAATGCAGTAAATTATGTTGTTGCTGATAGATTATTGATGGAAAGGCACCCGACTATATTTTGGACTCCATGTGCCACCCATTGCCTTGACCTCATATTGGAGGATCTTGGCAAGCTTCCATGGATCAAAACATGTGGATATGGCCAAAAACATTTGCAAATTTGTATGTAATCACACATGGGTCCTTAGCCTAATGAGTCAATACACGGGGTTGACGGAGTTGGCTTGTCTAGGCATCACTAGATTTGCCACTAATTTTATCACATTACAATCCTTGAATCGATCTGTTGGTGTGCGTTTTACTACCCACCAAACACAAAATAAAATGTCCAAAGACACTCTATCCTCTCTTGAACAAAATCACTGCATATGCTAAGATTGCGAGAAGATCATATGGCGATTCCAAGGTTTCTTTTGTCAAGTCTTGACGTGTGGATAAGCTCAATGGGCATTGTGATATGCTAGTAATACACAAAGGGACTTACGCTAGGCTCGTTCAATTCACAATGAAGGTCTAGACAATGAAGCTCTATTATTTGGGTCTTGGATCATGGACTTCAAGAAAACTGAAAAGGAGATAAGGGTTTAGAAGTTCTAATCTACTCCTACGAATTCAAGAGACGGCATTGACTCGGTGAAACCAATAACCACGCTTTGCTTCGCCACGCTAGGATAACTACACAAAGTGGGTGCAATCTTCAAGGGGTGTGCTTATGATTTTCACGTCATCAATAACTACCATCAAATCGAACAATATTTATCTAGACAGAAGTTAAGCATCCAAAAAGTAAGCTCAAGCTAACTTTACGCATTGAACAAAAATCATTTATTCAAAGAAAGTATGAGCAAGAGTTTCACCATAAATCAATACTTATCAGATCTTGTATTCATCTAACATACATGGAATAAAATCTAAATTATGATGAGGGATAAGAACCATGCAAACTCCAAAATAAGAGAAGTAATCACCATCAATTCAAACAATGCATTATTTGTTATTTTGGCAATCGTAAGCAACAATTTGCTTATCTCAACATGTTTTGCAACATGCTCCCATGTTTTACAAATGAGGAGCGAGCTCAATTTATAGGCTCTTCGATTACAATTCAATGGCCAAGATTGATTTCAAATCAATGGCCGATATTACAAAATAAAACCCTAATTAGGGCTTGTCACAACTAATTACCTCTTGACCAATGAGAAAATTACATTTGGGGACACTTGTCCTTCTGCTAAATATAAACCAATTCCATGGATAAGTCATGTTCATTGAACCTAGACATGTTGACTTGGAACAATTTGATTGGTTGGAAGATGACGAGGCGCCACCTTAGCGTGTTGGATGTCCTCCTTGGTCACCTTGTTCTTTTTCCATGCATTTGCCTTAGAATATCTTTCTTTGCCAACGACTTTGTCCTTTGTGCTTGTTTCTTCCTAGCTTTGATCTTGGATTTCCTTTGAGATTTTGACTTCTTCTCACTTGCATTTGAATCTTTGAGGTCTAGAAGTCTCCCCTTGGAGCAAATGTCTAGACTTAAAGTTATTTAAGATTTTCTTTTCCTGATTGCTTTGAAATTCCTCCTGCTTGAATTTTCTTGTCACAATCTAACTTTAATTGGGAGCTTGTCTTCAATTCTTCAAGATATGAAATCCTTCAAAAAGTGGCCCTGATTGCTTCAATGGGTCTAGGATTGTAGATGAAATCCATCAAGAAGTCAGAAATTTATTTAATTTTTTCTATATTTTCACCAAGTTTGAGGACTTTTCTTTCTTGATGCCCCGCAATTCTATTTGTGCTTCCTTTGACGATCCCGCCTCTTGGTCTAGGGCGGACTTTGAAACTAGCTAGACAATATGCATTTCCTCTAGGCGGACTTTGCCTTTGTCTAGACATCTTCATGGCGAACTTTGCAAGTGTTTGGACATCTTCATGTGTCGATCATTCTTCTAAGGCGGACTTGAAGCTTATCTTGCCATGCCAACCTTGGGCGGACTTCACCTTCTCTTGGACATCTTCCTTTGGGCGGACTTCATGCTTTGCCAGCCATCTTCATGTGTTGGGCAGACTTTGTACTTGCTTGGACATCTTCCTTCTTGGAGGGCGGACTTGCCCTTCCTCTTGCCATTCTCTACCTTGGCGGACTTGGAGCTTTGCTTGCCATATGCTTACCTTGGGCGAACTTTAGGCTTGGCCAGACATTTTTCTTCGGGCGGACTTTAGGCTTGGCCGAACATTTTTCTTTGGAGTGTGGACTTGGTCTTCCCCTTGCCATTCTCTACCTTGGCGGATTTTGAGCTTGGCTGGACATACTTGGGCGGACTTGGCACATCCTTCGCCATCTCCATATTTCCTCTTGAGCATCTTCTTTTTTGGCGGACTTCATGGTTGTCTTGCCATCCATTCTAGCGCCAGTCTTATGTTGATCTGGAACATTTGGAACAAAACCTTGCCTAGAGATTTTCCCTTGCTTTTTATACTTGGAGACACAAATTTTTGATTCTGAAGATATGAACATTATTGCCATGCCCTGAGAGATCGAATCCTAGGTCAACTTTCAAAAAACTGAAAAAAAGCAAAAAAGCAAAAAGAAAAAAGCAAGCCAAAAAAGCTACTTCCCGGATTGGTCCCAAAATGCCAAAATTTAAAAAAAAAAACAGAATCCCTAAAAACTAGGAAGGTGTCAGAATTGACCCAAAGCAATGGCGTTTTTCGCCTTTTGGACCTTTTGAGCCCTTTGATGATGTCCAGACATTGTTTCAGTCATGATTTCCTTAATTGACTTTGATGACCACCTGAAAACTCTAACTCATTGTAAGAAAAATGGTGATTAGCAGTTGCGAAGCCAAGGCAAAACCCCCCAAAAAAAGGGGGTCCCCATTTGCAATGGGGCGATGTGTGAAAAGGTCACAACACGGTCAAAGGCAACTTTGAGGCGTATGTTTGTTGGTGAGTGGACTTCCTCATCCTATGCTACGACCACTGCAAGGATTGATGTGACAAGTTGCATTTTTTATGAGTGAGGGTTTTGGGCACCAACGACAGAGATTGTTAAGGTAAAAATTAATTCTACATTATGTTTTAATTTTTATTCATATTTTACTTTTATTTGTATATTTTCGTTCACACTTAAGTTAATGTTTCACAATGTTTGCAGTTCATTGAGCCATTGCTAGTTCTACGAGTTGCTGATGGGGAGAAGCTCGCAATGGGCTACATATATGAGGGCATGGATAGGGCCAAAGAGGCCATTAGATTCGTCTATGGGGGAGTTGAGGATAAGTATCATCCCATTTGGGAGATCATTGATAGGAGATGGCACCACCAGCTTCATAGGCCCCTCCATGCAACCGCATATTTCCTAAATTCGGCCTTCCAATTCCATCGTGATTTCCACGCAAATAATGAGGTTTTTAGTGGGCTCTACTCGGTGATAGAGCGGATGATGCCTATTGTTACTACACAGATAGTCCATGAGATAGACGCCTTTACTACTGCACAAGGAGAACTCTTTGCATGTCAAATGTGCAAAGATGGTAGGACGACATTACAGCCAGGTAAAAATATATTTGAGGGCATAAGTTTCCTCTTTTTACATTATAATTTATTATTGAATGTTGAATTTGAAACTTGAAACTTAAAGTTGGAAATGAGATTGATTTTGTTTCTTTTTCTCATCTCAAATAGATGGTGGCATATGTTTTATACTAATACACCAAACCTTAAGAATATTGCCATTTGTATATTGAGCCAGCCATGCAGTTGTGAGTGCAATTGGAGTATGTTTGAGCACATACACTCCAAGAAGCGCAATAGACTGTCTGTGGAGAGGTTGAATGATCTAATATATGTTCATTACAACCTTTGTCTCAAACACAGGTAGAATTTTTACCATGACTCCACCCCGATCACGCTTGAGGAGATTGATCCAAAGTCTGAGTGGATCACTGAGGCTACAAATCCAATCTTTAGTGACGAGGACCTTGATTGGGTGGACCAAGCGAATAGAGGCTAAGGCTATAGCCATGGCAGAGGAGGAGGCCAGAGTACGAGCAGACACAACTGGTATCGGTGAGAGTGGCATGGAGACACAAGCAGACTATCGTTGCAGCTGCTACATCATCCAAGACCCACCTTAGACGC
Source organism: Sequoiadendron giganteum (assembly GCA_007115665.2). Taxonomy (NCBI): domain Eukaryota; kingdom Viridiplantae; phylum Streptophyta; class Pinopsida; order Cupressales; family Cupressaceae; genus Sequoiadendron; species Sequoiadendron giganteum. Next base: position 370,325,384 of record CM021108.1, on the reverse strand, counting down.
CTTCGTAGGAAGGATGCAAGCTCCTCTATTCCATAGACTTGTAGTTATTCTTTTGATATTTCATATTTGTATGGAACATTTGATGTCATGGATTTCATATTCCATGAGTTTTGTATACATTTGACTATATTTATATATCTAAGTGTGCCATTTCCTTCAGCAACACAACTACAATTTGCATTTATACTTATGTATACTTGTGTACGTGATCAAATTTGCTTCTATTTGATGATGTTATTGTGTCTTTAAGGTTTATTTAATAAAGGGTGCATGAAACAAGTTTTAAATCCTTAAAAATCTCTAAATTTCTTGGGTTTTTCATTTTGCCAAGTCTGCATTGAGTCCCGAGTCAAGTCACCCTCGCCGAGTTTGAGTCTCATTACTATGGTTGCAGGCACCTAAAACTCCACTTTAGGACTAGATAGACCTGTAGCATAACCGCCCAACACTCTTCCCTTGGATCCACGATGAGTGGAGGTACTCAGGTAGATAGACTATGTAATTCGTTGCCTGATATGGCTTGTTACAAGCTTGAAATGTGGCAAAAACCTGTAGGTAGGCCTGATAAAAATTAATACTGATGAAATAGGATCAAACTACACTGAAATTCAGAAAAAATGATTAAGGTGAGGGTTTGTCATCCCAAACCTTAAAAAAGAGTTGAGGGTTTTGTCTTAGTCTCCCAGTCAAGTTCACGCCCAATTTCCTTAATGTGGCAGCAACCTATAGCTAGGTTTGATACAAATTAATACTGATGAAATAGGATCAAACTGCATTGAAATTTAGAAAAATTGATTAAATAAGGTGATGGTTTGACGTCCCAAATATTAAAAAGGAGTTGAGGGTTCCATCTCAATCTCCCAATCAGGGTCACACCTAATTTCCTTAATCAAATTTTTCATATTCAAAATATGCAATTAGCACTTCTCTTTATACTCAACTAATGGTGCCAAAAGTTAGCTATCCTTACAAACAGATCGGCCCAAAATAGAAATGAATAAATTTTACAATCCCCTTCAATAGGTCAGCCACCAACAGCAAATTAATTTAATTTATTATTATTAATTTAGTATTGATTGATTAATATTATCATTATTATTAAAATATTAATATTATTATTATTAATATATTAGTGATTTAAAACACTTATACTATTTAATTTAGGCTTTTATAGAGCTGGTGTGATGGGGACATGACGGTCCTCCCCTCCAAAATGTTGCTTGTCCTCAAGCAACTTCAATCCTAGATGCTCAAAAATCTCCACACCTTCCCAAGTTGCATCCTCAAGTGGTAAACTCCTCCACTTCACTAGATACTTTGGTATGATCTTGCTTCTTAGATTTTTCTCTCTCACATCTAGAATTGTTTCAAACTTTCAGGCTCTAAGATCAACTTCCCCTCATCATCAAGTGGCGGCAGATCTAACAAGGGGGTGACCCGTTGTCCAAGGGCCTTCTTTAGGAAAGACACATGGAAAATGTTGTGAATTCTACTATTCTTAGGAAGTTCCAACTCATACGCAACTTCACCAACCTTTCTTATGACCTTGTATGGCCCATAAAATCAAGGCTCCAACTTCTCAACACCACTTCCTATGAATGAAGACTACTTATATGGCTGCAATCTCAAAAACACCATGTCTCCTACTTCAAAAACCCTCACTTTGGCGGTGATCAAAATACAACTTTTGCTAGTTTTGGGCCTACTGAAAGTTTTCTTCGAGTGCTTTCACAAACAATATCCAAGCTTTGTTGAAGCAAATCTTTAGCACTTGGTACTCTATTATCCACAAGAACCAAATCCATGAAGGAAATGTCATCATACCTATAAAGTGCCTTGAAAGGTGTCACACCTATTGACATGTGATGGGTTGAATTATAACAACACTCCCCAAGGTGCAGCCATTTGACCCATGTTGTTTGGTGTCCGATAACATAGTTCCTCAAGTAACCCCCATTTGCTCACAATTTTTGTTTGCCCATCGGTTTGAAGATGATAGCTAGTGCTGGGAGTCAATTTCGTGCCCTTTAAATGAAAAATATCTTGCAAAAACAAGCTGATGAACTTGTTGTCCTTGCCACTCACAATGTTCCTTGGCAGCCCATGAAGTCTAAAAAAATCTTTAAAGAACAGATCAGCAACTTGTGGAGCCTTGTACTCTGAAAAAATGGAATGAAAATGAGCATATTTAGTGAGTCTATCAACAACCACATAGATACAATCCTTACCTTGCACCTTTGGGAGGCTTGTAATGAAATCCATGGAGATACTCTCCCATTTCTGATTTGGAATGGGTAGGGGCTGCAACAACCCAGTTGGAAAAACATGCTCTATTTTGTTTTGTTGGCACGCCATTCACTCCCTAACATGCTTAAACACATCATTTTTTAGCCCTTTCCATGAAAAACATTCCCTTGCTTGTATGTCTTGTAGTAACCTAGATGACCAACAAGTGGTGTGTCATGACATGCTCTCAAGATTCTTCCCTTCACCTTTGATTTTGGTACAAGGTATAACATATCCTTGTATAGGATGAGCTCATCGGCCACTTTGTACCTATCATCTTGTAACTTCCCATCCAAAATGTCAGTAGCAAATGTGTTTTTGGCATATTCAGCAATTATAAAATCCTCCCAATCCACAAAAATATCAGTCATAGAGAAGAAATAAGGCTTCCTAAAGAGTGCATTAACCACCACATTATTTTTTCCCTTAACATACTCAATGTCAAAATCATAGGCTTGTAACTTATTCACCCATTCTTGATGTCTATCATTCAAATCCTTTTGATTAAGGAAGAATTTCAGTTGTTATGATCCGTTTTCACCACAAACTTCTCACAAACCAAGTATCAGCTGAATTTGGCCAATGCATGCATGATGGCTAACATCACCTTATCATAAATAGAGAAGCTCCTTTCTATCTCTTTGAGCTTCCTACGTTCAAATGCTATGGGTGTCTATCCTGCATCGACATTGCTCCAATCCCCTCTCCTAAAGCATCACATTCTAGAACAAAAGGAAGTGAAAAATCAGGAATAGCCAAAACAAGACATGAACTCATTACCTCCTCGAGCTTGTCAAAAGCTCTTTGTGCTGAAGGGTACCAAGAGAAAGCTCCTTTCTTTGTCAAATATGTCAATGGGGCTGCAAGTTGTGAGAAACTCTTAACAAACCTCTTGTAGTAACTACAAAGTCCCACAAACCCTCTCAAGTGTGTCAAATACCTTGGTCTAGGCCAATCTTTTCCTCATCCACACTAACCACTTGGGTACTAATCTTAAATCCCAAATATAATATTTTGGTCAAACCAAACTCACATTTTCATGCCTTGGCATAGAGTGAATGTTGCTCAAGTATGCCAAGCACCTCATCTGCGTGCCTCAAATGATCCTCCCATGTTTTACTGAAAATCAAGATGTCATCAAAGAAGACCAATACAAACTTCCTCAATTGCAAAATAAATACTTGATTCATGCAAGACTGAAATGTGGTTGGTGCATTGGTCAACCCGAAAGGCATGACCAAGAACTCATAATGCCCATAGTGACACCTCAAAGTTGTTTTGTGCACATCATCATCTCTAACCCTTATTTGATGATAACCTGATCCTAAGCCAATCTTGGAGAAGTACACTACACCATGAAGCTCATCTATCAACTCATCGATTTTGGGTATGGGGTAGCGATTTTGTATTGACTTTTTGTTGAGGGCTCTATAATTGATGCACATTTGCATATTTCTATCTTTTTTCTTCACCAACACTACGAATGAGGCAAATGGGTTGGAACTAGGATGTATGTGCCCCATGTCCAGTAGCTCCTTAATCACCTTTTCAATCTCCTCCTTGTACATCCTAGGATGACAGTAAGGCGTCGTGATGACTAGCTTTGCTCCCTCCTCTAACTCAATCCCATGCTGGAAACATCTATCTGGTGGTAATCTCGAAGGAATTTCATTTTGTCTACGATGGATTGGATGTCAATGTGGTAATACCTCCCATTCTTGGGTGGACTTGTATCGATAATCAAGCACCCTACTGCCCAATCCACTTCGCCCCTATGAAAAGATTTATCCATCCTCTTAACTAAAACCATCATGGGACCCCCATTGGATAGACCATGAAGAACAACCTCCTTCCCATTAGGTTTTAACTTCAACTCCATGGTATAATAGTTTTGTGTGTATTTTCCAAGCAAGTGCAACCACTGCACTCACAAAACCAACTCTGTCTCACCAATGCCAATCATGTAGAGGTCATCTCGCATCTTGTGTCCTCCTAGAGTCAACTCCAACTATTGAATCCTTTGGTTGCATGGAATGGTATACCCGTCTACCACTGTGACATTAAGCCCTTCAAAACCTTCAATCTTCAAACCTAACTTAGCCACCAACCCTCATCAATGAAATTGTGGGTGGCTCTATTGTCAATCAAAATTGTCACCCTTTGCCCTAGCAAAACTCCTCTATTGTGAAAAGAGTGATATCTAAGTGTTCTTGAAAGTGCTGCAAGTGTGCCACCTGGATGCTCTCCTCCTTGGTCCCTGTGCTCAACCTCATCCACAACAATCTCTAGTTCCACTTCTTCTACCTCAAACTCCTCAATGGAAACCACCTCTATATAATGAATTTGCCCCTTTACCAAACACTTGTGGCATGGTTGCCATGACTCTTTGCATGTGAAATATAGCTTTTTCCCATGGAGTTCATTCTTCGATACCTCCATTTGGTTTGGCTTGGGGGGTAATGCCTTGGCTGGAGGCATGCTTTTTTGAGGAGGCCTTTTTTGTAGAAATGGGGTGCCTTCTTGGAGTATAATATGTCCTTAGCCACTAAATCCTCCAAATTTAGAGCTCTCCTTATAGCTTCTTGGAAGGAACTTAGATCAAATATTTTACCAACCCTTTGAGGGGTTCAAATAGGCCCTCTGCAAAAAGGAATATGAGTCTCATTTCTGTCACATCTGAAACCATCACTGATAGCCTCTGGAATTTTGCCACATAATGTTCCACTGTGCCCTCTTGCTTCAGTTGTGCTAGCTCTCTAAAATGAATCTATGAGTCCTTCCTATCAAACCTTTCTGTGAACCTTTTGCTGAATTCTTCTAAGGTAGTGATTGAATAGTGTCCTTGGGTCACCATGCTGTGATACCACCATTTGTGGGCTACTCCTTCTAGATGTAAGGTAGCAAACTTGATGGCCTCTTCTTCAAATATTGGATTCAAAGAGAAGTACATGTCCAGTTTTTGTAACCAAGCTCTTGTTGAACAACTTCCCGACCCATCAAAAGTGGGAATGATGATCTTCCCCAAACCGTGTTGTATATCCTTTCAGGGCTGCTCCTCATACCTTCTCCTCCTATGCCCATTCCTTGTCTTCATCTCATAGTACTCCGTGAAAGATGTCCCGTCATATGGCAGCGCTTAGGGCATGGTATTCATCATGAAGTCTTGTCATTTCATCTCCTTGAGTAGGTTGCTCTTCTTTCCTAGGTGTTGCCCCTTCCCTTTCTAGGAATCTGACTCTAAAGGTCCTTGGGTGCGAGTTAGCTGAAACCCTGTCACCTCCAAAACTGCTCCCTTCGATACCATTCTAAATAGGCCTACCAGCACTCAGTTGCTGATTCAAGCCTCTTAGAAGTTGGAGCATCTCAACCTAGTCTAAAACTCTTTGCTTTCCCTAATGAATTCTTGAGATTTGTCTTCATCTCTGTCACCCATGGCTGCCTCTTTCTTCTTCTCCCTTTGTTGATACCTTAATTCTCTCACTCAAGCTCATGAATCTGCATTACAAACACAGGTTGGCAGGATACAAAAGCTCTGATACCACTGTAATTATCCCTAGGGTTATTTTATGGTTCTTTATCACATTCACTAGGGTTTGTAGATCTTGTTTATGACACTTGTTTCACAACAATGTAATTTCAATAAACAGTAACACACTGTAAAAAACAATCAGGAGTGCTGGCCAGACTACTTCAATATTTGACACATGAAAATCAAGAACAACTAAATAAAATCTCTGTTTAAGCTTACAGATTTGAAATGCAAGATTGTTTTCAACAAGCTGGGATCTTCTTCCATCCACCTAAATGATATTGAGGCATGAAACCCTCAGTCCACTTCATTTACATCACTCAACTCCTGTAGAATGTTAATCTGTAACTATCCTCTCCTGGGGCTGTAAGTGGATCAAGTCTACTACGAAAATATGCAGGGATTTCTAAGGCTGCACCACAGAAAACTCTCGATCTAGAATGTTCATACCTTTCTGGATTGTGTGTAGCAATGCTCCTCCTGGCAGAGTTAAAGTCAGGATCGCCCTTGTGATGATCTGTTGCAGGCTCCTGAAACTCCACTTTAGGACTGGACAGACCTGTAGCACAAAACCGCCCAGCACTCTTCCCTTGGATCCACAGCGACTGGAGGTACTCAGGTAGATAGGCTATGTAATTTGCTGCCTGATATGGCCTGTTACAAGCTTGAAATGTGGCGACAACATTTAGCTAGGTCTGATACAAATTAATACTGATGAAATAGGATCAAACTGCACTGAAATTCAGAAAAATTGATTAAATAAGGTGAGGGTTTGACGTCCAAATATTAAAAAGGAGTTGAGGGTTTCGTCTCAATCTCCCAGTCAAGATCACGCCCAATTTCCTTAATCAAATTTTTCATATTAAAAATATGCAATTACACTTCTCTTTATACCCAACTGATGGCGCCAAAAGTTAGTTATCCTTACAAACAGGTTGGCCCAAAATAGAAATAAATAAATTTTACAATCCCCTTGCACAGGTTGGCCACCAACAGCAAATTAATTTAATTTTTTATTATTAATGATTAATTAATATTATCATTATTATTAAAATACTATTATTAATTTATTATTTAATAATAATAATATATTAGTGTTGAAAAACACTTTTACTATTTAATTTAGGCTTTCATAGAGCTAGTGCGATGGGGACATCACAATATACAGGTACCATACATGCTGCCAATGGAATATGTTATGCTGCTCAAATTTGTATATCTCATGCAAATTTTTGAAGTAAAAAACTAACTGTAAAACAGAAGTTTATGTAGTTTTATGGGCTGAACAAAGCAGACAAATATACTATCAGAATTATTTTTCTCTTGATTATTAATGATCATAAAAATTTGATGCCCAATCAGTATAATCCCACAGATGCCACATCTGACCAGATCAGATTTTTTGGACCAGCCAGATTTGTCTCATTCAGTCCAGACTTCTCAACTCCTATATAAATTTTACCAAAAGTTTTAAATTCCAGATTTCCAGATTTATTTGATCTCCCAAATGAATTAAATTTTTTGAACCTGGTAACTACGTTAAATGTTATTGTTTTCCATTCTGAGGAATCTATACCCTAGACAATGTGACATGAAAAATAGCTGTAAGAGGTTATTTACTGCACCTTTGGAGGTTTGAAAGGGTAATCACTTGGAAACGTGATGTCAAGAAAAAATACTCCGCCATAATATGGTGAGCCTGCAAACACAGAAATATTTTGTGAGAACTTGTTGCATATATGTACATCTTCTCCGTTTATAAAACAGTCGTTGCTTGTATCAAAAAGAAATAATCACACCTGTGAATATAAAATGTAATAGAGATATTTGCTGACCTATAATAAATCTCCACCAAAATTCACATGAATTTTATTGTTTACTCGTAAAGATAAGAGTTTGAATGCACCATGCAAATGGCATATATGACACCATTCGCATTGTGATTTTCCAGTACTGATACACGGCCAGACAACCAGAAAATACACTTTGTAAGCATAATTTGTCAAATTGGAGGCAATAATGGTTGCTGACAGGCTCAGAAATAATTCCAGGCAATGATCGATCTAATGGTGGATTGTCATGTGCATGAAATCCAGTACTACAATCAGAGGTTGTCAAGGATGATATTAAAAGCTAACCATTCTCTTGGAGTGGCAGCTGCAAAAGCAACTGATTGACATTCCTATCAAAACTATTAATGCCATAAAAATGCAGATTTTGCCTACTCTATCAGCTTTCCTCAAACTTTTTGAGATGGATTAAGGATTGTTGACCGAGGAAAAACATATCCTTGTATCAGATAAAAATGAAGTTACACTAGTATATCACATGTGATCTCTCAAGAAGGCAAGGGTATGCAAGCATCTGAAAATCAAAGTTGTGCTCCAATTCCTACTACTGTATAAAAAGGCCTCACCTGCATGAGGGATAATGATGAGTCAAGCTGTTTTTTCTCTTCATTCAAGAGATTATTTAATATTCCTTCTCATGAGAAGATTGACAAATTTCAGTCTACTCAAACTTCAGTCAATATCTCTTTAGCAATAGAATGTCTAATGCAAGAAATTGAAGTTTTTCTTCATAAATCTTGATATGGAATCATAGTTGGATGGCCAACATGATCTTGTGTTCAAGACTGACCCAATTCCTAATTCAATAGTTTCCATGTGCATCAATGAAGAGGTATGTATTAAGAATTTACTATTTAGTAGTTGTTGGTGAGAGTTAGAACATTTGATCATGAAAGATGAAGAATGTCAGGTGTGTGATAAGGAGCCAAAGTATGAGGTTGTTACCGTTTATGAAGACATGCAACAACATTGAGCTCCCGCATAGTATATTCAGCATGTATGGATGGACCACATTGGTATTTGAAGCTTTCCTTCACGTGAGCTCCAATGTTGTCCTAGGCCATTTGATACAAAAGGAATTTCTCACAATTCAAGGTGACTTATTGTTGAATATTTTGTCATTGATGTCAAATTTGTGGTGATTGCAATTAAACTGATAGCTCTATCATACCCCATATATGCTTATAATGGGTGGATGGTTTAATATTTGCTTGTGGGTATTAGTTCAACCTTTATTCCTTGGCTAGGTAATTCATATTGAGATGTGGAGGCAGTTAAAATATCCTCAACAATTTTTAAATTTGAGGCCGTACCATCCTGCTGGTCCGTACAACCTAACTCAGCCGTATCATCTTACTTCATTCGAAAGGATTGAAGGAATTAATTTGTGGTTATGGGTAATGTAAAGAAAGCTTTCCATTGGTGATAAGATCAGATTAGAACATTGAATCAAGCTTTAAACTTGCATGATAACATTCTCGATGCCACTATACTTCCTCCTCAGTTCGTACAAGAGCACCCAGCCGTACCATGAACTGTGAACAGCATGCATTGTGAAGTGTACCAATTTCATTGTAGTCGATAAAGCCAATGTTCGAAGAATTACGGCATAATGACATTTGAAGGAGTCGGGAATGTGAACAGTCACGAATTCCTTAAAAGAAGATTGAATCTTTTGAAACAGGAGGCCTAAAAAGGAAATCGTGAGCCTTTATTGATGCTTTCATTTGACTTTTTTCAGCGCTAGTAGACAAATATTTCTAAGCTATTCATCTGCCACCGAATCCATGAGGCATCGAGCTATTTATTTTACCACCATCTTTAATTCTTAGATCTTCGTGAACACTCATGGGCAGCTTGTAGCTACAGAGTTATCATTTTTTTTTTGAAAGGTTAAAAATGGCTGCTTGTTTCATGTGTCGTAGCATATTGGATAATTGACGCAATTTTGTCTTTAAGGCGAATTACTTTGTAATGCCTTGCAAAATGGGTGATGGCTTCAACGCATTATTTTGTAACGGCTTGATGGATGACGGATTCAGATTTTCTCTGACGGATTCTGGTGGCTTCATTATTTTGAGGCAATGGATTCTTTTACCATTTGTAGGGTGGCTTTAGTTTTTATGGCGAGCATATTCCTTTTTTGTGGAATCTCTAGAAATGGGAAATAGAATTTAAAGGCATTTGATTTGTCTTCATGTGGATTCTTTTTGTTCTGGATTTTTCTGAGTGTTGCCAATTTTTAGAGTTTTTTGAACTCAATAATATTATCGTCGATATTCATGAACTAGTGTGGTAATATCAAAAATAATGAAGACTGTGGGTAAAAAGGCAGCAAGCTATATTCTTTTGCAGACTATGCAAAGATATTCAAATTTGTGCAGTGTTTATAAAATCAAGTATGAGTTGGATGAAAGGTATGAAAAAAAAATTCAGTGTAATTGAGTTGGTGCTCAAATTGAAGTTGGTGCTTCAGCAATTTAAAGTTGGTGCTTTAAGTGGGTTGGTGCTCACTGATGTATTTGGAGATTGATGTCTCTTGGGTTGGTGCCCTCTTTTGATGTTAATAAGAGCAATTTCTTTGCTGTGGGTTTTTACTCGAAAGAGTTTTCCACATAACTCCTGTGTCATTCATGTTGAGTGTTTATTCTTATAGTTTATGTTTGTTGATTCAAGTTTTTAATTCTAAAATACGGATTCACCCCCTGTTATCAAAGCAAGGTTCCTTCAAAGAAAGCTTGATCGCTTGAAGGTAGATCTTGTTAGCACACATGGCAACTAATGAAGGTCTTTCTACAAACAGAGCTCCTTTATTTGATGGTTCAAACTACGCCTTCTGGAGTATACGAATGTGTAGTTATTTGATGTACTAATGAAGGTATTTCTACAAACAAAGCTCCTTTATTTGATGGTTCAAACTACACCTTCTGGAGTATACGAATGTGTACTTATTTGATGTCTCTTTGATTTGATATATGGCAAGCTATGGTAGATGGATATACAACTCCAACAACTCCTCCAACAGATGCAGTTGGAAAAAGAGCTTTTGAAAACAATGCTAAAGCGATGAATGCTATCATGTGTGGATTGGCAGAATCTGAGTTTGTAAAAGTCATGCACTGTGACACAGCTCATGGAATACGGGACAAACTTCAAAAAACCTATGAAGGAGATAATAAAGTCAAGAAGGCAAAGCTTGAGACACATAGAAGACAATTTGAGAGTCTTAAGATGCGGGAAGAAGAATGTGTCACTACATATCTACTACGTGTAGATGAAATTGTTAACACAATCAAAAGCCTAGGAGAAAAGATTGAGGAATCCAAAATTGTTGAAAATATCTTAAGATCCCTCCCTTTGTATTTTGATGCAAAGGTGTCTGCTATTGAAGAAATGAAGGATCTTGACAAGTTGAAAGTGGATGAATTACATGGAATTCTCATTGCTTTGAGAACAATTGTTGATCAACCATCAAAAAGGGAGGTAGCCTTTAAAGTTTCAAAAAGGGGAAAAGACAAGGAGCATGCAACCAGTGATAGTTCAGATGGAGATTCAGATACTGAAGAAGCTCATTTCATGAGAAAATTGAAGAAAGGATCTAGAAAATATAAAGGAAAATTACTCTTCAAGTACTTTAACTACAGAAAAGTGGGACACTTCGCATATAAATGTCTCTATGCAAAGAATGAGGACAGTGATAGTGAAAAGAAATCTAAATATTTCAAAAAGGAGTATCAAGGTAAGAAAAAGTACTTCAAGAGATCTGCAAAAAATCTCTACTCAAAAGATCACAGCAGCTCAATAGAGAATAGTGATGAAGAGTTTTTTGAAGAAGAAATTTTATTCATGGCTGAAGAAGTAAACATTTCTCAAAATGAAGACAAAGACGGAGAAGGAGAACAATATGATGAAGGAGAAGTAGACCTTGAGGCTGACATTGTAAGTGCACTAAGTGAAATCAAGAAACTCAGAGAAAGGAATCAGACGCTGAAATTACAACAGCAAGAAGACAATGAATCTAAGGTCATCGCATCTCAAGCTCTTGAAGAAGCTGTAAAGAAGATTGTTGATTTAAAAATTCAAATCGAAAAGGCCAGAAAAATTGAAGAAGAAATTAGAAATCAGCTTAAACTAAAAGAAGAAAACTGTGAGAAGCTCGAATCTGAAATCATTTCTCTAAGAAAACTATTAGACAAATCAATGATACAACTGAACAAAGAACTGAAGAATGAGAAGCGTTCAGTATTGTTGGACAAGATCATCAGTTCACAAAAGGCTACTATTGATAAAAGTGGGCTTGGATATGAAGAAGGTCAAAGTTCCAAAGCTACTGAAACCTCCAAGCCAGCAAAAGAGCAACTTTGATAGCACAACAAATTCACAATCCAAAATCAGAAATAACACTTTCAAAAGACCTATTTCTAGGCAAGCTCACATGACTAGGTTTAACAATTCTTTCTTTTATGGTTATTGTTTCACATGCAATCCTTTTGGTCACAAAGCAACAAACTGTAGAGCATATGCAAGAAATGATTTCAAATATATGAATAGAAATCAAGGATTCTTGAATAAGAACTATTTTTCTCCTTTGATGAATTACAATATTATATGCTATAAATGCAATAATTTTGGTCATACAGCAAAAGCTTGTAGAAATGATCTAGCAGATTTTTCTAAGCAAAGCAAGAAGGAAGAAAAGTAGGATAAAGCAAAAGAAGTTACAAAGGTCTGGAAGAAGAAGGCGAATGAAGAAATAGTTGAATCTATGATTGTACAAACAGCCTTACATGCACAAAATGAGAGAGACAAATGGTACATTGATAGTGGTTGTTCCAAGCATATGACCGGTGACAAAAGCAAATTTCTCACTCTTAAAAGAACAAATGGTGGAACAAAAAGATTTGGTAACAATGCTTCAACGAAGATATCAGGTAAAGGCACACTCTTGTGTTGGATGACAGAAGGACAAAAGTAGAAAATGTTTTGTATGTTGAAGGTTTAAAACATAATTTACTGAGTGTGAGTCAAATGTATGACCAAGGGCACACTCTTGTTTCTAACTCTAATAGTTGTGAAATAAGTAAGGATGGAAAACATATTGCAGAAGGCAGAAGCTAGTAGAGTTACTAACAATCTTTACATTCTTGATGACATCAAAAGTGAGAAGTGTTGTTTGAGTCAGGAAGATGAAAGGTGGTTATGGCACAGAAGGATGGGACACTTGGATTTTGATAATCTTGTTCAGATCAACAAAAAGGAAGCTGTAAGAGATGTGACAAAGCTTAGAAAACCTTCAAACATCATTTGCAAAGAATGCCAATTGGGAAAGCAAACTAGAAGGAGTTTCAATTCAAAAGAATACTCTACTTCAAAGCCTCTTGAGTTGATCCACACCGACTTATGTGGGCCAACCAAAACAAAGAGCATGCAAGGTGAAAAATATTTTATGTTATTAATTGATAACTTTTCACGAATGACTTGGGTGGCATTTTTGAAAGAAAAATTAGAATCTCTTGAAAAATTTAAGGCATTCAAAGCCTTAGTGGAGAATGAGACTGGTTTGAAAATCAAATGTCTTCGTTCAGACAAAGGTGGAGAGTTCACCTCAAGTGAATTGTAGATTTCTGCAAAAAACATGGGATAAAAAGGCAATTCTCAGCGGCAAGGACACCACAACAAAATGGTGTGGTTGAAGAAGAAATAGAACAGTCCAAGAAATGACTCGTAGCATGCTAAATGAGTCAAAGGTACTTGATTTCTTTTAGAGACAAGCTGTCTATACAGTTGTTTACATTCAAAGTCATGGACTAATTAGAGCAAAACACAACAAGACTTCATATGAATTGTGGAAAAGTAAGCCTGCATCAGTAAAATATTTTAGAATTTTTGGGAGTCCATGCTATATCAGAAGGGATGAAGACAATCAAGGAAAGTTTGATCCTAGGGCAGATGAAGGAATTTTATTAGGATATTCTTCTAAAAGTAAGGCTTACAGATGTTATAACAAGAGATTACGCAAATTTGTTGAAAGTTTAAATGTGAAGGTTCATGAAGAAACAAACTTTCAAAACAAGATGCAAGGTGATGAAGGTAATTGCAAAGAAGATGAAAAGGAAAGCATTGATCAAGAGACACTTTCAAATGATCAACATGAGACAGCAGAAACAACTTCAGCAAAGACACCTACAAAAGATCAAATTGAGACTCCATCAAAGGCTCCATTAAAGACTTCATCAAAGTTTGTTCAAAGAAATCATCCAAAAGACTAGATTATAAAAGAAGACCAAGAACAACGAGACGAATTGTTAATTATTCCAAAGATGAAGATGTCTCTTTGTTGTCCAAGATTGAGCCCAAAAGTTTTGAAGAAGATAAACATTGGATAGCTGCTATGGAGGAAGAGCTTGATAAAATATAGAAAAATGAAACTTGGGAACCTGTCCCAAGACCCAAAGACAAGAACATGATTGGCACAAAGTGGGTGTTCAAGAACAAGTTGAAAGAAGATGGTCACGTGGTAAGGAAGAAAGCAAGACTTGTATGTAAAGGATATGCACAAGTTGAAGGTGTTGATGTTATAGCAGCTACGGTCTGCACTTCATCACACGAATTCCAAGAAGAAAAGATAAATTAAATGCATAGCCTCTCGGCTATTTAATTTATACCAAACAATAAATGTAAATGCTAAAGGGCCGACCCTTCTTGGTTCACATATTTTAGTCTTGGCTTGAGCCGACTTTATGTATTTATTATTTATTTTGTATGTGGGCCAACCTATGTTGAAGAGGCGCCACACTTGTATAAATACAAGGTCTCATTTGTCATTGTATAATCAAATCACTCAAGCAAGTTCGCATTTCCTATAGAGCAGAATTCGCACCATATAGCAGCAGTCCGATTTCAAGGAAGAAGATATTCATTTGTATCTAGTGCATCTAGGAGAGGTGCGACTTTGTTGTATCCATTGCAGGCCATTGTTGGGCCTGAGCTGTAAGCAGATTTCTGCCATTGTTCTATATTATAGAAGAGATTCATTGCTGGGTTTTTCTCCCTCAAGAGGAGGGTTTTCCCAAGGTATCTTTGTGTGTTCTTTGTCTTATGTGTTGCAATTCTTTTAAGTGCTTTCATTATTCAATCTGATCTAAGAAACACTAACATGGTATCAGAGCGGGTTCATCAGATTTGTCTAAGCAAGATAAGGGAAGATACCGATACGAGGCATATCATTATTCATATCGAATTCCTTAAGGAAGAAAAGCCATGGGAAAGGATTACTATTGAGGAGCGCTGGCTTTCATCAAATTCGAATAAGTCAAGAGTCTATCTGAAAATTTCGTGTTGTGCATCCAACCTCAGTTTCGTAGTGCACACTCCAAAAGTTGATTCGTTTTTAAAGGAGCAGGTAACACGCATCTGTCAAATTCATCTCTGAAGAATCCGCACAGTGGCAATCATCGGGCTGGTGTTTGGTTTAACATTATCACGAAGACTTTTGTGTGCGGCATACCAATAGAAGCATTCAATCCCCGAGCACGATACAGCATTATCATCCAAGCGGGACTTCAAACAAGGAGCTTTAAGCAACATCGGATCATTGAGCGATGCCACTGTCGACAGAGCTCCAAGATCAAAAGTATCACACCTGACACCTAGTGCATAAGAGATAGCCGCGCCGGAGTTTTTTCGCAGAAACTCATGGTCACCAAGCTAATCCATCGGATCTCAATGACTTCGGTCATCCACATCAAGTGGGAAGCTATTTGTCAAGGAGGCAACGGATACAGGGAAGTCACGGGAGTTCTCAATTCGCAAAGCCATAATCCTCTGGAAACTCACATATTCGTCAAGCACTAGTTATCAAGCATTGTCGTGATATCATACATGGTCGACTGGTGGAAAGATTTAAGTGTGTCGAGCTTAATCTCTACTGCTAGCATTGCTTGCTCATGCGGTATCGGATGCTGATCGAAATCTTATGCTATATTTCCTGTGTGTCTCTCTTGGGAGAATAAGACAATCACCCTATTCAATCGCTTCTCAATTTCATGTTACCGTGGTGAAAGCACTTCCGTCACAAGAAGCTTTCAGTGATCGAACTATTGATAGTCAAATACTCTTAATTGTTCTGTGGTACTTGGAAGTTCTACTCCAGAACATAGGATTTATATGTGAGGACCGACCCAAGGCATACGACCGCTGCCAATCTATATAATGAGTGGTATTGTCGGGTTCATTCAGCAATAGGAACATCTGGAGGATTTTGAGATTGCTGGCACTGTGTGTGTTCTGCATCTATCAAAGGAGACGCAATTGATGAAAGCTGATTTCATTCGAAGCCATTCACAAAAGTGTGACGGACTTGAGCGGTTGCAGTGAACACTGGTGAAGGCCGAAAATTGTTAAATGGAGGCCGAGGCTATTTAGTTTTGTTTCTGAAGGTGGCGAAGATGAGACATAGCTACAAAAGTCTGCTCTAAGCGCAAGAGCAACATATCATACGGTGTCCACCCTTCAGAATATTTAAGAGATAAGTATTCTTTGCTTTTGATTGTATTTACTATTCTAGGGTAAAATTCAATTTGTTGAGTTATGCAATTCTGACATTATTTACTTAGTATTATGTGTGACTAGTAAATAGTGATCACTGTAATAAGATTCTTTAGATTTATTCATTGCAAGTAGGATCATGCCAATTTGTGAAGTTTGTCTTTTATTTTGCTGAGATTAGCTCTTCTGTGAAATTGAAAGAAAGACATGTCATGATTAATGAATTAACTATCTATTACTCGGGAGATTTTTGAAATCCATGAGATAAGTATTGCATGGTTGAATAATGTTCATGAATTGTTTCATTGAGATAACCTGAGCATCAAGCAATCTCGAAGTCTTACCGAATGAAGAAATGATCAAGCTTGGAGTCATAGCTTGCAATCATTGGACTACATTGATGGCTAGAGATATCTCTTGAAGTCAAAGTATCTTTCAGGTCGTCATTGTGTTCAAACTGTGAAGGGTACGGATTGATCTGAGCTCAAGTAAAATGTATCACACTATGTCCAGCATTTGGACCTATCAGAATAGTTAAAAAGATAAGTATTCTTTGGTTGCTGAGTTATATCATTTTTGGATCTTGTAATTAAGAGAGATAGTAGATTCTCTTGAATTGTGTTGTGTTCACTAGCATAAGATCTTTGGAAAAATTTCATTCATGATATAGCTTGTACGATTCTAAATCTTGATATTTCTTTGGATAATTATGGACTGTTAGTAATCTCTATCTAAAATGCTTCCTGGACAGGTTTAGGGGGAAGAAGATTATAAGAGATTACTTAGTGATGAAAAGCTTGAGGCATCTTGTGAAGAAGTCATGTCAACCAAAGAAATGATCAAGAGGGAGTAAACACTAGAGGGACTGAGTTGATGGCTAGAGGGAGTACATCTCCAGAAGTCTTCTTTGCAATCTCTGAAGCCAGGATCGAGAGGGAGTCTCAGTATCAGAGTTCCTTTGTTTAATGAGTTCTTCTTTGAGAGAAGTTCGAGGTGAAATCCCTTCATAATGCAATTCTCTATTGAGAGAGAATTGAGGTGCAAGCCCTTGATAATGCAATTCTCTGTTGAGAGATAGTTGAGGTGCAAGCCCTTGATAATGCAATTCTATATTTGAGAGAGATTTGAGGTGAAAGCCCTTGTTTCCACCCTCTGGGAGAGCTATGGTGGATGTCATGTGTGTGACTCCATGACACCATCACGTGAGGGAATCCTTGATGATTTTATATATACCATCTATGGAAGTAGCCATAATGGTTAATATCACATTGAGGTGATATTCTATTTTGTTTTCATTCTAATATGATGTGTCCTGTGCAGATGGAAGTTCATCCCTAGCTGAGAGGGAGTGTTGACGTTATAGCAGCTACGGTCTACACTTCATCACACGAATTCCAAGAAGAAAAGATAAATTAAATGCATAGCCTCTCGGCTATTTAATTTATACCAAACAATAAATGTAAATGCTAAAGACCGACCCTTCTTGGTTCACATATTTTAGTCTTGGCTTGAGCCGACTTTATGTATTTATTATTTATTTTGTATGTGGGCTGACCTATGTTGAAGAGGCGCCACACTTGTATAAATACAAGGTCTCATTTGTCATTGCATCATCCAATCACTCAAGCAAGTTCGCATTTCCTTAAGAGCAGAATTCGCACCATATAGCAGCAGTCCGATTTCAAGGAAGAAGATATTCATTTGTATCTAGTGTATCTAGGAGAGGTGTGACTTTGTTGTATCCATTGTTGGCCATTGCTGGGCCTGAGCTGTAAGCAGATTTCTGCCATTGTTCTATATTATAGAAGAGATTCATTGTTGGGTTTTTCTCCCTCAAGAGGAGGGTTTTCCCAGGGTATCTTTGTGTGTTCTTTGTCTTATGTGTTGCAATTCTTTTAAGTGCTTTCATTATTCAATTTGATCTAAGAAACACTAACATGGTATCAGAGCGGGTTCATCAGATTTGTCTAAGCAAGATAAGGGAAGATACTGATAAGAGGCATATCATTATTCATATCGAATTCCTTAAGGAAGAAAAGCCATGGGAAAGGATTACTATTGAGGAGCGCTGGCTTTCATCAAATTCGAATAAGTCAAGAGTCTATCTGAAAATTTTGTGTTGTGCATCCAACCTCAGTTTCGTAGTGCACACTCCAGAAGTTGATTCATTTTTAAAGGAGCAGGTAACACGCATCTGTCAAATTCGTCTCTGAAGAATCCGCACAGTGGCAATCGTCGGGCTGGTGTTTGGTTTAACATTATCACGAAGACTTTTGTGTGCGGCATACGAATAGAAGCATTCAATCCCGGAGCACGATACAGCATTATCATCCAAGCGGGACTTCAAACAAGGAGCTTTAAGCAACATCGGATCATTGAGCGACCCCACTATCGACAGAGCTCCAAGATCAAAAGTATCACACCCAACACCTAGTGCATAAGAGATAGCTGCGCCGGAGTTTTTTCGCAGAAACTCATGGTCGCCAAGCTAATCCATCGGATCTCAATGACTTCGGTCATCCACATCAAGTGGGAAGCTATTTGTCAAGGAGGCAACGGATACAGGGAAGTCAGGGGAGTTCTCAATTCACAAAGCCATAATCCTCTGGAAACTCACATATTCGTCAAGCGCTAGTTATCAGGCATTATCGTGATATCATACATGGTCGACTGGTGGAAAGATATAAGTGTGTCGGGCTTTCTCTACTGCTAGCATTGCTTGCTCATGCGGTATTGGATGCTGATCGAAATCTTATGCTATATTTCCTGTGTGTCTCTCTTGGGAGAATAAGACAATCACCCTATTCAATCGCTTCTCAATTTCATGTTACCGTGGTGAAAGCACTTCCGTCACAAGAAGCTTTTAGTGATCGAACTATTGATAGTCAAATACTCTTAACTGTTCTGTGGTACTTGGAAGTTCTACTCCAGAACATAGGATTTATATGTGAGGACCGACCCAATGCATACGACCGCTGCCAATCTATATAATGAGTGGTATTGTCGGGTTCATTCAGCAATAGGAACATCTGGAGGATTTTGAGAAAGCTGGCACTGTGTGTGTTCTGCATCTATCAAAGGAGACGCAATTGATGAAAGCTGATTTCATTCGAAGCCATTCACAAAAGTGTGACGGACTTGAGCGGTTGCAGTGAACATTGGTGAAGGCTGAAAATTGTTAAATGGAGGCCGAGGCTGTTGAGTTTTCTTTCTGAAGGTGGCGAAGATGAGACATCGCTACAAAAGTCTACTCTAAGCGCAGGAGCAACATATCATACGGTGTCCACCCTTCAGAATATTTAAGAGATAAGTATTCTTTGCTTTTGATTGTATTTACTATTCTAGGGTAAAATTCAATTTGTTGAGTTATGCAATTCTGACATTATTTACTTAATATTATGTGTGACTAGTAAATAGTGATCACTGTAATAAGATTCTTTAGATTTATTCATTGCAAGTAGGATCATGCCAATTTGTGAAGTTTGTCTTTTATTTTGCTGAGATTAGCTCTTCTGTGAAATTGAAAGAAAGACATGTCATGATTAATGAATTAATTATCTATTACTCAGGAGATTTTTGTAATCCATGAGATAAGTATTGCATGGTTGAATAATGTTCATGAATTGTTTCATTGAGATAACCTGAGCATCAAGCAATCTCGAAGTTTTACCAAATGAAAAAATGATCAAGCTTGGAGTCATAGCTTGCAATCATTGGACTACATTGATGGCTAGAGATATCTCTTGAAGTCAAAGTATCTTTCAGGTCGTCATTGTGTTCAAACTGTGAAGGGTACGGATTGATCTGAGCTCAAGTACAACGTATCACACTATGTCCAGCATTTGGACCTATCAGAATAGTTAAAAAGATAAGTATTCTTTGGTTGCTGAGTTATATCATTTTTGGATCTTGTAATTAAGAGAGATAGTAGATTCTCTTGAATTGTGTTGTGTTCACTAGCATAAGATCTTTGGAAAAATTTCATTCATGATATAACTTGTACGATTCTAAATCTTGATATTTCTTTGGATAATTATGGACTGTTAGTAATCTCTATCTAAAATGCTTCCTGGACAGGTTTAGGGGGAAGAAGATGATAAGAGATTACTTAGTGATGAAAAGCTTGAGGCATCTTGTGAAGAAGTCATGTCAACCAAAGAAATGATCAAGAGGGAGTAAACACTAGAGGGACTGAGTTGATGGCTAGAGGGAGTACATCTCCAGAAGTCTTCTTTGCAATCTCTGAAGCCAGGATCGAGAGGGAGTCTCAGTATCAGTGTTCCTTTGTTTAATGAGTTCTTCTTTGAGAGAAGTTCGAGGTGAAATCCCTTGATAATGCAATTCTCTATTGAGAGAGAATTGAGGTGCAAGCCCTTGATAATGCAACTCTCTGTTGAGAGAGAGTTGAGGTGCAAGCCCTAGATAATGCAATTCTCTGTTGAGAGAGAGTTGACGTGCAAGCCCTTGATAATGCAATTCTCTATTTGAGAGAGATTTGAGGTGAAAGCCCTTGTTTCCACCCTCTGGGAGAGCTATGGTGGATGTCATGTGTGTGACTCCATGACAGCATCACGTGAGGGAATCCGTGATGATTTTATTTATACCATCTACGGAAGTAGCCATAATGGTTAATATCACATTGAGGTGATATTCTATTTTGTTTTCATTCTAATATGATGTGTCCTGTGCAGATGGAAGTTCATCCCTAGCTGAGAGGGAGTGTTGATGTTATAGCAGCTACGATCTGCACTTCATCACACGAATTCCAAAAAGAAAAGATAAATTAAATGCATAGCCTCTCGGCTATTTAATTTATACCAAACAATAAATGTAAATGCTAAAGGGCCGACCCTTCTTGGTTCACATATTTTAGTCTTGGCTTGAGCCGACTTTATGTATTTATTATTTACTTTGTATGTGGGCCGACCTATGTTGAAGAGGCGCCACACTTCTATAAATACAAGGTCTCATTTGTCATTGCATCATCCAATCACTCAAGCAAGTTCGCATTTCCTTAAGAGCAGAATTCGCACCATATAGCAGTAGTCCGATTTCAAGGAAGAAGATATTCATTTGTATCTAGTGCATCTAGGAGAGGTGCGACTTTGTTGTATCCATTGTTGGCCATTGCTGGGCCTGAGCTGTAAGCAGATTTCTGCCATTGTTCTATATTATAGAAGAGATTCATTGCTGGGTTTTTCTCCCTCAAGAGGAGGGTTTTCCCAGGGTATCTTTGTGTGTTCTTTGTCTTATGTGTTGCAATTCTTTTAAGTGCTTTCATTATTCAATCTGATCTAAGAAATACTAACAGAAGGTATAGATTTTGAAGAAAAATTTGCTCCTATTGCACGTTTATAAGCTATTAAAATGTTCTTAGCTTTTGCTACTTTCAAAGATTTCAAGATTTATCAAATGGATGTAAAATCAGCTTTTCTAAATGGTAACTTGGATGAAGAAGTGTACATAGAACAGCCAGATGGGTTCATCATTTCAGAAAATCAGAACTATGTGTGCAAGCTAAAGAAGACACTCTATGGGCTGAAACAAGCTCCACGTGCATGGTATGCTAGATTGGATAGATATTTGCAGCAACAAAGTTTCAGATGAGGGATAGTGGACAGCAATCTCTATGTCAAGGATGAAGGTAATCATATGTTGATTGTTGTGGTTTATGTTGATGATCTTATCTTTGGAAGCAATAGTGAGAAGATGTGTCAAGTTTTTGCCACCAACATGCAGAAGGAGTTTGAAATGTCTATGCTTGATGAATTGTCTTTCTTTCTTGGTTTGCAAATTCCTCAATCAAATAAAGGCATATCCACTTTTCAAACCAAGTATATTAAAGAGATGTTAAAGAAGTTTAGAAGGGAAGATTGCAATCTTGTAAGTACCCCCATGGTTACAGGATGCAAGTTGAGCAAGAATGATGAGTCCCCAAATGCTAACCAAACTTTGTACAGGTCTATGATTGGAAGTTTGTTGCATGTGACAGCTACTAGACCTGACATTATGCAAGCAGTGTGTGGTGTAGCTAGATTTCAGGCTACTCCAAAAGACATGCATGTGCATGCAATTAAGATGATCTTCAAGTATCTCAAGGGTACTATGGACTATGAGTTGTGGTATCTAAAAGGCAAAGATTTCACTCTCACAACATACACAGATGCAGATTGGGATGGAAGTGTTGATGATAAAAAGAGCACAAGTGGAGGTGCATTTTTTCTAGGAGATTGCCTTGTATCTTGGCTGAGCAAAAAGCAAGCTTCTATTTCTTTATCTACAACTGAAGCAGAGTATAGTGCAGCATTGTCCTGTTGCACACAGGACCTATGGATGAAGAAAACCTTGAAGGACATAAAGGTAGAGTATGAGCATCCTATTTCTATCTTTTGTGATAACACGGGTACCATTAATTATTTAAAAAATTCAGTTATGCACTCTAGGACTAAACATATTCCAATCGAGTATCATTTTTTTAGAGAACAAGTCAATGATCAGCATGTTAAGTTGGAATATCTTGCTACTAAAGAGCAGATTGCAGATATATTACTAAGCCTCTTCCAAAGGAAACATTTGAATACTTGCAGAAGAAGTTGGGAGTGACTTCACTCCACCTTTGAGTAGTTGTTTAGACTCAAGGGGAGCTCTCTATTGTCACACTTTATCAGCCCCGTTTTAGTTATGTTGGTTGTTCAATTTGCCATTGATGTCAAAGGGGGAGTAGTGAATCAGGGGGAGCAGTATAGGTTTTAGAAGGTGTTGCCATAAATGACAAAGGGGGAGATTGTTGAATATTTTGTCATTGATGTCAAATTTGTGGTGATTGCAATTAAACTAATAGCTCTGTCATACCCCATATTTGCTTATAATGGGTGGATGGTTTAATATTTGGTTGTGGGTATTAGTGTAACCTTTATTCCTTGGTTGGGTGATTCATATTGAGAAGTGGAGGCAGCTAAAATATCCTCAACAATTTTAAATTTGAGTCCATACCATCCTGCTGGTCTGTACAACCTAACTCAATTGTATCATCTTAGTTCATTCAAAAGGATTGAAGGAATAAATCTGTGGTTATGGGTAATGTATTGAAAGCTTTCCATTGGTGATAAGATCAGATTAGAACCACCGTACTTCCTCATCGATCCGTACAAGAGCACCCAACCCTACCATGAAGTGTGAACAACATGCAGTGTGGAGTGTACCAATTTCATTGTAGTCAATAAAGCCAATGTTTGAAGAATTACGACATAATGACATTTGAAGGAGTCAAGAATGTGAAGTCACAAATTCCTTAAAAGAAGAATGAATCTTTTGAAATGGGATGCTTAAGAAGGAAATCATGAGCCTTTATTGATGCTTTCATTTGACTTTTTCTAGTGCTAGTAGACAAATATTTCCAAGTTATTCATCTACTGCCGAATTCATGAGGCATCGGACTATTTATTTTACCACCATCTTTTATTCCTAGCTCTCTATGAACATTCGTGGGCGGCTTGTAGCTATAGAGTTATCTTCTTCTTTTTTGAAAGGTTAAATATGGCCACTTGTTTCATGTGTTGTAGCATCATATTTGGATAACTAACGCAATTTTGTCTTTACGGCGAATTACTTTGTAATGCCTTGCAAAATGGGTGACGACTTCAACGCATTATTTTGTAACGGCTTGATGAGTGATGGCTTCAAATTTTCTTTGACAGATTCTAGCGGCTTCATTATTTTGGGGCGGTGGATCTTTTACTTCCAATGTTTTTGGTTTGTAGGGCGGCTTCAGTTTTTATGACGAGTTTATTCCTTTTTTGTGGAGTCTCTAGAAATGGGAAACAAAATTTAAAGGTATTCGATTTGTCTTCATGTGGATTCCTTTTGTTCTGGATTTTTCTAAGTGTTGCCAATTTTTAGAGCTTTTAGAACTCAATAATATTATCCTCAATATTCATGAACTAGTGTGGTAATATCATAAATAATGAAGACTGTGGGTAAAAAGACAACAAGCTATATTCTTTTGCAAACTATGTGAAGATATTTGAATTTGTGCAGTGTTTATAAAATCAAGTATGAAGTATGAGTTGGGTGAAATTTATGAAAAAAAAATTCAGTGTAATTGAGTTGGTGCTTCAGCAATTTAAAGTTGGTGCTTTAAGTGGGTTGGTGCTCACTGTTGTATTTGGAGATTAATGTCTCCTAGGTTGGTGCCCTTTTTTGATGTTAATAAGAGCAATTTCTTTGCCATGGTTTTCTACCCGAAAGGGTTTTCCACATAACTCCTGTGCCATTCATGTTGAGTGTTTATTCTTATAGTTTATGTTTGTTGATTTGAGTTTTTTTTTCTTATAGCATGTCTAGGTCACAATGCCATCAAATGTGTAATGTCTCGGTCAGATGTAGTGGTTAGTCTACCAAATGGTCCTTGTAGACTAACAAGGTGTTCAAGGGACCCTTGTAAGGGTAATCTTTGGCTCTTCAGCAGACCTTTTGGTGCTTATTTCAGTATTCTTTAGCTCAATGTCCCAATTTATTAGTGGTGCACCTTTTGGAGGCCATTCAAGACCATTTGACGCACACTTACTACTTTTAGTAAGTCACTTAGATGTGTTCCTCATACTTACTATTTATAGTAAGTCACTGGTATGGTCAGCAAGCAGAGTTTCTATATTTGGTATGGTGGCACAATTATATCTTAGAGTTATTTTGGTTAATATTGGTCATATGCATTTAATATTAATAACGTCAAATAATAAAGTTAAATTAAATAATTTAAATTTATTATTAAAATATTTTAAAAAGGGACTTTATTATAAAGGGGATATAAGTGATTTTAAAGTATACTTTATAATATAAGTTAAAGTGTCATTTTAAAAGGGGAGATATAAGTGACTTTTAAAGTATACTTTATATTATTAAGTTGTGCACCAAAATTAAATGTAAATTGGATGAAATGAAATTTAAATGTGAATTTGAGGTAAAGTTGAGAATTATAAAAGGGCATTTGAAGCTCATTTTATTCATTCATGATTATTATTCTTGTTTTGGAGAAATTTGGTGAAAAGCTTCAGCAAAGGTTTACTGGTTGAAAGCCAAAGTTTTTTGAGGACGAAAACCCTCAGGAAGAACAACTCAATATAGGAGTGAGAAATCTCCCAAGCCAACTTGCAAACAACTTCATTCAGAGGTTGTGCTTGTGCTTCAATGAATTCGAGAAGTTTTCATATTCAAGGGTTTGAGTGAAATATCAGAATGATGCAAATATATTGATCATTATTTTAGAGCAAAGAGAACTATAGGAGAACTTCAATAAACAGGTGATTGCCAGGTAAGGGTTTTTACAAGTTTCAAGGTTGGGTTTGGTATCTCAGATTTAACTAAACCCTAGGCGCTGCATAAACAGCTCTGAGTAAATGAATGTAGCCGTGGAAGTCTACTAAGTCTAGGGTGTGTTGTTCTAGAGGGGAGTCTGGTCTTTGAAGGAGGGAATCGACCATTTCTGAGAAGTTTCAGATTGGACATGTGACATCTTCTTGCTGCTGTAGACATTCTGACCTGTTTTGGGTGTGACTTCCTGCCTGGGTGTGCTCTTAATTGCTGTTGACAGCCTTTAGCAGTAGCTATCATCTGCTTCCAAGTGTATTATTGCTGCTGGGCAAGTTCCCTTTCTGAAAAATGTCATTCATTGGAGTGTCTCATCTATCTTGGTACTTATTTTCTGTAATAGAAGTTCTGATATATACATATCTCTGCGATATAGCTGATGCTCTTATCTTCTCACGTCTGAAATGCAGTCATTAGAGTCTGTTCTAGATCAGAAATACATTGCATAAGTTATTTTCTAAATCTGGGTAATAAATGATTAGCAATGAGAACCACCTTTAAACATTTGAATTGACAGTACTGAATATGCCATAGAATATCTCATTGTGCTTCAGTCAAATGTGAAATGAGTGAACTGTAGAGTTGATTATCAGACTTGTATTTTGCATCTCATTTGGTCATTATCATATTATATGCAATGTTATGAGTTTTGTTTATAAAATGGAACATCAAACAAACTGAAAATATCAGGCAAAATCAGAAAATTAAATATCCTATCAGAGGTGGGATATTACAAAAAAGCCTAACAAGAATTGTATTGGCGCACATACACCCAAGCAAGCATTAAAACATCAAAATCAGTAAATGCAACAACCTACTCCTACAAACTAAAAATGATTCAAAACAAAAACCAACGTGTAAAGCATGTGAAAACACACCAACAAACAAGATTCTAGGAGAAATTGATGAGATTAGATCAAAAATCGATAAGATAGAAGAAAATAGTGACTAAGCCCAACATTTGTTGAAAACAAGAAAAAATGGCCCTAAATCAAACTGAAGAGTATGTAATAGTGAAAAGTAGACCGATAAGGACATGTGTGTTAGGTTTGGAGAGAAATTGACATGTATAAGTCCAAAAAGAATGGATAATGGATAAGAATGCCAAAGAGACAACAAAAGAGGATCAACAATCATAATAAAGAATTGTATCTTGAGAATGTGTCCCTATAGTTTTACAAGTGTCCCTCAAAGCAAGGGCATCCTCAAGGTCATGAGGTCACAATATTGGATCAAAATGTCACCCATCATCAATTGCGCCCAAGCCTCAATAAGAGATCATCCCTAGGGAAGTCTCCCTTCTAGGGGGGCATCCAAGGGTGTTCATCCCCAAGATGGTTGAGAGACATCCAAACATCCCTCAACTATCTTGGGGAAATCGGGGTATCCAAGACATCAAAAAAATGTATTTTAAATTTAAAAAATCACAAAGAAGTCCTACCCTAAATCTTTAAAGGGTGAAAAGGGCCATTAAGGTCCCCCACTCTAAAACACCTTTAGAAACTGTAGCCTATACTCTTTTGCAATCACCAAAAGAGAATAGGAAACAAAACGGGGAGGAAAGTAGACAAGAAGAGGAAGAGAGAGAGAGAGAGAGATCACCAACTACTTGAGGTATGGTCCCAAATCCCATAATAATTCATCTTTCCACTTTCAAGTTTCTACTTCAAAGTTCAAACTAAATCATTCACGAAGCTGTTATATTTTAATTTCTATAAATACTAAACATTAAATAATGCCAATAAGAAAAACAAAAGGAAAATCCTTGTGTTTGTAGCAACTAGTGATTGTTTTTATTTTTTAGTTGCAATGGCCTAATCAAATAATCTCTTACTAGTCTTAGATAACTCAAAGAAAGATTGCAACTCCTAGGAATCCTCTTTATGCACCTCATGCAACTTGAAGTAATCCTTGTGTATGTAGCAACTAGTTATTGTTTCTATTTATTAGTTACAATGGGCAAATCAAATAATGTTTTAGGAGTCTTAGATAACTCAAACAAGGATTGCAACTTCAATATATCCTATATTCTTGTGCCTCATGTGACATGAAGTAAGAAAAACAAAAGGAAAATTTGTGCGTCTTGAAACCTTACTTCGTGTAGTAAGAGTAAGTTTTTCTTTGTTTCTGTGTTGCCAACATGAGTTCCTTTAGCCTAAGTGACAAGGAGGATGAGTTTAATATGTTAAGGAATCCGAAATTTGGCAGTGAAAGAGGAGGGAAGAGGGTAGTTGAAGGGAGTCCTCAAAGTGGTAATTTAGTTGGGAATGTGGTGAATTTCAATTGCCCTTCCAAGATTTTGTAAAATTTTGCCAACAGTCCATTCAAGAAGACAGCAATTTGCAACAAGATTAGATGTCATCAAAATAGTTAATTTGGGGCGGCTCACCAATCGAAATGTCATTTTTATTCCCTTGAATACTATGGCAAGAATACAAGAGTGAATGCAAACCTCCTACACATAACTAACAAAGGGGTCGAGATATGCAATCAGCTCACTTAGAAAAGGACTAAGACAATGAAATTGTATTATGGTGACATCTCCACATGTTATGTTAGTCGTATGCTAGCACCTTTTCTAGGGCTACTAGTGCTTAACAATGCAACTTCCTATTTTTATGTTGACTATAGTAGAACCTAAGGGGAAACATAAGGCCACTTTATCTCCAAACTAAATGGTAGCTATGTCTAATGTATAGGCCAATGATGAGGCAGGTGATATCATTGGCAAATTCTTCTTTGCCAATGGCATTCCACTCTATGTTGCTCACTCTCCTTATTTTAAGGAGGCCATCTCCAAGGTTGCATGAGTACAATCTTCATATGTGCAAACAAGGGAGACAAAATTAAGGACTACTATCTTGGATAAGAACTATTCCAAGATAAATGTACTAATGGAGGAAATGAAGACCACCGAGGTCTCATAGGGATGCAAAAATTGTCATGGATGGTTGGATGAACACTAAACACCATCTACTCATTAATATCATGGTCACATGTAAAGAGAGGCCTTGCTTACGGCAATTGACTATATGTATGTGAGGCCTTGCTTAGGGCACTTGACTATTTGTAGAACCATAAGGATGCAAAGTTGTGGTTTTAAATCCTTCAAGATGTCATTAAGAAAATTGGCCCTAACAATGTGTCACAAGTTTTGGCAAATGCAACATATGTGTGCATGACAACCTAGAAGTTAGTTGAAGCTACCTACAAGCATATCTATTGGATCTATTGTTGTTTGTATAGTTCCATGGAGTTTCGACACAGGGGAACATGGTGCAAGTTTCAAGGATGGAGGCCAAGGACCTAAATTTGGGGATGGTAAGCAAACAGCAATGCAATGTAATAGTACTTGAAAAAATAGTTATAAAAAAAGTATAAGGAATAACAATTAATAATGGTAACTATCTAATACTAAACATAATGCATTAACCAATGAAAATTCAAAATGTTGAATATCACTATATTATTATATTCAAATTGTCAATATGATGATTACATTCAAAAATGAAATACAATTGACCAATGCCTCTAATTACCATCCCCAAAGGTCATGGCCAACTCCTCATCACTACAACTAGTCAGCCCATCTAGCTCAAACTCCTCCAAATGGACACCAACCAACCTATTTGTACCGCATTATCATTAATGTGTGCTAACTCCTCTATCTCCTAAGTGTGGCAAATTTGATCTACTCAAAATGAATAGTGGTAGCATCCTAAGCACTATACATCTTTTGAATTCTCTTCATGAACTCTGCATTCACCTCAACACCTACAATAGGGGAAACTCTACTAAGGGCCTTGCACGTACCACTTCAAATCTAATGCATAGGCAGCCATATGCAAAGGAGTGTTAAGCTTCTCCCATCATTATTGAATGATAAGCCAAATCTATTCATTATAAAAATGCAAGGTGGGGTCTTTCACTTGTACGATGACCTTCATTTGGCCAAGAATGCTATTAATGCACTCATACACCTATCCAAGATTTGGAGTATTATCGTCCTCATATAGAATAACTATGAAAATTGGAGATGTGATTGAGACAGTGTACTTGGCATCAGCCCAATAAATGTCACTTTTCACCACTTCCTTCACCCTCTTCACTTGTTTTGATTTAGGATTGGGCCACCAATTCTATTTTTGTGTCATGACCATTAGTTGCAATGCCTCTTGCAACTAAAGCATCCTCTCCAAGATAATGAAGTATGATGCATATTTGGTCTCTACTAGTTTCAAAAAACCCATCTTGGAGAAAGTTTAGAATAGTGCATGTGACGTGTGGCGATTATAGATAAACATCTACACTTCTCTAACATCAAGAACCACCTATTAATTCACTCTAGTTTTCCATGTTCTTGAGTGTAGTGTGCATGGCGCACACACAAGGAGTATACCATATATGTTGTATGCTACCTCAACTAACTTGCCCAATGCTTTGAGCAAATGGGCTACATCTAGTGAAATTGTACCACATTGTCAAGGCCAACCTCCTCAATAGCATCTCTAAGGATTTGAAATTAATACTTGACATCATTGTGGTCCCCTAAACAATCAACATCCCTAAAGAAGTAAGGGCTCTCTATATATGTCACATTATATTGATGAGCAAACGATGCCTAATGTCGATGCACCCATCCATGACAATGCAACATCCACTTTTGACCCATGTGGCCATCATTTTCTCCATTAGGATGTTAATCTTGAAATAGTTCTTATCCAAGTTTGTAGTCCTCAATTTTGTCTCCCCTAGTGGCACATATGAATTCCCTGCTCTTATAAACTTATCCACAACCTCCATATAATAAGCAGAGTGAGCAACATTGAATGGACTGCCATTGGCGAAGAAGAATTTGTCAATGGCATCATCTACCTCATCTTTCATTTGAACATTAAAACACTATGTCACCAAGTTAGAAGCATCACTTGTCCCTCTATGTTTTCTCTTAGGCTCTATTGCACTAGATAGAAAAGGAGGAAAATGTAGCTATTGGAAAGTGCAAGTACCCCTCACTAGCGTAGTAGCAAGTGGTTTGTCTTCACCAATACTAAACAATTTATTTATCTCTACCCTCTGTTTAAGTGACAATTGGTCACATATCCCAATGCTTTTGCTTGGGATGTGAAGGAGATGCACATTGATTCTACTAATGTTGCCTTGGAATTCAAGGCCACAAAAATGCAATATTCATAGCCTGGTGCCACCCTTGATGTGTCAATCTTTAATTGTATTTTAGTAGCAAATTGTTTTAAAGGGGCCTTCTTGTCAAAGGGAACCTTGGTAGATTTTTCCAATATTTAGGATGGGCAATTGAAATGAGCATTTCCAATAAATCTCAACTTCTTTTACTTATGTTGTTTACATAAATGACAATTTGCAACTTTTTTTACTTATGTTGTTTACATAAATGACAAATTGCAACTTCTTTTACTGTTTTTTGTAATTAATTTTCAAATACTATTTTAATAGCTGTCCCACTAACATCCCCAAAGTCAGAGAAAAGAATTTGTCCACGAAACCCATCCTCATGTCCACCATCTCTAAAACTCAAAGAAACATTGCTCTTAACCAAAGAAGCAAAAAATTGGAAAAAATCATGAGTAATCACAAATCACTGGGCTTCACAATTTTTCCCCTCAAAAAATCACAATTTCATAAACTTGCTTATGACAATTTTTTCCCAAATACTCACCATAAAATTGCAATTACATTAGCCAAATCATGTGTAATCACAGGTTATACCAATCTTTGACTAGTTTTGTCTATTTTGTACTTCAACAAGTGATTTTTTGTTGAGATGGGGTTATATTACACATTTTTTTCACTTGTTTCCAAAGTGTTTTATCTTGTCTACATTTGTTTGGAAGGAGCAACATCAACTTCAAGTTTCAACAGCCCCTTCAGACTTTGGCTGCTCCATCACAATCTCATCCATTTTCCTATTGCAGAATCCATACTCCATTCTAGTTCGTAGTTAAACTTGAATATAGAAAAATGTTTATATGGGTCTGAATTGTAAATATTTTATTATCTGCTTTTCATTATGGCAGTTAATAGTTATCCCCTGTTACTGTCAAGATTGGACTACGCTTCCTCATCATACGTTCATTTCTGATGGTGTTAGACTGTTAGTAGCTGAAACCTGAAATGACCAGGGGTAGGGGACATAAGAAAGATTGTAAGGGTATAGTTAAATGTAATTATGCCATAAAAATAAACGATAACAAAATATTGTTGCCAAGGTCTATGCACCATCTGTAAGGTCTTAAATTAGCTATGGTATAAATAAACCCTCTTCTAATGATGGCAAAGTTAAGTTTTTTCTTTTCTTTTTTTGCATAAGGTAAACCAGAAAGAGGACCTCCAGAACTGTATATATCACATTAAATTGAATGTTTCTCAAGATCCAAAAGATCCAAGAGAAAGATCTATCTGTAAAATTCTGCACGGTAAAAGATTCATGGGAAAAACTATAATTAAATAGTCATAACGGGCACAAGACCAACATCAAATCCAAAAAGTAAAAATGTACAGATTCTCAAGTATAACTGACCTGCTTTACAAATCACATGAAAATAAAAGCTGTCCTTAATGAACAGAGATTAACTCCATCATGTGATTAGAATTTTAAGGAATAAAAGTACAGAAACAACTCTTCACACTTTTCTGGTTGATCAATCCACAGACCACAGTCTAGCACTGACCTTGATGAGATCAATCCAGATTCTGAGTGGATTGCAAATGACAATGTCATTCTCCCCCCTATTTTTTTTGATAGCTTAACAGAGGCCAACATTGATAGTGACGTGTTTGAACTTTGAATAACTTGGGAGAGGCTCTAACCCAAAAGCTTCATCATTAGGACCTCCAGCCCTCTAATGTGGCTGTCTTCATAGCAGCAAGAGCCATCCGCTACGTCTGATTTTTGGGAACTATGTACTTAGTTTGTAGGTTGACTTTGTACAAAGTAGTTTGTGATTGAAACTTTGAAAACTATTAGTATCCAAGGGGCATCATGTAGTTGAGGATTTTGCATAGTTACCGAGAGACACGTCTCCAACCCCTTGAGACGTGTCTCGGAGACTGGGACGTCTCTCCAGTACCAGAAAGTTTAATGCCATGATATTTTCTATAAATTCTTAAATTATATTAAAAAAATGGCATCCCCAAGTACCCCCATCGCCTATTTTCAAAAATAGTCATACCAGTACCGATACCAGTCTCCTGTACCAATACCAGTACTAGTCTCCCATACCAATACCAATACCAATCTCCTCGCAACCTTGGGATTTTGCATTCTAAATCTCATGGTTTAGTGGATGAAGAATAGCTTATTAAGGGGATAAAGGATTTTCTAATATGCAGTCTATTGAGGAGCTAAAAGATTTCTTTGAAACAATGAGAAGGAATATTGAAAACATACTAAAACCTATAAGGGGAAAGCTGATATAGAGAAAAGAGAAAAGCAATACCACATTGTGATCTAGTAAAGGTGTATCTGTGGAAGGATTGGTTTCCCAAATCCAATATAAGAAATGAAAAAATTTGATCCACATAATATTTTATGGAGATTAGTAGCAATTCTTGTCACATATATTTGTCGATCTTTAATATTGCTCATCTATGTGATAATAAAGAGGAGGAAATCGTGGCTAAAGCCAGCAGCGGATCAACCTCTAAGTTAATCATTTCCTGCAAAAGTAAAAGCGAAATTTGAGAAAATTTTAGAATTAAAGATGTTTGTTTTACCTTCTTGGCGTAGATGTAATGTCCCCTAGTTGAGGTATGCCTGAATTTGCTCAAGATGTAACAATTCCAACAATATAAAATAGTATTCTAAGTTAAATCACGTAAAAGTTATTGAACTTAAGAATAAATGAACAATTAATATAAATAGCATTGCCATATTTGTCTAGTCTATAGTTTCATTCCTAATAACCAGTCATAGAAAGGATTGGAAAGGAAAGCATGGTAGGGCGCCCAAATTTTGTTCATCACAATTAAGCCCAAGAGCATGGCAATCACCCCTTGGCCCCAAGTGGCAGGAACTTTCGTTACCATCCAACATGAGGTTGGTCTACTTACGTGGTGGAGACTGTTCATCACAACTGAGCCCAAAATCATGGCAATCACCCCTTGGCCCCAAGTGGTAGGAACTATGGTTACCATCCAACATGAGGTTGGTCTACTTACATTATGGAACCCAGGGACTATTCATCACAATTAAGCCCAAGAGCATGGCAATCACCCCTTGGCCCCAAATGGCAGGAATTTCCGTTACCATCCAACATGGGCTTGGTCTACTTACATTGCGGAACTGGTCTATTGCCTCCCCTAATCGTGTTCCCTTGCATATCCTTGCCTAATTGCTTATTGGGAAACTAATAAATTGAATCAATTATTGTAAGAGCCTTAAATAGAATAGCAATTTCCATTAGTGACTAGGTTAAAGAGATTATATCTATATAAACATTATACTCCAACATGATGCATACAAATCACTTGTTATATTCAATGAATGTTGCCTTTCTGAATGCAAATGTTTATTTATTTTCTAATCTCCTTTTATTTCATATTCATCCCAATTGATGTCTTAATGATTGATATTTGAATGATTTGAGGCTAGAATGGTCGATGCTTGAAAAGTTGACGTTGAATGATGGATGTTTGTATGTTTGATTGATTGAATGAATTGATAATTTATGATGATGATTTTCTAATTGATTGTTTGATTTGATAATTGATGATTGATTTGATGGATTCATGAGTGATGATTGGATGAGTGCTGATTTGATGCATTAGTGAGTAATGATTGGTAAGTGATCCTTGAAAGTTTGGAAAGATTTATCCTTTATACTTTATTGGTGAAAGAGTCGCCACTTTTTATAAGAATTGAGTCACCACCCTTTATTGCTACCTTTTTGAGAATAATAAATTATTTTTCCAAATTGATCTCTCTTACATGTCCTCCTCAAATGAAACCTTCTCCCCTTTATATCTTTCAATGTAAGGGAGAAGTCACACCTCTTCATCATGTCTGCCCTTTGCAAGAGTCGCAACCTTTCACAATTACTACCCTTTGAAAAAGTACAACCCTTCATAATTTCTGTCACTTCTTTATTTTCTTCCCGTTCCTTTCTTCTTCCATTAATCTGTCCTTGATTCCTATGCTCCCTTCTTTTTTCCTTCCCTTTTTTTCAAATGAACTCTTATCCCTTTTATATCTCATGTTTGAGGGAGTCACAACTCTTCATTTCATGCCTTTTGACCATTCATTAAACTTAATTAAATTTTAAATATATTAAATTTTATATATATATATATATTTTTTTAAATTTTATTATTATTATTTATTATTAAATCCTATCTCAAAAGGGGGACATTACAGTGCACCTAACGAATGGTATTTGATCAAGTAGGCAGACCTTGCAATAATTGATGCTTCATGCATCTCCCGCGCAGCACTAAAATGCCTTACCCCGGATCTGTTAGAAGAATTTTGTCAACAACGAATGGTTTAAGAGAAGGCTCGAGAATTCCAGTCTGGAAGGCTTTCTTGCGCGAGCATCAATCTCATCTCAGTGATCCTTAGTTTTACGGGCAGATGGCAATTATTAGAAACAAGCATTGTAAAGTTGTTTAAAAGTATGACTAAAAGCTTCTGTTAAGAAGAGGACCACTTGGAGGTTGAGTTACTTATGGGATTGGGAGACCTTTTTCTTTGTATAGAAGATTAGCATGGCTGATAAATTAAGGCAAATTCAACTGGACATGCATGCAAATAGGTTGTTGAATTACCTTGAGGGCCCAAAATGGTAGAAGTCCACTGATACAGATTATCGCCTTTGGGACCGGCGGAGCAGAGGGAGAGATCGTTGAGCTCAGCCAAGTCTTTTTGTATTCGTCTACCCGACGCTGACACCGACGCCCTCCTCGCCCATGGATTACCACCGCCGCCGCCGATGCCTCCGCCTCCTCCCGCCGTGCTCATCATCGGTACTCCTCTTACTTGCGCTTCATTTTTATCAACCCACCTCGCAAATTATAGAGACTTCGCTCCATGTATCTCCTCATATGGGCCACATGGTGGCTAGCAAACTATTTGTTTTTAAAAATAAAAAATATCATAGTGTTTGTAACGGAAGTTTAATGGAAAATACACTTTTCCTAATTCAATTAATTAAATGTTTTAAATAAATGCAAATTAATCTAGGCAATTAAAATTGGATGGATGTATTGTATTATTTTGAAAAGTAGATGACAAGGATTAAGGTATTTAATTGTAGGAATTATAATGAGGAATAATATTCGAAGCAACAAAGAATTTAACTTACATCAATATAAAAAATGGATGTCTTTAGTTTGATTGTGCTTCAAGGCTATAATATCTTTAGAATTATATTCTAGAATTATATTCTAATCAAATCCACATCTTATGGTATCACTCCTACCCACCTTTGGAATTATTTATAACTTGTGGAAATGAACCTATTGACAATGGATAGATGCAACCTATTTTGTTGTGATCTCTTCTCTTCATTAATTGCCAAGGACCAATAATATTGAAAATCACCTTAAAAAAATCATCAAATCATAAAGGAAAGTTCTCTTAGGTTAAGCCTCTTGATTGGACTAGCTTTACAATAGTGAAAATGATCGAAGATGACACTTTTTAGTCATACAAATGCCCTAAGATGAATTGATATAGAGTTGTATTCCTTTTAGTATTCCAAAGTGAAGTGTTATAAAGATTCCTTTAAGTGATGAAAATATGTGAATGATAGTTGATAATGTTTAGATGTGAGAATCATGTACATTGGATGTCTTTAAATATTAAGACATAGCAACTAATTGTGTGAAATGTATACCAACTCATATCATCATAATGATTAATGGAATAGGTAGGAGTTAGCAATTTTTTCAATTTTGGATCATTTCCACGTGGTATGGGATTATTTCCACACACTATTAGTTTTCCCGAGACCATAAAATGTTGATATGAAGATAGGGAAGAGATACTTTGACATGTGGGGCAATACATGCTTAATATTGGTAAATGTAATAGAATGAGTATGGGTGTGCGGGGTATGGATTAGATGGGGTCAAATGTATTGAAGTGAATATAAATGGAGAGGGGTTACAAATTGGGAATTGAGCCCAACTTTGTACAAGAGTTTGTCATTTGTTGACACATAAAAAATTTAAGTCATTTCATTTAAATGGGCCCAAAACTAAATGAAAATTCATATGTGAATGAAAATTTTACTGTTACATTTCTCCCCACTTTAAGGTGCATGTCAATCCTAACAAGGACATGTATTTCAAAGTAAATGAACACTCACAAAAATACATGTAAAGTAAATATTTGAATATAAAAGGATATTGAGGTCCATGTAAAGTAATAGACCCCACTAGATATCATTGTGTTTGTTCATCCTTCAACATGTGCTCCATGGAAACCTACAAAATAGAGAATAGGTATGTATTAAGTAGCTTATGTCATGCAAGTAAAGATAAAAATGATTGCAAGCTAAATTTAACATCTATAATCATCAAAAATAGAGAGAGAGAGAGAGAGAGAGAGAGAGAGAGAGAGAGAGTAAGGTTAGAAAAAATTACCTATACAAAAAGTGATAATGATAATGGTCCACCTAGTGTAATGGTTGTAGGATGACATAGCATATTAATTGCTACCAAATCATGTGGCCATAATTTATCTAGACAATGTGATGAGTTTATGTAGGTATTTTAACTATCTACAAACTCAATAAAGAACTATTAGCAATAGGATGTGCCCAATTCAATTATTTGCATCCATCAAATATGAGGAATTAAAGAAGGGGGAAAATGGAACATGATATGTAAAGGTAAGCTAGGCATGGACCTTGTATCATGTGAAGTAAATAAATGTCACAAATGTATCATGAAATAATAAGTTAAAGCATCTTGAATTGGAGGTATGGTAAGAACATGGGCTAGAGATAAGCATGAAGGAATATATGAAAACAAGTATATATCATACTTACTAGTC
Organism: Sequoiadendron giganteum; assembly: GCA_007115665.2. Taxonomy (NCBI): domain Eukaryota; kingdom Viridiplantae; phylum Streptophyta; class Pinopsida; order Cupressales; family Cupressaceae; genus Sequoiadendron; species Sequoiadendron giganteum. Next base: position 370,287,772 of record CM021108.1, on the reverse strand, counting down.
AAAAACATTCATTTAAGTACATAAAACACTAAAAAAGGTATATGCATCTAATGTGGCTCTAAGAATATGAGCACACAATGGTTGAGTTAAGGCAGTAGGTCCCTAATAGTAAGATGAATCTAGGTAAATGACATATTAGGTGTTGTCATGCAACTAATAGTGCAAGGAAGGTTATGGTACCTTATGGTATCCCTAGTGTGACTCTAATAGTATGATCACATAATATAATGGGGAAGGCTTGATGACACAAGTATGATATGATAGCAAGATAGGATCAATGAATGGTGTGGATGTAGGAAAGATCATAAAAATATGTGGATGCATCAATAATAAGGTAAAAATGACTCTTTGTGGTTAGAAAATGTTATCATAATAAAAAATATGTAATCAAATCAATAGATAAGTGTACAGTTAAGATGCGTCTTATCAATATTTGTTCTAAGGGTTGTAATTGTGTTTTAATAAATTCTCAAGGCATGTGTCATAGAGATAAAATTGGAAAACAAAAAGCGCTTGTGTGGTCTACAAATGTCTCAAGATGAATAAATAAGCATCATAACTCAAATTGATCACCAATTTGTATTATAGGTCATAAAAGTCATCAACATAAAATAAGGCTATATAAATGCACAACCATGAAAAATTACTCAAAAATGGGGCTAGGTCACCCATCATTGGCAAAAGTATGTATCATTATCCATGGATTTGGTAAGGTACAAAAATTGGGCTCATAGAACTCATTGTTTGTGATTTATCGATTTACACTTGACCATATATAGGAGGGTGAATAATAAGAAGTAGCTTTCATTCTTACACAAAACCTTATAGATTTTAACCCTCCAAATCCTAGAACCTATTAATGTATAATTTTATCTTTTCATTTAATTTATTTATACTATTAAATTTTATGTTTCTAGGATAGGATAAGCTTGCGTAGATAGGTAGCTAATTAGATAGGTTATTTTTGCATCATGTGACTTGTATTTTCCTAGTTTGATGAAGATGTGGTGCACACATGTGACTACATCTCCTTTATCTCACAATGGTTTTACATTCACCTCTCTTGATGTTATATTCTATGCATACCCACTTGTATCTCTCATTTGAGTGAATCTAAAATCATCATTCTATTTTTGCATCCTTTGATAGAATATAATTATTCTCATTTGGATCTCTTTTTTGCTTTGATTAAAGCTCTTTGATCTTGGGTAGCTATCTTCATAGCCAAATCTTAAACAATATTAGATCTAGTGGAATTTATTCTTATTAATTTTTTTAGAGGTCTAGGTTGTAGATAGAGAATTAGAAAATCTTGAGAGAAATATTAGATTTTGGGGAAGCTCTTCTTTGTGGCTTTGTATTATAAGTTCTCTATTGAACTTTATGGAATAAATTTGAGTTTACCATTGAGTCAAAAACATTCAAGTAATGATTTTTTTTTCATTTTTCCTTTGTTTCATCCAAATTAAACTTTGGACGCTAGATTTGCAAGGTTTTTATTTAAGAGGTGTTTGCAAGATCTAAAGTATCATCATTTTGGAGCATTTTGGGTTAAATATGACCCTACCATCTATCCAAAATCCCCCAAAACCCATAATTTTTTTGTCATTTTGAGATTAGAGCACTTGGACCAAGACCCTCAAAGAATTTGATTTTTTGATTTTTTCTCCAAAAAAATCTTCTATTTGTAGAAGGTCATACTCCTCATAATGATCTTGAAAAAAGTTAATTTTGGGTTTGCTAAAAATAGGAATTCAAGAGCTTTCCTACTAGTGGTCACAATAAGCATGTAATATTGAGCAAGATATGATGCTCTAAAATTGACCTCTTATTTTAACTTTTGATATTTTTTTATAACACAAATTTTAGGAATTTTATTAGATTTTATTATATGTTGCAATTTGAAGTAGATTTATAATTTCATTATCATATCCTTGTAGTGGCATCTATAACACATCAAGATCAATACTACCTTGCACTTTTTCGTAAGTGATAATAGTACATGCACTAAATATAAAGTACAAAAAATATTTTGTACTAGAGGGTTCATGATTTTGTATATTTTGGGGGTGATCTTGTGATTGTTCATTGCTTAAATATTTTCATGATTGATTAGTCTTAGGAGTTAACATGTTTCTTACACTATCTCCTTTCCACTTGGGTATCCCATTAAGACTTCTCCTACTATCTCTATATATATCATGACATCTCCAATATCTTCTCATGTTTAATATGGATGAATGTTGGTCATATAGGGTTGTCCCTCTTCAACAAGATCATTCTTTGAAGCCTTTAAAAAGCACGTAGATTCAAATGTTCTCTTTATAAGAAGAAAATTCATGATGAAAACTATTTCTTCCTAAAACAAATTAATAAACTAAAGTAGCTTCTTTAGGAAAATCACACTAGTTTGCTAGATTATTCTGCTCTAGCATTGATAGATACATTTGGTGTCCATACTCAGACATCTTGTGTGGACACATCATCATGAGATGATAATTGTAGTTAGATGGTATGCATGGATATCTCATCTCCATCATCACCTACTTCTATTGAGTTAAGTGTTACTTTATGCATAACTTTCAAAGACTCGATACAATAGGGTATTCATTCTTTTTAGAGGGATTTCATTGGGATGAGTACTTAATAGAGCTTAAGTGTTTATTTGTGATTCATTTCTTGTAGCTTTGGAAGACATTATTAAGGATATTCAACTCCTTTTTGATGAAAAATCCTATGTATTTACATCATCTTCTTCAAATTTCATGAGGGCACCTTCAAACCCTCATATTCCTTCTAGAAGATTTCATACTAACAACTTTTTAGATATTCATGAGTCCACATATCTAACTCAATTCTCATTCATATCAACATCTTTAATAGAATTACTAGATTATCATCAGTTCATTTGTCTTACCTATGGTGGACACCAAACATCTATGGTTACTATAGCTAAATCTCACATGGTACCCACTTCATCATATCAATATTTGTCATAGTTTGGCATTGGTTTGGAGAAGATTGAATAGTTTACAGAGGAATCATCCACATATTTGATGCCTGATCCATATTAGTTTCTTCATGGTTTTTTATTGTCGCTCTATTTAGTTAGGCCTAGGACTCATGATTTGATTGTGGTACTTTCTGGCATTAGTATGACAAAAATTGAGCAACTTCTATAGATCTAGATTACAATATTTTTTCCCTCATACTCCTGTTAGGAATGGGAAGGTCTTCTACATTCACATTTGAATTTATTTCTTCCCAAGTGGAGGAATATTGTTCAATGTTCATGGATCATCTTTGAAATTCATAATCAAGCATCTACAATCAAGATAGAAGAATACACATTGAGGGAGTTTGCATGGTCTCTCTTCTTCTCTCTATTATAGGGGAATTTTTCCTTGCATGAGGTTTTGTTCTCACGTATTTTTAAGGGGTAACCTCAACCTTCTCTCTTCATCCTCTCTTGGGGGAATTTTTTCCTATGATTTTTATCCTTCTCTTCTTTTTGAGGGGATAGCATATACCTACACATTTTCTAGGATCCATCCATTCCATTTTCCCTACCCAACTAAGATACACTCATGGGGTTGTTGGTGCATTACATTTTTTATGCATTTAGTTTATTATATTTTCTAGTAGGTTACTTTTGTACCATATGGCCTACAATTTCCTATTTTGGTGTAGATGCACGCACATGTGTGACTACATCTCTTGTATCCCACATTTGGTGTATATTCACATCTTAGTGTTGTATCCTAATACTCATTTGTAGCTTTTATTTGAGAAAACCAAAATCATCATGGTATATTTATATCCTTTGATAGAATATAATTATTCTCTCATTTTATGTCTCTTTTGTGCTTTCATTGAAGCCCCTTGATCTTGGGTGGCAATCTCTATAGCCAATTATTAAATAATCATTGTAATTTGGCATCATGATGCAACATTGAAGCCACATTCCTACACAAGGTTATTGAGTATGTACCAAAATTAAATGAGGCAAGTACCTATATATGATGACTCAACTTTTTAACCCAATTTTTCCTAATTTTGTACAAAATTGATTTTGAAAAATGTTTATTTTTTTTTAAAATGTATAAGGGATCATTATATTAGTCTTTTTAAACCCATATATCTAACTATTTAATCATGTGATTGACCTATGACACTGACCACTACTAGTCAAACCTTAGTTTTTAGCATGGTTTGTATTAATTTTTCATTAATTTTTTTATTGATGATGAATTAATTGTCTTTTCTTTGGATTTTTATGCATGGATTAATCTAAAGATCCATGAGAGCCAAAAAATTAGTGCATTAGAAGCATGCAATCACTTCCACTCACCAATGCTAATTGGACCTTGTTAGAGGTAGCAAGGATCTAAGAAAATGGTCATGTTACCTCATTTATACTATGATATTAGGGTAAAGAGGTGGGATTTAGTCACTAATACTCTTCACTTGCCTACTAGAGAGATTCAATTATGTTGGAGGATTTTTGGTGTATCATGCACCTCCTAGTTAAAACTAGAAGTGAGTTGAGACTCAACACACCATATAGTAGAAGTATATATATATATATATAGGTTATTGGTGCAAATAGCATGATATTTATAAATAGGATTAAATATCATATATTGAGACTGTTCTTGGTGGTATGCCCCCAAGGTACAAGTGTTTATTATTAATCATTAGTATTATTGTCTTATTTGATGAAAATGAGTCCACCATTTATTATGGGCTTGTTGAGGTGCATTGGGACACTAAGCAAAATAAAGGTCTCTTCACATAGAGTAAGTTCATGATTACTCACATGTCTTATAGTTTTCATAGATTTTTTAATAGGATAAACACTGAATTTGAGTGATTTACTCCTCCATACTTAGGTGTATAAGAATATTTGTATTCCATAGGTTTTAGGTATCTCATTTATAGCAATGGCAAGCATAATGCTAGTATTTTATTGGGATACTAGAAATGTAGGTCAATGTAGGAGAGTTAGACCCCAAAATCATGGAGGTAGTTATTTGATGTATTGACTCCAATAGACATCACTTGAAGGCCTTATAGACATGGGGCTACTGATGCAAATGATAGGTTTTTGTTGAGTTGAATTCCGTAGTCTCCATGTCTTATTAGCCATTAAGCTATAATTATGGAGCACTTGTAGTATGAGAGAGTGATTATATAATTTGGGCTCCAATATATCACCTCACTCTAATTTATACAATTTTTATTAAATATATTTATTTAGGAGGGGGCAGAGGGGCAAGCCTCATATCATGGATAAAGCCCCAATGAATGATGATGAGAGAGCTGACCTCATATCACTAACAACAAGCAATGATGTGTGGTTATGTTTAAAATTTTAGGCATGGTGTGATACCAAGTGACCTCCATAATTTTATTTTGAATGATCTTGAGAAGTTTCCAACAACAATTACAAGAGATGATGCACATGCACCTCTTGATGTTGCACCACTCTAGTGTATCCTTATAGATGACGAGTGATAGGATGGGGGCCCAACTATAATAAAATGATTCTTTTAATTCGGTTTTATGGTTATTGCTTTAATTTATCCAAATATAAATAATGATAGTCATGATATTTCTTTGTGTAAAATCCATCATTACTAGTCCCTTTATGATTCTGTAGTGTTCCAATTTTGTGATAAATTGGAAGTGCTATATTGACTTATGTTAGATGTAGAGTGTCAATTTTAGAATAGTTGTGTATAATATGAGATTATATTACTTTTGTTAATTGATTAAAGATGATTATATGATTATATTTTTCATAACAATGCTACTAAAGTATATGTGGGAAGATTATGATGTGCAATAGGAATAAGCATCAAGGAAGAAGAACTAGATTTTAGTGCTAAAATGTCCTCAAATAATCCAAGTGTATGGGAAAAGGCTAATTAATTAATATAATAATAATTAATTAATTTTTAAAATAAATAAATAAATAGTATGGTGCATTATATTAGATTATTTATTTTGGTAATGAATTTATTTTGAGAAAATAAATAAGTTTAATTATTTAATTATACTATTTTTTTATTGATGAATTAGAAAGGATATTTTCCTAATATCTATTCAAAAGAAAAATCTTTTATTATAAAGAATGGAAAAAATATATTTTAATATTATTGATTTACAAAAAGAATTTACATGAGAAAGGAAAAGTTATTTCAATATATATTTTTTTAAGAACATGCTATTATATTTTATTTTACTTGAAGAAAAAATAAAGATTTATTAAAAGAGAAAAAAAATATTTCTCATTATGTTTCTTCTTTAGATTATCATTTTTTTATTATGAAATGGAGAGAACAAAAGAACAGATGCTTGAAGATTTTGAAGGTACTTTTGTGGAAGAATTTTTTTGTGGTTATCCAATTATTTTGGTTCATCTCCATTTATTTTTGAAATTGCCACAAGGTTGAGGTAGGGTTATTTTATGAATGTTTAAAAAAATGGATTAATAATTAGAATAGGTTCTTTGTGAAAGAGGTTGTGTTTGATTTCTTGTGAAAGAAGAAAATTATGGACATATCAAATAGTGATTTGGGTATTTATTATTTTGGTGTGTGTGGTTTAATACTATTGAATAAATATTTCCATCAAGATTTATAGTTTTATCCATTATATCTTATCTTTTATGATTAAAACACACTAACGAATTTTTGGTTAAATTGATATGAGAAAAATCAATTTGTTACATCCACTATAACTTCTATTTTATTAACTAAATTTTTCTAAAAATTAAGAGACATGCATAGACATATTATTTAAATCCACAAGAAAAACGAGTCATACCTAGATTGTACAACATGAGATATTAGTAATTTAGTGACTTTCTATTTGCATTGATAATATAAGAATCAAGTCTTATTAATTATTTTATCTATTCATATGATATCTTTTGTATCATAATTTATTAAATTTATGCGATTGAATTAGAATGATAGGATTTTAAATCCTAAGAAAACTATAGCGTGACATTCTAGTGTTTTGAAAGTGAACTATTATTTTACCTCCCACAGGTTTTTAGAATTGCATATGATACATAAGTGTTTGTATGACTATATTTTGACTATTTGAACAATCTAGAATCAATGGATTGTGTTATTCAATATTTTATTAGTTTTTTGTTCATGTAAATCCAACTTATCTTGATATTGTTTTATCTCCTTAGGGAGCTAAATCCATTGATTTGTGACATCTTGTTAGGGTTTATTTGTATTAAAATTGTGAAATGTTATGTATCATTATTGATTTATGTTAATATGTGACATCTTCTATGTCATCATTGATATATGTTGATTTGTGAAAACTTCTTTGTCATGTTTGATCTATGAATGTTTTATGTCATGGTTTATGTGTAACATCTATTATGTCATGGTTGATTATATTTGTATATGATATCTTTTGTGTCATGATTCTACTCACGAGATTAGGTTTTTATTTGAAAGGGTAGGGTGTATGAGAAGTTTATCTCATGGATTCCATTTGAAAGGATGGAATGTGATTTTTATGAGAGTTTCGTCTCATAGATTCCATTTGAAAGGATAGAAGGTAATTTTTATGAGAGGTTTATCTCATGAATTTTATTTGAAAGAATGGAATGTGATTTTTCCTTATGGTTTAGGATGGTTAATATCCTATTTTTCTATACTTGGGTTACAATACCTTGAAACATTGTTCCCCTTAAGAAACTTGGCTAAGATCTTATCTTGACCATCTCACTATAGGCACCACATCACCATAGGCTCTATTTCTCTCATTGGTAGAGGGTTCATAGGTAGTTTCTTTCATGACAACCTTGTATTAGTGGAGCTAAGAGATCTCCAAGTCATGTTGCCCATTGTATTGGCATATGTGTTGTTTATACCTTGTGGTAGGGAAGCTTCATGGTTGGTATATATAGTTTGTTGGGAAAATGGGAGAAGAATGTTAGAACAATATAGAAATATCTAACCCAATAATAGATTGGTTTAGATACAAAGCTTAGACCACATTCTATGAAAATATGTTATTATCTACAAATATGAAATTAAGTTGCCTTAATATGGAAAAGCCATAGAGATATTCATCTTCTTTATCATGCTTAAATCAACCAGTTAACATGCTTTATAAAACTAACTTAGATGAACATAAAACATCAAAGAAATTAATAGTATTTTACCATAAGAAAGCAACAACAAGAATGTTACAAAAACCTACAACACAAGAAGATCATCTCATAACACAAGATTTACATGAAGAAACCCTTGTAGGAAAAAAATCCACCAAGAAGAGAGGCCAAGCATGTATTATCTTCAAATGTATGAGATTAAAATAAATTCACTTCCATCACTCCTTCTATGTATTCAATATGACTACACTTTGTTACCTGAAAAAAGTGATAGAATACTACTATCTAAAGGTTCCAATCTATAGAAAATATATTATGCTTGAATACCACGGTGGTATCTCAAAAAAAGGCAAATAACACCTCCAAAACCATATGCCCCATTTAGTGATCCACCTTGTAAACATAATAAAAATAATAAATAATCACATGGCCTTCAAATAGGCATCCAATCCAGCGTCGCCGATCACGTTAAAAAGTTTACTAGGCGCATTGCAGTTTATAGGGGGTTGTGCTACCTGATTCCTGCAGTCTAATAAAAAAAAAATAGGCATCCAATCCATAGCCAATCAAAATTGGTCAACTCTAAGTGCTCCATTACTATTGACAGCTTTAATGGCTAACATACACTACCCAACACCCCACTATGGACAACATGCAAATAATATGTACTAATACGCAAGTCCATGTGGCCCCACCATAAAATTGGGTACCTAGAAAGAATAATATTTCATTATGCCTTATCCTTATCACTTCTCACTATGCCCATCTCATATGGGTGTAATTATAATATGTCATAAATAAATTTATAAAATATTTGTCCAACATGTCCCTAGGCATCCAAGTACAACTTCCAAGGAAAGTGGAGATACATGAAAATAACTTAGAATTACAAGGTAAATGTCACCTTATCCTAACATGGCTAACCTTCTTGTCTTATGTTAGGTAGTGGTACTTAGGTACACTACACAATTGGGAGATGCCCTTTGGATGGGTTTTGAGGACCAGCTGTGTTTTTTATGTTTATGGAGTCTTTGTATGTTTTTACTTATGTGAGTGTCATTGTTATTTTGTTTCTATAACTTGTGAGGTGCATGTATTCTATGTTTATTTTATGTACTTTCTTTAAGTGTGTTTGCTTTTGTGTGTGCTTTCATATTTGAATTGTTGATATTATTATGTTTAGATACTTGTGTTATGCAAAGGTTAGGATGCATGTAATCTTACCTTAGGCATATTCTCTTAGAAAGGTGTTGGTGTTTCAATTAGCACCTCTAGAGTGCTTATTGGAAATAGACAACTATTGCAAGTGTGTTAGTACATGCTCTTCGAATTATAGAGAGGAAGATCCCTCTTTGTTGAATTTCTATGTAAAAAACTATACTAAGGTTCCTATATTTTTTACTCAACGGCAGGACACAAAGGTGCATAAACACAATGCGTCATAGCTAAGCTTTTCTCTTGTTTCCGAAGATCTTAACTACGACTAACTAGCTTTTAGAATATCCTACCTCCTCAAGATAAAAAAAAGCATGAGGGCATAGGAGCGAAATGGATGGGTTGGATCACTTGAATCCACCGCCTCTCTAGAATATGGTCGAGGCTTTGAACTCTCAGATATATGCCAAGATAAGGTTTGACACAAGTAAACACTCGTTACGGTAAACTAGATCTAAGACTTGCCAAGGAGGAGACACCCTTGTCCGAGGTATAGGCTTGGAAACGGCTCACTGAAAACAACAAAGCACGTTGATTCGACTAACAGGATTCCTGAGGAGGTGACGACACCTGTCCAAACTGTAAGCTGAAAGACAACTCATTAAACAACATCACACGATAATCATCGATAACAAAATATCCAAGGAGGTGACGACACCAGTCCGAGGAGGAGATCGAAACAATACACTATTTGAAAACAAGACTTTGAAAGAACTCAAGTATTTAGATCAAGCAAGCATGCACCATCTAATTTATTTCTTCAAGATTCTCCAAAGAATTACAAAGGTTGGGATAGCGAAGGCACAAAATCATGCACAATTACGATCAACCAACAAACTCTCATCCAAGAGTGAACAAATATGAACAAGCTAACTATGGCAACAATGGCGCAACAATTTTGCTTAGCAAATAAAGGTTAAACAAATAATGAGCCCAAGGCTCTTATTTATAGGCAACCCTAAAATCTCCTTGAGTTAACAATTAGTTCTTGCCAATCAACAAGATTTATTCCTATGTCTAAAAGTAGGTGAGCAAGCAGTTAACTGGAAAACTACTTCAGTTAAGTGATACTAAACAAGAGTCAAACTAGGAGTCTACCTCAGTTGACTGACACCTAACTAAAAGTGAACTATAATTACAAATGTGTCTCCAAATAAACATCCACCTTTAGAGGACATCTAAGATCCATAAATTGTGGGAGTCAATTAGACATCCTAGATTAGTGGGATCTGACATGCATGATTTGTGGAGATCTGGAGTCAACTTGGAAAGGGGCATCAAGTTGACTTCAGTCGTATTTATTGCTATTTGGAGGGTAGGATGTCCTTCCTTGGTGCTTTACACCTCTTCGCCACTGGTCAACAAAGTCTCAACCCAGTCATTGACCTCTTCAGCCCCCGGGCAATTAATGCTTCTTAAGATGACTATGTAGCGTCTTAGCATTTCTTCGCCTGTCACAAGCTAATGTTGATAGTTTATGCATTAGGTAGCTGCTTCATCCAACTAGATAGACATGGCTGCAATTTTGGCTAACTTGCAACCATTAGGATCTTCAAGGAATGAACCGCGGATGACGTCTTGAAAACATCTTTGTACCATTTCAAGCTCAATGTATTCTCCTCCTTCACGTTGATATTCTAACTCAGGGAAGGATATTACCAACGTTCTTGCGATGTTGATAATATTAGCGACAAAGTGTCTATAGTCAATCAGCTCCACTGAATTGGCATCGTAGGCTCTCACCTTTTATGCCAATTGTTCTTTCCAATCAAAAGATGGTGTTTGTTCTCGGTGGTTGTAACTGACTAATATGCTTGTTGTAGATTAGCAACTATCGCTTCCTCTCCCAACCTCTCTTGAGTTGCCTTCAAGTCTGATTGTTGGATCTCTGATCATAGTCCATGTGCTATGTCTCTCAGTTGGTATGCTTCTACTAATACACGTCATCCTTTGACAACAAACTCATCCACTTGATGTCTCAAGTGCTTACCGTATGTGATCAACTGATGATGGTTTCTCTTTGCTGGGAGATCTAACAACTCTTGAGACAAAGTCGAGGAGTTGGGAGTGTCATGCATCAAGCTAGAAATGTACATTCTTAATTGACGGTTTTCAACCTTCAAGGTTGCTTTGTCTTGTCCATCCTTTGTCATTCTTTCCTTGACGCTTGCTAAGGCAATTCCAAGAAGGTCTTCCTCCACCTGACGAGTGGTATTTCCAAGGTTCACCTTTGATAGTGTGAAATCCTCAACCCTCACATTGTGTATGTCTTTATCTTCAAGTGGGGCAGCAGTCTCTATGACAACCTCGTTCTCTGCATTCCTCTCTACATGTATCTGCTTCTTTAACTTCTTAGCCGGCATGTCTTGAGGGACATGATCAAACTCTATGAAGTCAAGCTGATAAGAAGGTGTTTCCCTCTTCCTTCCAAGTGAACTTTATAGCCAGATAGAATCCCGGCTAGCTTCACTGGAAGGAGGAACATAGGCCCCTGAATGTGGGAAGAATGAGACTGTGTTGTGGCGATGCCTCGTGGTGGTGAGTCCAAATCAATGGGACTTTGTGACCTTTGTGATGGTGGTGAAGATGGCAACTCTGTTTCTATCATAGGCATGGTTTCTGCTGCAACTGCTTCTGCAATGGGTTTCATCTCTACAGTGATTATTTCAATCAATTGCTCTAGTGCAGCTACAGTTTTCTCAACTGTTTCAGGTAAATTGGTGGTTGTCTCCACCTGTACCCTTTGCTGATTTGTACTAGCAATTCCTCTTCTTCCCCATGTGCTCTCGGACATTCGCATTCCTTTAGGAAGGATGCTCATCTTTTTCTGTCTGGGTCTCTTCCTAGACGTGGAAGGTAGTGTAGACTAAACCATTGGAGTCTCTGATCAAGGAAGTACTACCTTCCTTGCCCTTTTACTATCAAGGTAGAGTTGACTGTCTCAGACTACTCTACCAGTTCTTTCCTTGATAGATGTACTCTCTTTTGCGTACCAATCTACTTTGTCGAGTGGTTGTGCATCCACTTGATCCGTGAAGAAGGAAGAAAGAATGACTTCTACTTCATCATCAAATAACCCCTTGATGTCTTCTAACATAAAATCTGAAATATGTGAGAGCTTGAATCTGTTGTAGTTCCTTCTTCTCACTTCGAACTCATCTTTGCAGTTGACCCAAAAGTCCTCTATGGAAGATGCATGTGATGATCTTTTCTCGAGATGTGTTGCGAAGAGTCCTCTTGGATCATATGATGACCTCCTGTCAATGAGGTACTTGAGATTAAATCTCACTGTTTCCTGGCTTATCAACCTAGCATCGACTACAGTCTTACATTTGTAGAGTCCCATCTGAATAGGAAAGTTTGGAGCAGACTTCTTCTTTTGGCGAAGGTAAGAGTGAACCTCGGCCAACTGTCTCAAGAATTCCATGAACACCATCTTGTCTGAAGGGTAGCGTGGCATCATGGCGGGGTGGCCATTGTAGCCATACACACGTATGTAGGTGAAAGTGGGGAATTGGATGAACCAATCCGCCCAGTCCACCATTGTCGCCTTAGCTACTGGTGAAATATGGACGTGCATCTCATGTCTAGCTCGCGCACGATGTGCATAGTGAAAAGGTCGTTCATCTTCTTGAAGTGTCTTTCCGCTAGAGTAAACTCAAGGCGAGGAAAGTATTCTTGGACCTTTTGCACACCCAAGGTTCCCACAGTGTTTAGTGTTTTGAATTCACCTTGAAAGGCTATCAGGTATATGAGGCAGGAACACATGTGGAAACGGTGCTCTTCTAAAAACCTGGTAAATTGTTGGTGGAGCGTGTCACTGATCAGAGAGGCCCAGTCGTAATGTTCTTTCCTGCTGATTATTTTGCCAATAATATAGAACATCCACGGCTGGAAGGATTTTCCCTTTTCTTGTCCAGTGACTCTGCTGAGTAGAGTGATTAACACTATGTACTCATCTTTGAATTCTCCTCATCCAACCAATTTGGGCAAGCTGGTTTTCTTCACTTTTAACCAATGTTCAACCATTATTAGTGAACACTGGTCCTTTGAAGCCTCGAATGCCTTTTCACATTCTGTCATAGATACAACCTTCCTGGTAGGATATGGTGGAATTGCAAAACATGTCTCTATGTCTTTCGGCCTTAAGCTGTAAATCACCTTTTTGTTCACTGACAATATTTCTCTTGTAGTAGGGTTGTAATTCTTTGTGCAAGCATTTACAAGCTCAATGCTTTGTAAAGTGATTGGAATGGATGCAACTTGGAATAAGTCAAACTCTTCAATGTTCTGCAATGTAAGCTGGTTAATGCCCTCCAAGTCCTCAAAATTGACTTATGGGTTTTTCTGCCATAAGTCAGTGTCAGTCGTGTTCAGATAATCATGGTACAAGATTGTCTTGGTCTTTCATTGTACTTGGGAGTACCACATTCTACAAGACTTAAAGATTGACTGGGAACTTGACCTTGTTCTGACACTTTCCCGAAACCCTTAAATATAGCGCCTGCCGAGAAGTATTTTTCCGATAAAAATTTGGCATGTGGGTTTTGTTCGTGCTTGGGAGCTAAACAAACCTAGTTCCTTGGATTTTTTATTTGGAGACTTTTCCAGAAAGATCCCTAAAAATAGGGGTAGCAACTTTGTTGATTCTGGCAAATCTGAGAAGATGGGTTTTGCTAAAAAAATGCACTAATCATACCTAGTAGGTCAGATCTAAGGTAATTTGTCGTTTCTTGTGACATGCAAAGAATTATACACAAAAATAGTGGAAGTAGATAGAAGGTGGATTGGCAGTTATAAATTGCCACTTTGCAATAATAATGGTTGGCAAATTCATTGCCGAGATGAGATTGACCTAATGAGATATGCCAGGGAGTGATGAACTCAAAAAACTGAGTTTGGACCTCCAGAATGAAGGGCGCCTTTCCTTGAGAGGGGCGCTTTTGACAATGCCTTAGTCAATTTTCATTGACTGTTCTTTGTTTTGACCTTTTCAGACCCTCTATGCTTCAATCTGATGTTCTTGTTGACAGATGAATCAGATGACTCTACTTGACAAGGCGTTGGGTAGCCAGCTCAGCTATGCACAAGATGACTGACTTATCAGCTGATGAAAGTGAGTTTAGGTCCTTGAAGTTCAAGGGCGCCCTTGGCCAGCAAGGGCGCCTTTGATCTTTTGACTAGTTTTGGTTGTGTTCTAAACTGCCTGCTTTGATCTTTGTTATCAAGTGATTTAGTTGTCAGATGTCTTTGTTGACCATCTCATTGATGAGATTGATCATAGTTGAGAAGGTCATCCTGGGAAGTAGTGAAGATTCCAGCTGAATCTGAATGCCTTCAAGAAAGGACACCTTTCCTCTAGAGGGGCACTTTTGGCAATGCCTTAGCCAATTTTTCGCTTGTCTTTTTAGTTCTGGCTTTTTCTGCTTGATCCCAACTGGTGATCATTTGGCGTGTCCAGTGACTGTGTTATCAAATTGATCACGTAGTTGGGAGGAAGTTGGAAAGACTTCGTGTATGAAGCAGTTGGTGATAGGTTCATCTGGTACCTTGAACTGAGGGGCACTCTTTTCCAACAAGGGCACTTTTAGCTTGAGGCTCTCTGTTTTAACATCTTTATTGCTGATAGATTCTCCATACTTTGTTGATGTTTGGTCGTTGATCTCTGAATCAGAATATCTGATTGATGGTTGCATTGTCGAGATATCACAAACGTGAAGGAGATGACTAAGCTGAAGATGCAAAGTGATTATGTTTTCCCTTTGAGTTCCAAGGGCGCCTTTCTTTAAGAGGGGCATCTTTTTGACCTTTAGACTGTGTTTTGCCTTGGCAGCCAAAACGTGCACCTTCCAAAGTTAGCCAAATTTTGGCCTTTTTTCGTTTTGAGAAATTCCCTCGTTATAACAGCATCTTTTTGACCTTTTCAGCCATGGCTTCTTTGTTGGAGCTTTTGAGGTTTAGCTTTCAGCACCTGGTACTGGCCAATCTACCATTAATGGTTGCAGAGCTCCTAACTTTGTTCTTGAAAAATGAGAATAGACCCACCAGAGTAAAATTTGTCTTTTGATGATTCTGACTTGATTAGTGTGATTGTGATGTCAATTAACCCTATCGAAATCATTTTCAATCATTTCCGGGAAGGTCCTATTTTTAAGGGTTTCCCTAAAAATAGGGGCATAAAACCCTAATTTTTAGATTTTCAAAATTTTAACCATAGGTTCCTTGACAGAATCCCACAAAGACTTCATGTTTGGTTTGACCTAAAACATACTTTTGACGGAATTTTTACATTTTTTAGCTCAATTTAAGCAGAATGCCAAAAATTTCATTTTGGGTACAACATTAGGCTTTGTCTGGTGACCATGTCGGATACCTCCGGCATAGGAGAACCAAGAATCTCAAGTTTCGTAGACCAGTACTTTATTAGTTGGGTAATGGAGTCAGGACTCATTTCCTATTTCACATAAGAACTTGAAGTTCACCTTCATTTATTGGGGCTCACCTAGTTATTCACCTAAAACAAGACTACCTAAGAAATCACCTAAAACACGACAATACTTTACGGAATGGGGAAAAACATAACAACATAACAATAAAGCGAAAAAATTACTATTTACAATATACTCACCCCATCCCTGAAGTGATGAAATGTTTTAAGTACTGGCCACTATAAGGTAGTGGAAATAGCCTTTCGTCTAAATGCGAGAGAATGTAAGAATTCTCTCCTACAACATCATGTATCAGGAATGGGCCCAGCCAAAGTGAGTCAAATCTTTTGTGCATTCCCCTTGGTTCGTGTCTCTCGTCCCACAATAGGACTTTGTCTCCAATCTCGAAGTCTCGTTGTCGAGCCTTCTTGTCGAAGATCTTCTTCACTCTTTCTTGGTGCTGAGTGATCTTATCAACAACCTCCACCCTCTCCTCTTGCAATTGTGTCAGACACAAAATGCGCTTTTGGATTGGATCCTTTAACTCTTCATCTTCTATTGCAGATGCCAACTGCAAAGCTGACAACTCCAAAGTGATGGGTAGCATCACTTCAGTGCCGTACATGATAACAAAGGGGGAAGTGTCGATGGCTCTCTTGGGTGTAATCCTATCAACTCAAAGAGCGTCGTACAACTTAGTGTGCCAAGCCTGTTGATTGGATTCAACCATCTTG